>CM053506.1:76919616-77236561 GCA_028627145.1 Eidolon dupreanum | reverse complement strand
TACTAAAAAGGACAAGCAAGACCAGAAAAACTGTCTAAAATCAAACAAAAGAAATAGACATTTAAACATAGGTAATCAGTAGGTATATACTAGATACACTATAAATTTCAATATTGAGAAGAAGAAAACAGAAGTATTAAGTGAGCTAAATTCTCATGTACCTTACAGAGAAATGAATGGATTTGGTCTAAATTTACAAAACAAGAAATAGGTGTATAAGCATATTATCTAGAGGTATGGAGGTAACCATCAGAAAAAATACCAAAGCAAATGTGTCAAATAGTTTGTCTCTGGAATGAAGAGGGAAGAATAGGGTGGAGATTGCTGCTTTCCTTTACAAGCGCTTTTGTATCATTTTGATTTGTTACCATCTTCCTGTATTATGTTGATAATTTAAAAAGGAGGAGGGCGTCAATTATCAGACACAGAAAGGCAGAAAGCCTGATCTGAGAGGGAGTCAATTATCAGACACAGAAAGGCAGAAAGGCTGATCTGAGCTGACTGCTTTAGTGTGGCTTTCTCCCAGGCTCCACCACAGGCCACTGATAGCTCTGGAGTCAGATATTTATGGCTTGTGATCTAAGGGGAAAATTCGGAATATTCCAAGGAAGGACTCTGATTGGATCACATGCCCGTCCTTTGGACCAATCCATGGTGTGCCGAACTGTGATTGGCCTCATGTGACAAGCTGGTTGCCGGGAAGATTAAAATACCCCAGGACCAAATAGAGTGTGGTAGAGGAGCAGTTCTCCAGGGAAGGATGGGGCTGTAATTGGAAGAAAGGGAGAAGGGATCCTGGGGTACTAAACTGACAGATGCCCATGACACTGAGACTACTGTGGGCCAAACCCTGGTAGAAGATGTGGAAGATGTGAAGATGACTGCAATGTGAAACTCTTATTAGGAGTCAGGATAGGAGATGGAAACAAGGAAATGAACTGTTTTCCAAAGGAGAATGTGGGAAGAGCACATGATAGTCATACAAGATTCTATGAGAGCCAGTAGACAATGACACACTGCCAACTGGGGCATGGAGAAATCTTATCAATTCTGAGGACCCCCCCAGAAGCTCCCAGTGACTTGGGTCCAGATTCCATTTCTGCTCAGGAAAATTACTTCACCTCTCTGAACCTGTTTCTTCAGCAGAATGGGACAATGATTCCAATTTAGAAATTAGGTTGGTTTGGAAAGCTGAGTACAGAGCTTGGCACATAGTAGGTACTTTCTTACCCTCCCAGAGTCCCAGCGCCACCCACCTGCCCACGCTGCCAATTCTTCTTTAATGATAAACTGATTAGCTCTAACCTAGCTTGAAAGCAAAATATACTCCTTAGAGTTTTTTCAATATCCAGTCTGTAGAAGAATATTAGGAAATTACAATGAAAATAATCTAATTATACCAAAATTATCAACATACATCCCCACTAGAACAGAAGCTCCCTGAAGGCAGACAAAACATTGTTCATTTTTGCATCTCTCCCTGGTACCTAACATAATGGACACTCCTCTCTCCCAGTTTTATTGAAATATAATTAACACACAGCACTGCATAAGTTTAAGGTGTACAGCACAATAACTCACATACATTATGAAATGATAACCACAGAAGTTTAGTAAACACCCATCATCTCATGAAAGTAACACAAAAAGGAAAAAAAAACTTCCTTGTGATGAGAAGCTGAGATTTATTCTTTTCATTTTCAAATATACCATAAAGCAATGTTAACTACAGTCACCATGTTGTTCATTACACCTCGGAACTCATTTATCTTATAACTAGAAGTTTGTACTTTTTGACCACCTTCATCCAATTCTTCTCTATACACAATTCCCCCTGGTAACCACAAACCTGATCTTTTTCTATGTTCGTTCATTTTATTTTGTTTTAAGATTCCACATATAAATGAGATCATACAGTATTCGTCTTTCCCTGTCTGACTTATTTAACTTAGCATAATGCCCTCAAGTCCATTCACGTTGTCACAAATGGCAGGATTTTCTTCTTTTCATGGCTGAGTAATATTCCCTTGTATATAATATATGTACCACAACTTCTTTATCCATTCATCTCTTGATGGACACTCAGGTCATTTCCATGTCTTGGCTCTTGTAAATAATGATTTTATGAACATAGGGATATGGATATCTCTTTGACATGGTGTTTCATTTCCTTTGGATATATTCCCAGATGTGAAATTGCCAGATCGCATGGTAGTTACATTTTAAATTTTTTGAGGAAACTCCATACTGTTTTCATAATAGCTGTACCAATCTACAATCCCACCAACAGTACACAAAGGTTCCCCTTTATTTGTATCCTCTCCAGCATTTGTTATCTCTTGTTCTTTTTGATGATAGTTATTCTTACAGATGTGAGGTGTTCACTCATTGTGGTTTTGACTCACATTTCCCCAATGATTTGTGATGCTGAACATCTTTTAATGTACCTATTGACCATTTGTATATCTTCTTTGGATAAATGTCTATTCAGGTCTTTTGCCCATTTTTAAATTGGATTATATTCTTTTGCTATTGAGTTGTATGAGTTCTTTATATATTTTTGATATTAACTCCTTATTAGATATATGGTTTGCAAATATTTTTCCCCATTCTCTAGGTTGTCTTTTCATTTTGTTTATCATTTCTTTTGCTGTACAGAAGTTTTTCAGTTTGATGCAATCCTATTTATTTTGTTGCTTTTGCTTTAAGTGTCATACCCAAAAAGTCATTGTCAAGACCCATGTCAAGGAGCTTTTGCTTATGTTTTCTTCTAGGAGTTTTGTGGTTTCCAGTCTTACATTTAAGTTCTTAATTCATTTCAAGTTAATTTTTGTGAGTGGTATAAGATAGGGGTCTATAATGGACACTTTTAATAGATTTTTAAACTGAATATATGAATGGGTAAATGAGGCCCTAGAAAGAACAGTGAAAATAAGAGATTGTTTTGGCAAGATTCCTGGAAGACACCCTAGTGGGTTCAGATGTCAGCCAAGGACAAGTAGTGAGGGCAAAATGTATAGCCAGCATGAGGGATAGAAGGCCGGACACATTGGAAGAGAAAGTGAGCAATGGGACTACTTCATCTGAACATTCAAAAATGTCTCTTCACCACCTACCCTGTGGTAGATACGAAGCACCTGGGATACAGCAGCAGAAAACATGAGTCTCCTGCCGTCAGGGAGCTGATATCCAGGGTATTATGTGTGAGCACAGCAGTGGCTCCAGGAAAACCTGGACGATGCATCCCCAAGGCTGCAGCTTCTTGCTAATGTGCTTCTAATAATAATATTAATCTCAATAACAGCAGCTGTCATGTATAGAAAACCAACTATGTTAGTCATAACCATTTATTTCAGTTTTAAGTAATATTAACTTAAACTGGTTTAAGCAAATACAAAGGAAATTTTGGGTTTATTAATTTCTAAAAATACCAGGGGTTAACTAGCTTCTGGCATGACTAGATTTAAGAGCTCCAAAGATACCATCAGGACTCTGTGAACTGCTCCATCTCTGGCTTTGCTTTCTTTTGACTTCCCTCTGACTTCATTCTCCAATGGCTACATAGTAAAACTGGCATCTGGTAGCTCCAGGCTAATGTCAGCAAGGAGGAAGCACCCCTTTCCCTGCTGTTCTGCAAACTTCAGGGCACTGTTAGAGGGACTGGTCCAACTTCAGTCTCATGCTCAGGCCTAAACCAATGCCTATAGTCAATATCGGGCTGTGCTGATTGGCCTGGGTCTAGTGGTAGGTGTGGAAAAGGGGTAGGGTAGGGCACAGCCCTGTTTATTCAGCAGGGACTGAGAATGGAAGAGGGTGGTTTCCAAAAGAGAGCAGAGCTGTAATTAGGTCAGCTTAGCAACGCCCTACACCTACTATGTACCAGGCATAAAACTAAGGGTCAAGTTAAGCCTCCCAACAGTCCTGTGTAGTGAGGTCATTCTGATTCCCACTTATAGATGCGGAAACTGGCTCAGAGAGGCTGAGTACCTTGCCAATGTTGTATAACTAGCAAGTGGAGGGTCAAGGAGCATGGCTTCCTTAGTATCAGACAGAGGAGTTAGTAGAGGAGGCCCCAGCTTCTGTCAGAGAGGATTTCCCTGCTTAGACCTAATGAATGGAGGAGGACAGATAAAAAGGAATAACCCGATGAATTGGGCACTATTCTTGTCCCCCACCCCCACGGCAATGACATATAATTCATCTATCCTCTTGTTCAATGTTCACCGAAGCAGGTAGTGCAGACCCAGGAGCCAGACTGCCTGAGTTCCCTAGAGAACAGAGACTTTGGCAAGGGATTGAGTGTTGTACTTTAACTTGGAGATAGAATTCCAGGGCAGCAAGAATGAAGGAAAAGAGAGAGGAAGTAGGGAAGGATGGGAAGCAGTACAAGGTGATGTATAACGACATTGCCACTGCTTTACAACAAACCCCTTATGGAAAATGTGTCTCAAAGGATCCAAGGGAGGAAGGTGGAGGGATTCATCCTCCCGCTTCGTCTCCTATGGCTCAAAGTTCATTCTGAGAACTAACTCCCTTCATGTTCTGGGTTGAGTTCTCTAGCCCCTTTGGTGGCCATTGAGGAGTCAGACCCCTCACCCTAGGATGTAATCTAGAAGGGGTCAGGAAGGCAGCTGCTCAACTTCCGTTGTGAATCTGTGAGGATCCCATGGGATCTGTCAGCCACGGAGGCAGAGGAAGCAGGAGTCTAGAGAACAGGGGAGCTGAGAGAATCTTTAAAGGGATGCAAGATGATGATATACCCACATTCCAGCTCTGTGACTTGATTGCTCCGTGCTTGTTTCCTTCACAGTAAGATGGGAATGATAGTAGCTCCTCTAGAGTGGTGGAGAACTTGAGATACTACATGTAAAGCACTTAGTGGTCTGACCCCTAGGCGATGAACTGGACTAGTTGTTTTGATTTTGCCTGGGAGAACTTGGGGTGCTGTCATGGCTAAGCTGTGCTAACCTGGACTCTTTCCATTGCAAGCTGGCTCAAATGAAGAAAAGGATGTATTGGCTCAAAAAACTGGAAGGCCTGGAGGTACAACTGGCTTCAGCACAGTTGGACCGAGGGGTGACAGAATTCCAAGACATGTGGCCTATGTTGAGTTTACAGCATGAGCACTAGGAAACACCTTCCTTGACCTCCAGGGGCTGACCTGAGCAGAGAGGCTGAGAACTGGCTGCAGCATCTGTGAAATGAGAGGCTGGACTGAATTGGGGGTTACCAACTTGACATCCTCTGGACTTCCAGGATGGGTTCATGACTTGTTTTAAAAGCATATCTCTGTTTTGGCCAGAGTAATCTCAATTCTATGTCTCATATGAGCTTGTTCAGTGATTGTCAGCTCTGACAGTTAGTTCTAGATATGTCTTTATGAATTTGAGAAATACATATGGGGACGTGAATGCTGGCTTCATAAACACAGTCTGTATAAAAGATGTAATTTTTCAAACCATGGGGGAAAATAATCGACATCGGTCTGGGGGGTGAAAGGATGAGGACCATGGCTGAAATTCATGTTGACAGTCTCTTGCAGCAACCAACTTCTTGGCCACCAGGATTCTGAACTCCCTCCCCAAGCAGTTTCCCAAGGCTCTTTATTTAGGAACACCCAAACACCATGCTCCCCTTTCTTCAGCCGCATAACTGCCCCTACACTGTGTTTTCCAGTGCAAGCCATAGGATCCATCAGCTGTGTGACCTTGGACAAGTCATTCTACCTCTCTAAACCTGTTTCCTTGACCGTAAAATGAGACTGGGCACAAAAATCGAAACATGGCCACACAAAGTCTTGTACAGGAATGTTCAAAACAGCTTTACTTGTAACAGCCAAAATCTGGAAACAGCTCAAATATCCTTCTGGTAAATGGATAAACAAACTATGGTACATCCATACAATGGAACACTACTTGGCAATAAAAAGAAACATAGATGAATCTCAAAATCATGCTGAAAAAGAGCCAGACACAAAAAAGTACATACCATGTGATAATATTTATATGGAGTTCTGGAAAAGGCAAAATGAATCTCTAGAACAAAGGCAGGTCAGTGGTTGTCTGGGGTCAGAGAAATGGGCCATAAAGAGGAATGAGGGAACTTGAAATATTCTCAATGGTGGTGGTAGTTACAAGGGTATGTGCATTTGATAAAACTTATGAGTTGGACACTTACAACGGGTGGGTTTTATTGCATGTAAAGTATAACTCAAAGTTGATTTTTAGAAAAATGAGATCAAAGAAAAACATTGCATTTATTAGGACCCTTTCTATGACAGAAACCTAACTCAGGATGGTCTTTGGGGAAAAAAGAAACACACTGTCTCATATAATCATGTTGGTCCAAGGGTACTGTTGGCTTCAGGCATGGCGATCCGGACCTTACTGATGTCTGGAGAACATATGCTCGCCTTCTCTTAGGTCTCTTTCTTCCTGATTGGCTTCAAGTGGAGAACAGGATGGCCACGAGCAGTTCCAAGCTTATAATCTGCCAACCTGGCAACTCCCACAAAAAGTGAATGCCTTTTTCCTCACAATTGCTGCAAAAGTCCCAAGGGGAAGTCTTAGTGTCCAGTCTAGGACACATGCTTGCCTCTAAAGCCAGGGGTTGGGGTTGGCCCCAGCTGAACCACAAGGGTACCAGGTTGAAGAGGGATGGTCCCCTGAAGGAAAAGATAGACATTATCAGAAGTGTCACGGATACTGTGCAGGAAAAGCCAATAAATAGCCGTCACCTTCTCCACATACCCGGGGACAACATTATCACCCATTCCTACCTCCAGACCACTTCCACAGTGACCAGGTCATCAGGGACAGGTCCCAAGCTCATTCGAGGTCCAAGGCTGCTTTTCTGCAATGTCACAAGCTCTGCCTATTAGACACAAGAGTCAAAACAAAGAGTGCTAATCTCTTTCCCACCAGCCAAGCCAAATAGAAAGCCCTTCCTACCTGTACCCCAAGAAGGCAGATGGAGGGTAGGGCAGTTCTGTAGCAGCTTCTCTGGCTCAGACACAGCAGGAGCATCTCGTTGCTGATAGTGTTTGGACTTGTAGGGCAAACCTTGAGAGGAGGAAGGATGCCTCTGTGGGCCAGACCAGAGAGGAATGCAGGGCAAAGGAGTGAGAACCATAACTTCTCAATCCAGAACCACCATCCTAACAGGGTCCAGCCAGAGAGGAAATTAAAAGGTGGTCCTTGCAGAGATCAAGGAAGGTAAGGTACCATACAACATGCTGAAACCCAAACCTCACTTCCTAAGCAGTGCAGTGCAACTAGCATTAAATGAGCATCTTCTCCACACCAGACACTACACAGAATTTTCTATTGAATTGTCCTCCCATAAGGGAGGGGAGCGACAGCTTCATATCCATATTCAGCCTACAAAGTAGACACTATTATGTCCAAATAAATCAGGCAATAGGCTCAGAGAGGTAGCGGCTTTACCCAAGGCCCCTAGCTATCTCCACCAGGCTCCACTACAGGAGCTGAAAGCTCTTGCCTCAGCTTGACTGTTCAAGGCTACTAGCTGAGCTGAAGTTATTTCTGACCTAGGTAAGCTAAGGCAGTTTAAGACTGTCTCCCAAACCAGCTTCCCAAGGAATATGGACAAGAAAACCCTGAGCTGAGGCCCACCGTCCTATTTCCCACCATGGTGCTGGCTGAGTAGGCCTGCCCAGCCATCTTGGTTTCAGGGAAGCAGGTTAAATGGATGTGGTTGCCAAGACTGTGCATTCTGCTATAGAGAGCTGGGTAGGGAGCAGGGCGAGAGCCAGACAGAGGAAAGAGAGAGCCAAGGCCCAGCAAGGGAAGGCATGGCCAAGGCTAGGGCCCTCCCTGCCAAAGGAAGCCCATGGGCCTGGCCCAGAGCTGCTGGGCTCTGAGAAAGTGGTGTTCTCAACTCCCATCCCCATGCACCATGTCCGAAGCAGGCTGGCCCTCCAGCTCTGTAGATTGGACTAGGAATAGCCAACTGCTTCCTAGAGCCGACAGTGCTGTTGGTTCCCTGCACTGGCATCCTGCCCAGGTGGCCCTTAGGCCAGGCCCTTGGAATCCAGCTCTGTAGAAAAGAGGGAGGGGCAGGGACAGCCTTCTGGAGACCTAGGCACCCCAAGCAGGGTTCCTAGGCTACTCACTCAGATCAGGGCACAGATGAGCAAGCTCCACGCAGGCTATGCTCATTCTTAGATGCTTCTGTCCAGGCAAGGAGCAGGGAACCAGTGGCCCTCTGCCACTCACAGTTGTATGGCCTGGGCTACATGCCTCTTGTGTGTTAGGTACGCACTCAGTACTGGGGAAACTAAAGGACAACAACCAGCCTCCCTGTGGGGCAGGTACCTCTTCTAGAGACAGTAGCATCCATCCCAGGTAATTGCCATGATGAAACACTTAAGTATCAGTTAGCATTATGATATGCTTGTTATAACTCTTTATGCTAATTAATCATTATTACTGAAAGAGCACTGACCTTGGGAGTCAGAAGCTACAGATCTAAATCCTAGTTCTGCCACATCCTGGCTGCGTGTCTTCTGGTAAGTCTCCGGATCTCCTTGGCTTCAGTCCTCTGTAAAATGAGGATCAAAGATGACTCTAAGCAGCAGAGAAAATAAAAGTGAAAATCTGCCATTTGCAAATGGTCACATTGCCTGATAGGCTCTGAAGGCAGACCTGGAAGAAATCTTTTCCATCTCTAACTTGTGAGCATGTAGTGGATAAGTTCTCTGGCTGCTTAACAGAATCACCTGAGGAACATAAGAAAAACAAAAGGTGGTACCAATCCTGGGGTTCCCCCATAACCCCCAGCAATCCAGATTCAATTGGTTTGGGGCAAGGCCCAGGCATTCAAATTATTTTAATGTTCTCCAAGTGATTCTTATGTACCAGGGTTGAGAAGCAATACAGCAGCCCACTTAGAAATCAGGACATTGCCAGCATCCTCCCCAACAACTTCATCTATCTGGAGAGAGACCCAGTGCTGCTCCAACACCCTCCAATAAAGATTCTGAGCTTCCTGGCTGGAGGCGAGCTGCAGCCCACGGTACACACCACTTGGCAAAAAGAAAATACTTTCTGGCTCCCGAGGGCACGGAGCCATCTCTCAAATGGGTAATGAGCCTCGCCCATTTTAAAAGCCCCAATCCTGCTAACTGGGTGGGGGTGTACATGCACGGGAAAAAAAATGCTGGAAGAGTATATTTCATTAGCAGACATTATCTCCAGCTATGGGCATTTATGTCTTTTTCATCCTTTTGTATTTTCAAAATGCTCTGCCGTGGAAGGCAGTTCTTTCATAATTTGGGGGGAAAAGACAGCATTTTTGATGTATTGCCTTCTTTAAAAAAAATTGATGTACTACCGTCTTTTGCAAATGCTTTGGGATAAAGACTGAAGAACATGCTCAGCCTTTATCCTAAGGAACAAGGAGTTTTGTGGGGATGGGAAGGCAGGGCAAAGAAGTCACAGGGCTAGCTGATTTGAAGTTAGCAAATGCTTAGCTAAGAAAAATAGAACGGGTTGTATCACCCCGTGTCCATTGCAAGTTGTAAAAATTTCATTTTCACAAGAGCCCTGCCCACCTCTCAGCAAGGAGGGATAAACACTACTCCCCCACCCGCCATATTGATCTTTACCTTGGAGCTGCCCCTCCCCCAGGCAGAAAAATGCCTAAGCTCCACAGCAAACCCAGCTCCTTAGACACGGTCTCTGGGAGAGCTAGTGTGGAGGCACTGCTGGAACAGCCAGAGCCCAAGGGGCAAGGGGACCAGCTGGCCAGGAATGAGGATCATGACGTTCAGGCTCCCACCTATGGCCATGTTCTTGAGTGATGAGAGCTTTCGAGTCAGCACCTGGGAGGGAACCTGAGAAATACCTAAAGGGTGAATTTCCCCTACTAACCTGTGAGATCGAGACATGAGGTGGGGTCTTGCCAATTCGCTGCCTCTTCACTGCCCTGTCTGTCCATCCACAGGCAGGCCACCTGCCCAGCCTCAGCTAGAGAGGAAGATTCTGTTGCTGTGGGATTTGGTGACATTCTTGTGCTTGGGTTAAGGCGGTGGGGGATGATTTCACAAATTGGCATTTCTGCTTCTTGATAATCCCCCAAGATAAGGCTTTGGCTTAGGCAAAATAGCCTTGTGGGGTGGGGATGGAAGAGGTGGAGGCACCTGCTGAGAATGAAGGAGACTCAGGAAGTGAGATAGGGATAGAAAACACCCAGCCAAGAGAAAGAAAGCTCCAGGGTCACAGTGGGGGAAAAGACCTCCAAGTGATTCTTATGTACCAGGGTTGAGAAGCGTATTTGCAAAATGGCCAGCTCACTAGTCTCAGAGAGTAGATTGTTTTAAAACACAGTGCAAGTTCCTGCTCAGGTGCCCCTGAATGGTTCAGGAAAGGTGGGGCACCCTGGCCAGCCCAACACTGTTGCCCTTGACTGCACACAAACCAGGGAGACCCTGTGTTCTCCTGGGCTCCAATCCATGCAGGAATATCTCAATGCATAGCCCGCCCCAATAATGCATCGGCCCAGCGAAAATGTTTTAATAACCAGCAAGTCTCCATTCACTCTCATTTCAGGAGGATGGGAGAAGACATCCCCACTGGACCCTAGGAAGATCTTCCTATCCTATTATGGCCAGGTAGGTGAGGGGTGAGGTTGGCAGCCACTGCTTGATGCTCATTGCAAGAACAATAAGGATTTTTAGGGGCATTATGACTGAGTCAGAAAACACAGCTGCCCCTGAAAGTCCCTCATTTTTCTTGCTGTACTTGAACACGATCCAGATGAGTCACGCTGCAGCAGTCGGCCGGCTGGCCCAGGTGAGTGACGACAGTAACCCCCTCAGTCACACTGGCCCACCTCCCATAGCCCAGGGGAAGCTCTGTGGAAGGTGGGTAGTTATGGGGTCTCTACAGCAATACAATTCTCTCCAATGTTTGGTCTGGCCTGTGGCTAGCCTCACTGCCCCCAGGGCATGCCCAGGAGACAACTGAAACCCAGTACCTCCCACCCACCGAGAGCCATGGACTAGAGTCCTGGCGGAATCCCGAGTGGACAAGTGCAGCCCAAGAACCAAAGAAGGCAGTAAGACCAGGAGAGGGGCCTCTGTCTTCCCATGTGGCGTGTGGCTCCACCTTGCAGGGACTGAGCTCCTAAGTGACAGTCACAGGCCTGACACTGACGAACGAACAGAAGACAGTTGGCTTTACCTTCCTCAGATACCAGGCCTGGTTCAGGCAGAGGACAAAACCCTGGGAGGTACCCAGAAGACCAACCCCAGCAAGAACACCTGAGGAGGAGCTGCTGCTCTCCCTAAACCCTCTTAAAGAACAGCTTAAAGACACAAGGTTCCAAGAGGGCCCAGACCTGAGCTGTGGTTCAGCTTCCCTCCAGCAGTCGTGGCCTTGGTTATCCAGTCTGTAAAATGGGCCCACCACCATCTCTCCCATTTCAAAGGAAAAGCAAAAGAAGAGAATTTCAGTTGTCATAGCCAAAGGAACTGTTCCTGAAAAGCTTACAGTCACGGGTCTTCTGTCACAGTGGGAGGCAAGAGCCTGCCAACTGTGGGAACCAGCGCACCATGGGGGAGCTACAGCCTGAGCCCAGATCTCAGTCCGGCCCTCCCTCTGCTCGACCACATCCCACCCTATCCTCATCAGAGGGAAGCTCTGGACAAGGCAGCAGCTTCCCGTGGGCAGCAGCAGGAAGGCAGGTCCTCCCCGTCCTCCACGAAAACAGCCTATGATGAGCAAAGACTTCTGTATGTCCCCATGGTTTTCAGGTTCAAATCAATGAGCTCACAGGCTGGGCTGGGAAGGGCAGGCTGGAAGAAAGTGGGAGTAGGTGAGGGGAATAGTGAGAAGAGGCTAGTGACCAATTGTTTTTCTTATGAGAGGCTGGAAAAGGCTTCTGGAAGCAGCCTGGTTTAGGGTCCTCCTCTATGGCATGATCCCTTCTGCCCCCCCCCCCCAGGCCTGCAGGGCTCAACTCTCAACATCAGGGCCCCTGCCCAGCCTGACATTGTATCTGTTCAGTGGTCCTTCTGTGCATGCAGGACCTGAGGCCACTCAGAACATGGGACATGGGTGGCCTCACTGTGGTGAAAAGCATAATCCATGGAAGACAGACCTGGTGCCACTATCTGCTTACTTGATGTCTGTGTAGAAGTTACCTTCCTTCTCTGCACTTCCCTCAGCCTTCACGTCTGTAAATAGGAATAGATAAGCCTACTTTGCAGGGTGATATGAGGATCGAAGGGAAGAAAGTATACAAAGTACTTAGCTGACTCCTTACCAAAAGTGTATTCCCCTCTCCTTTCCCCCTTACCTTCAGACCCCAAGGGCAGAGGGGCTGCGACAGGCTCCCTGGGGGCGTCCAAGAACTCAGGCCACAGAGAATTCTTCCTCTCTCAGAAGAGCAACAGGGCACAGGCCTAACTGCTCCCCGAGCACTAACACCTTGGACCCACATTCTAGATCCTGATTTGTTCAGATTGAGAGGAAGCATGCTGGGAACCCCAGCTACAGCCTCAGCCCTCTTAAAATTGTTACGGTAACTGTCACTTTGCCCAGAGCTTTCTCCCCTAACCAAGATCACAGCCATGTCCCCTACGAGCAAAACCCAAGCTGTCCGCACACACTAGGATCCGAGCCATCTGAACCATTTGACAACATGACTGCATCATGCTTCACCTACTACACAGCCCCAGCCCTCGGTCTGCACAGCCTCTGCGTGAGCTGGTGCCTGGGCCCCAATCCAGGGGAATGATGTAAGAGGGCAAGACCCAGCTCACCATGAACTAGCCATAGAACCTTGGGCAATTTACTTCACCCTTCTGTGCTTCATTCTGCTCCTTTTTGAAATTGACAGGGTTGTCGGGAGCATTAAATGAGTTTATTCCCATCAAAGGCTGAGAACTGCACCTGGCACAAAGCATTCGATTGGGCCGTGACGACCATCCCCTGCTCTGTTCTTCAAGCTTTAGCTCACCTCTGCTGCATGCTTTTCCTGACTCCAACTCCTCCCTGGCTTAGAGACCCTTCTTTCTTCCTGCTCCCCAACTCCATACACATCACACTGCTTTACCTACCAATCAGCTCACAGGCAGCATGGTCCTGGGACCACCTGTGTAACATTTGCTTGTTAACAATGCTGACTCCAAGGCCCCTGAGGTTGACTGGGCGGCCCAGGAGTCTGTGTTGCTAATGGGCACCTCAAGTGGTTTTCAGAGGCACCGAAGTTTGAGAACCACTGCTCTGAGCTGTCTTATCACCTTGGTACAGACAGTGCTCAATAACAAAGAGGTGAGATTAGGGGGATGGGGCTGTCCCAGGGCCATGGCCAGAGGATATCTCCATGCCACACTCAGTAGGTAAAGGTGACCCACCTGGGCTTGGCTCTGACAGCAGAGCTAACCCATCACCAAACACACCAGCCCCCCAGTCTGGTTCCTCAGGCCTTCCCTGAGCCCTGGCTCTATACCCGGCCTCTGCTGAATACACAGTGATGACTGAGAAGCTGCCCCCTTCTGCTGAGGGCTGAAAAGCTGTCGGGGCTTCCTGAGGAGCTGTAGAATGAGGCAGCTCCACTCTGAACACAGCCAACAACCCACAAAACCATGATGGAAGGAGAAGAAAGGCCAAGCAGAGATATCACCCTTGTTTGGAATTTGCTCTAGAAAGAAAAATATGCGCCAGTCACACCCTGACTAAAAGGAGGTGGTTGGGCAGAGGGCAGAAGTCCCAGAATGTCTTGGGGGAGCCCCTCCTATAGAGAAGCCACGGGGCACACAGAAGGCCTGTGGCAGGGGCTGGCTGAGAGGGTCTGTTCCCAGGGCCTGAAGAGGCTAGGCCCACTCTGAGTTAGGGGCCAAACTTCCCTGGCAGAGAGCTGGGTTGGGCTGGGCAGAGGGATTCTGGCGCTCCCAGTTTAGGGGAGCAGGATCCCCAGGATCCTGCCCCTCCATCCAGCCATCTACTCAGTCTACCTCAGGCCAGGCCGCTTTGGAGGTAGGAGCCAGAGGGCTCGGCTGGCTTGAAGCCTCCGCTGCAGTGGAAAGCCTACTCAGCCTTGCAGGCTGTTCCAGGCCTGGGATGAACAAAGCCAGGAGACCTGAATCTCATCCATCAGAGCCCGAGTTTACGATAACCAATCTCTCTGCCAGAAATTCTTTTGTTAAGAACACCTTGGCTCTTAAATACTCACTCCCACTCCTTCAGCACCTCCACCCCACCACGTTTGGAAAGCTCTCCAGCCCTGCCTGGCCTGACACTGATGGCCAGTGTTCCTTGGGGTTGGCTTAGCCCCCAAAACTCATCAGTGGGTGGAGGTCTGAGTGCCCCATGGCCCAGCTGGACTGGCGCCCGAATGCATCTGTCCACACAAATACACATGCCCACCAACGAGGTCAGAGGCAGCGCCTTTCGCTGGCCCACATTTCCAGACTGTCCAGGAGCCGAAGCCAGGGGTGAGCGCTGGTGTTATAGCTGCAACTTGTATCTCCTTAAAGGTGACTCTACTGGTACAGGAAAACAAGACATCCAGATAGCAAGGCTAACATATGGTGAAGGAAAAAGTGTTTACAGATGCACTTGTCCTTCTCACAAGGAGACAGCAAACTGTGGGCCCATGGGCCAAACCCAGTCTAGCACCTGTTTTTATAAAGTTTTGCAAAACACAAGTATAGTATTCACATATTATCTATGGCTTTCATGCCACAACAGCAGAGCAGAAGAGTTGCAACAGAGACTTTCAAAGCCTAAAATATTTACTGGTCCCTTCACTGATAATGTTTGCTGACCCCTGCTTCTGACCAGTTCAGTATTCACTCAGCACCTAGTATGCGGTGGGCACCGAGGATAAAACAGCAAGCAAAATCCACTAAGCCTTCATGGAGTTCAAGGTCTGGTAAGGGAAGGACTCACCAGGCGTTGAGGGCCATGGGGGTCTGCCATTTGGTCATCTGGCCAGCTGGCTCTCCACTCAGCCTACAGGCTCTCTTCCTGTCACTGAAGAAGAAACAAGTCCTGGAAAGGCTGCGACTCTGCCCCTATCTTGGGGCACAGAGCTGCTGTCATATTCATTACGCTGATGTTCCTATGACAGGGCTGCAATCTCTTACCCCAAACCTTCAGGACACACATGTTTCAGAATTTTTCAGTCTTTAAAAAGTAACATGGTATATACATCACATATTATGCGAGACCCCAGCAGGGCACCACCCTTAATCAAACATATCAATGTCACTGCAATGAAACCCATGAATATTCATACTCCTCAAGATAAATACAGACTATATGAGTCTCAAGTCATTTTGGGTCAAGTTTTCCCATAAAATTACAAAAACTTTTGATCGTCAGTTTTTTGGAGTTCACAACTTCAGATAAAGGATTGTGGGCCTGCATCAACAACAATCGTAAAGTGCAAAAGCTGGTCCTGACTTCATTCCCAAGTCTTGGTTGGACATCCCCACTCCTGCAGACTGCCCCAGTGGCCACCTAGCACAAAGAAAAGCACACAAGGCACACAGAAAACGCAAACAGAATGAACTCATATCACCAGAATTTTTTCTCCAAAGAGCTACTAACATTATTGCTGAAGAATGTAACAAAGTGACTGCCTGCTCTATTGTCAGGGGCAGAGAAAAGCCAACATCAGTGAATAATTTTTCGAATTGCATTTACTTGGGACAAACAAGGACAATAAAACTGTTTTCTGGTTACTGTTGCTGCCTGATGGGCAGGCACTTAGGTGTTTTGGGGGAACAGGTGAATGGTAGTAGCTAAAACTGAAAACCCATGATTTTTTCCCCTTGTATACGTTCCTCAGAGCCTCCCTGTGGCCCAAGTTTCATTTGGAAATTTAAAATAATTTATCTCATCACAAATTCCTAAACAGCTAATTAGAAAAATGTATTAACTGGATAATCTGGATTTGGATGTTCTAATTATACTCCTTTGGGTGGAAAAACAAAAAACAGATATTACTTCTATGTAATTTAATAGCACTTCTTCAAAAAAAGTAAAATATCCAGAAAGCCTAAAGTATAAGATTAAAAAAAAAAATCACCTCAAACCTTAAGATAGTGATACTGAAAGAATATCTTAACACACACTATCTGTAAACAGATGTACCACTTCCTATAAAATGCAGCTCTTCTGCATTAAAGGATGATATCTGAAAAGATATTTCAGCAATAACACATCTGATGGATGTGGGATTCCCCCACCCCACCTTTTAATGCAACACAGTATTAACTTTCTGAAATATCATACCCTCTTTCTTAACAGAGCACTCCTATGAATCACTCCGAGAAATTTCCTCAGTGTCTGAGATTTCTAAATCTCAAATTGGGAAAGAGGTTCTGGACTCCACTGGTGATCCCTACTTAACCCTGGCACTGGGAAGATTTTGAGGAGGGATTTTACTGTGTGATTGGGGCATGTTTTTAGCCTGCCTGACACAACAGACTCAGGGTAAGAAGGTAAGAGGGGATGGCTATGTGGGGAGAGGGCCTGCAGTTGAGTGTGTTATAGGCAGGGCATTCCTCCCAATGCCAAGTGCCTAGGAGGCGTGTCTAGTAAAGGTGAGCAGCAGCCAGGTAAGCTCTCCCAAACACAGAAAGCTGCCCATGACCTCCAGGACTATATTTAATCAGGGCTGCCTGCCCCAACAAGGAACAGCCTGGGGGAGGCAGAGAACTGCCCCTCGCAGTCCAGCCATTGTGGTGGACATGTGCCGGAACACCATGACTCCTGATGGAAAGGACACAGGCATCCTCTCTGGCATTTACTCTGTCCCTGTGCAGGACATGTGCTACTTGTCTGATTGACAAACGTCGTTTGCCGATGAGGCGGGGGACCAGGCTGGGCGAGCACTGCCTGGGCCGAGGCTGGGCTGCACTGACACTGGCCAGTCAAGTTAGTTTCACTTTCTGGTTTTTTGCCCTGGGTCGTGCTTCTCACCCTGATGGAAGCAAATATCCTTTAAATGGCAAGGGAGAAATTCCTCAGAAATGTTCCTTGTTTTCTTTTTTACTGAGGACACTGTTTTCCTCTGAAGACAGGGTAACAGGCTTTGGTGAAAACTCTAACTACGTAACTTTGGTCCCCCGGGCTGCTTAGTCTAATATGATTACACATCTAAATGCAATAAACGGGGCAAAGTGGTATTATTTTTCTGGGAAAAACCAACATCATAAAAGGGTCTTTATTGAATCAAGGGCCCGTGAACTGTTCCCTTGCCTAATTATGGCTCCCAAGTGAAGGAGGCTGGGTTTCCAGGCAGGACTCCTCACAACTCCCCAGCCAAAGGGCAATGGGATATTTGTCATGGCTTGTCTAATTACAACAAAATCCACCGAGAGGACAAAAGGAAGGATGCCAACGTAGGTTGGCAGCCCCTCCCCCACTCAGGCTCTGTTAACAGAAGGTGCTGGTTTTCTGGCCTACTTCTATTTTAAGGAGCAACTCCCTGCTCCATTCCCACCTCTTACATTCAAAGTCAGGATCCCAGACCCTGCCCCCTGTCCACTGTCAATGCTTAAGTGGTTTTCCAGTACCCTGGCACTGCCCCCCTCTAAACTCAACTATATAGAAAAGGCCCATTGTCGAAATGTGATATTTTGCCAGATGGTTTAACATTCAGCGATCTGGCCAAGGTTAGCATGCGCCCAGACCTGAGCCACAATGAACACTTGCTATCACCAGACACAGGAGGAGGGGCAGAGGGAGAGGGAAGCAGGCCAGGGCAGGGTGAACCCTCCACACTAACCAGCTGGGAGCAAGTGTTTGACTTTCGCCCGATATACAGTGGTCTGGCTAGGCAAGTTGGAGACCAACATTTTGCTTATAGGCAAGTCCTGGTTCCAAGTATCTGCTTTGTTGCCTTAGAAGTTCCAAGAGCAAGGACACATTTTCTTTAAAAATTTTTTTCATCTTCTTAAGCTTAAAACAGCGAGCTCAGGAGAAAGAAATCCAAGAGAACGTTACTTGGACTCTCCCACTAACCTGTCCCCTCAGATACGCTGGAGCACAGTGATTGCATGCACTCACCCTGGGAAAAGTGAACGACTTCAGCCACTCCCCACCCCCTGTCCCTCTTAGGTTGTACCAGGCATGTCTCCCTGAAGAAGCAGAAATTCCCCACCTCCCCCAGCACACACAGCAAGGACTTACTTTTCTTCCAATGTTTTCTCTCCAGATACTAAGCCAGCAAGCAGGCTTGCCAGGCTCAGGTTATCCTTCCTTGACCTCACTGGGGTTTCTTCACTGGCTCCACAGGCCCTGGGATGAACTACAATGTTACTTGAGAACAGCTACCATGTATGTACTCCCCACTACCACGTGCCCATCGTTTCACACAGGCATTCTCATTTAATTCTCATAAAGCACTACAAAGTGGACATGTACTATTGCACATTGGGAAACTGAGTCTCGGGAAGGCACACCACTGGCCCAAGGTTGCCCAGCTAGTCCATGGGAGAGCGGATTTCCAACTGCAAAGGCAGCACCCTTTTCCCAATGCCCACTTTAAGTAGGAAAGCATTTTCTGTCTTCCACCAGTCTCTCCTGGAGAGTCAGGTGCCATCAACAGATAAGCAGCGATGCAGTTTTAATTATTTTCAGGAGGGTGGCGGAGGAGGTCTACCTTACAATGGACATGGAGAGATGGAGATTAACGTCTGCTTAGAAAGACCAGAATTTTAAGCCTTAGTCACCAAGAAGGAGAAGCCAGTGTTTTCCCTTGAACCCCACACACCCCAGGGCAGAAATCCAGTGAGAGGAAGTGAGTTTCATGAGAATGAACCACAAAGTCTTCACAGACTGATCCAAATTTCCCAGCTGCACATCTCTGAATCCTTTCCCCACCCCTCCCACCCCTCCCACCCCTCCAAACCACAGGCCCAGGTTCCAACCTTGTGCCCTCCTCTGCTCTTCCTGGCTCGGAATCTTAGAAGATTGTACAGGGGTGCACACTGTATTCAGGCTAACCCCCCAGTTGACATATAAGGGGGCTCTCAGGCCCAAAGTGGCAGAACTGAGATTGAAATCAGGCGATGGTTCTTTCCACATAGCACCTCCCTCCCCAGTTCCCCTGGGCAGCTAACCCAAGGGGTCTAGCTACAGGGTGATTTCAAAATTCCCCAGATTGTGCCAAAGGAAGGTGGGAGGGAGCTGTGCAGTGGGTGAGAAGTCACCTGCTCTGTTTCTATGTCCTTCCCACTGCCCAGGGTCAGTTAGGACTACTGACGGCTCTAAAGCACTGAAAAGATGATGGTCTATGTTCACCACCAGTTTGAAATTCAAAAATAAAAACTTTCAGCTATAAAAAAAAGTGTAAGGAAGTTCAATAGATTGATTTTTCCCCCATGATGATCACTCTTTAGCATTTTTTTTTTTTTTTTTTGGAATATTGAATTATATTCCATTATATTCCTTCCCCTACCCCTTCTGGTTTTGTACCCTGCTTGACTGGTCCCACTAGAGTGTGTTTAGCTTGCCCACTTGGCCAATGAGCAGGCAAGCCAAGAGCAGTTGTGGCAATTCACCTTTCCTGGGGACCTTTCATGAAATGTGCTCATTGTTAGAATTGGAGTCTTTGGGCCTTGCAGACTGACTGCACTACAGAGCAGATGTGTGAGGTGGCCACATCTGCATACCCAGGGTTCCTTTAAGGACTCGGCTGACTAATCCAGGCCCATCTATCTCCTGTTCACAGATCACGTTTATTGGCTCCCAACCTGGTAGCCAGTTGTCCCAGAGGGCTGGGCATCTGCCTCCGAAGGCAGCTGTGAGGTCCTGAGGGAACCTCTCCCCGCCGCCCCTCCCAGTCTCAGCCTCAGCTACCACAAGAAGACTCACAATACTCCTCATCTGCTTTCAGAGCTGGGGTATAAATCAGAGTGAGCAGTGAGGGGCCATGCCCATCTTACCCAAGGTTGGAACCTCAGCCTGGCTCAGTCCCTGGCACATGGTTGGTGAACGATAAAGACTGGAGAACTGAGACTCAGGGGAAGGGGTTCCCAGACATTATCCCAGCCTTATGATTACAAAACTGCTGTTGCCAGTGGGTTAGGTAACTTGCCCAAGGCTACAAGCTAGCAAGCAACAGAGACCCACAAGCCTGAGATCTCAATCACTCTGCACCCTTTTCAACCAGCACATATACACAGGCAGATTCAAAATAAGAGCTGAGGAGATGAGGAGTACCAGTCAAAGGTCTACTGTTGTGTGCCAGGCGCTGTGCCTACATTTTTCATATAAGCCTCACCACAAACTTACAAGGTAGGTATCATAACACTCGTTCACAAGGGAAGAAATGGGCACAGAGAAGTTACTTGTCAAAGGCCACCCAGCTGGCAAGTGACAGTTAGGACTCCAATTCCAGCACATCTGGATCCAAAGTCTACCTTCATGGCCCTTACTCTAAACTGCTTCAAGAGAAACGCTTCATGGAACCCAAACTGATCCCTTACTTCTGAGACAGCTCTTTCACAGACTTGTCACAAATCAAGAGCGTGTTCTTTTGTGTAAAAGAATTGAGACAAGCCAAATATTTACCATCCCGCACAGAGAGTAGCAAACTGGCCTGGCAGCAGAATCAACTGCATGCAGGAGTGAGGGCCAAGCTGTTGCTACACCAAGTAGGGGACAAAATCCCAACCATCTCAGAGTTCAGACAGCTCAGCTTTGGGCAAAGAGGCATTGAAAGAGACCAGAGAAGCAGCTCAGAGCTTCCTCCTCCCCTCTGCCCCCACCACACCCAGGAAAGGCCATCAGCAAAATCTGGAGGGATTTCTAAATATCAGAATTTCTGGAGTTGCTAAGACTTGGAGGTAGAGAGGATTGGCTTCTTTCACCACCTCCTTTGTCAAACCATTCCTGCTGGACAAAAATTGATCTCTAATCTTTCATAGGTTGGGATTTTATTTTTCTTAAAACAAACAAACAAACAAAAACTATGAGGGCAAGGTTAATTATTCACCAGTTTATAATTTACTTAAGAGGTGACGGAATGCAAGTAGGCGGGACTAGGAGTCCAGCTGGATTTTGGGAGTCTTCTGTGGGTCTCCCCCGGGGGTCTGGCTAAAATCCTTCCCTCCCACCAGCTTTCCACCTTGCATTTAGCTGCTGCTTGAAGCGGCCTCAAGGGCAAACAAGTCTGACTTCACAGCTTAGGTACCCAGCTTAGAGGAATGGATTGGGGTGGGAGTGAGGGGAAAGGAAGAGGTAACTGCTCCAGGAAACTACGAGAAATAAAAAGGTACAGCAAAATCAAAAAGCTCTCAAAACACAACTTCTAAACTCAACAGCTTAAATCAAAGCACAAACGCTTAGATCAAAGCACAAATCAGCTACTGAAGGACAGACCAGCCAAATGGGCAGCTGATTCAATCACATTTTGCAAAGGAAAAATCCTAAGAAGGAAAAACCTAATTGCTCACTTCCCCTAAAGAAATGAAGTGCCAAGGCCATTTCCTAAAAATCTCTCAAACTCTGATCAGCCCTAGAGGACAGGGCACAGTCTGAAGGAAAACTGCCTCCTGCCTGGAGCAGGCCAGGGGAGACAAGGGGCACTGCCAGGCTCCTTATGCCTTATTTCCAGAGATTTATGTCACTTGTCCCCATGCCTGTCCCCTCCAAGGTAGGTACAAAGCAACCAACTCTGCTTGCTTTTCTGCATCTCATTGCTCTAGCTCAGTACTAAGAGCGTTTTACGACCCTACGATATTCTGGAGATTTCCACTTCATTTACTTTAAGATACTGATCCCCAGGGCCGGGAGAGGCATGGGTTCAAAGGGAGAACTTTCTTTTCCCAACCTGACTCAGTACTCCAAAGAGAACATTTTCCTTAATTAGGGAAAAGCCTCCAGTTTGAAGCTCCTGTCAGTCCACTCCCAGACAATTTTGTCTCAAAACTGAGAATTTGTCAAGACGCATGTACATTTAGATATGTGGCCAAATAAACTCCTTTCTCTCATAATTCTGGCATTTGCATGTTCCACTGACTAGAGCCTACAGGACAAAGCTCACACTGAAAAAATGTAGGCCAACGGCAGTGAAGGGCTATGCCCTCTCCTGGGTTGACAGGCCCAACTCTGCTTCAGTGACCCTACAGCCCATGGGGCTCACCTCCACACCCTTCCATTTAGGCCACCCAAACAGCAGTGTCGAAGGATTCCTGCGAGATGTCCTCTACACTAGCTCACAGAACTCAGGGAAGCCTGTGGAAAAACCTTTCAGAATGGGTCTTTGCGCAACTTCCAGAGAGGTGGGCCAACCTGGCTGGGCTGGATTTTCCCTCTTCTGCCTGTTTCTAGAAACCTCTCCTGTTTTCCGAAGTCAAGAAGAAGGGGGCCCAAGATGACCTATTTTATCAACTTGCCCTCACTCAGTTCAGGCCACCTCACTGAGTGTTCCCAAGGCCCCCACAGCCAAAACAACCAAAACATAATACAAACAGAAAGTTCTAACACCAGGCAAAACCGAGGTTTCTGGGATTGGTGGGGTTTTTCTTTGGGAGATATGTAGAAACAAAGTCCCAGTCCTCGGCTGGATAGAGGGTTTAAGAAGGGAATCTCGGCACAAAACTTGACGAGGACTTGGAGCGAGTCAGCATTCTGTGGCGTACATCAGGGAACAAAAGACCAGCCATTAGGAACACACCCACAAAGATGCATCAGTAAAGAAACGGTGGGGTGCAGGGGGGACAGGGGCTTCCCGATTACAGAGGCTAAACCTCCGCCGCGGTCCCAGCTTCTTAGGTGCAACTCTAGAAATCGGGCAGTCCTCCTCACCCCCAAGCTCGCGGTTACTGCCCTCAGAAGCGCAGGAGGGCAGGCCCTGATAGGCGAATGGGCTCGGTTCGCTGGGGAGAGGAGAGCCGTCTCTCTGCCCTCACTCCTAGTCTGCCCTGGCAGGCATCCCCGCTCTACCCGCATGACACGGACCGCACGCAATGACCGGCTCAAGTTTATGGGCGCTTTCCCCTTGCTCCCGCGAAGCGCGGGGATCCCTCGAATCTCCGCACGGAGCCCTGGGTCAGCGCGCCTTGCCACCCTCTCTCAAGCGCGGACTCGAGAGATGGCAGCCCGGCTGGAGTCCATTTCTCTGCCTGGGCGCTGAGCTCGGGCGAGCGGGGAGAAAGCCGGCGGTCCCGGCAGCCGAGGACTGGGACTTTGTAGGCCAGTTGAATCGACACCCTCATCTCGCCCGCAAAGACCCAGTCCTCAGCTCCCGCGCGTCTTGGAGTTCGGGATGCGGGCGCGCCTAGGATGGGTTCCCTCAGATTGGGTCCAGCCGCCCGCTTTCCACGGCGCGTTGCTCGGCCGAGACTCCGGGTTTCCCCCAAGCGGCGTCTCCCAAAGAAGACACCCGCCCCGCCCGACCTTGGCCCACGGGCCTGAACCAGCTCTGGAAGGGTTACACGACGCTCGGCGTGCGGTAGCTTCCAGGCCACCACCAGCTGCCCCGGCGCAGGCCGAGGGACGGGGCTGGGGAGGTGCGGGGACCTAGCCTCCCCCACCCCCAGCTGAGCACCAGTTACACTAGAAACTTCACGACGATCCCACACCGTACCCGCGAGGCCCAGATCCGTGCTGCCTCGGTTACCTGCGCTCAGATCCGCCGGGCACAGGGCCGTGGCCGAGCCGCCTCCCACCGAAGGCCGCGCCGCCGCCAGGGGTTGGGGGGAGTCGCTGCGAGCCAGGCCCTGCGCCCCGACGTTCCGGGAGCCCTGCGCGCGCGGAGCCCGGGTCCCGCTCAACCTGCCCGGGACCTAGGGGCCATTGCCGCCCCTGCCCCAAGAAGCATAAGCCTGGCGCAGCTGGGACAAGAGCGAGGTGCCGAGACCCCTCGAAAGTTGGGGGAGTTCCGCTCGCTCGCGCGGCCCAAGCTGGCTCCACGTGCTGGTGACACATCAGGAAGGCTCCGTGCCCCACTGCTCCTGGCGGGCGGACTCGGCCAGCGCCCGCCCGCACCGCCTCTGGAGCCAAGAGGACGGCGCCCCGCCCCGGCCCGCCCTCTGCCCGCCCCTCGGTGGCGCCACCCGCTCCAGCCTGCGGCGCCCGCACCAGCCTGCGGGGCTGGCGAGAAGACACCCTGGGAGGGAAGGGGTGTCCGGGGACGGTCTAGGCTCCTTCTCCCAGGCTGCCCTAGCTGCCCCGGTTATCGAGTGCGTCGCAGGCAGTCCGACTCGACAGTCTCCAGTGCCTTCCTTTCCAGTCACGCAGCCTTTCCCGCCCCTGAGCTCCAGTAATTTTCCCTTTTCCTTCCCGGACCCGTCCGAGCCGCTGCTAGCGCTTCCTCCCACGAAGGCCGGCGCGGAGAGCCCCCTGCCGGCCGGTCGGCTCCTGGGCCATGTCCACAAGTGGGGGACGATCGCTTCTGCAGCTGGCTTCAACATCCGCATCTGGAACCCAAAGCCAGCCAGGCCCTTCTTGCGGGGCTTTGGTGGAAAACGAACGAAATAAATGTAAAACGCCAAGCATAGTACCCATTAGCATGTTTTCTTAAGATGTTATGTTTTTCATTCCCTGGTTCAGCCGCCTGCAGACAACCTCTCTTCCTAGCTGTACTTTCTGAAAACCTGAGTTCCTTTAGGGGAGGGGTCCCTAATCCCTCGGCCGCGGACCGGTACTGGTCCGTGGCCTGTTAGAAACTGGGCCGCACAGCTAGAGGTGAGAAGCTGGTGAGCAAAGTTTCATCTGTATTTGCAGCCGCTCTGCAGCACTAGCATCGCTGCCTCAGCTCCACCTCAGATCATCAGACATTAGATTCTCATAGGAGCACCGGTTCCTGGTGTCAAAAAGGTTGGGGACCACTGCTTTAGGGGGACTGTGGAGAGAAAGTATGGTACAGAAAAGCTGCAAGGCCGAGGGGGAGCTTTCCCAAGATTGGAGAGGGTTGGGAGGTCACTGGAATCCTCTTTCCTGAGAACCTGCTGCCCACTTTCTCTCTCTGGAGACACCAGGACTTCCGGGAGTAACTGCCTGACTACAGTGAGACCAGTCTCGAGCATCCACTGGCCTCTGCCAACATCCCTAGGACTCCAGGGACCATGGAAGAGGAAATGATGGTGAAGCCTGGATGACCACTGAGATTGAGCTCCCCACCATCCCATTCCTTACCTCTCTTCAGATGGAGCCATGGAGTTAAATTTTTTAAAAATGAAACATACAGGTGACCCGACATAGATATTGGCTATGTTCCCTTTCCCGGCCTCACCAATCAAATCATACCTTAAAACCTCACTGCTATGGGGGTTGAACAGTTTCTCTGCTGAATTTGCCAGCTACCCCACCCCACCCCCGCCTCAACGTGGAGATCCCAGGACAAGACAGACAGATGTGTAGGATCAGGTGCTCCCAGGACAGAATGTCTCCAGGAGGGATGGAGTGTAGAGGCATCCAGTGCTGGGGCAGGGTGGGGTGCTGGTCCCAAGCCTCTGTAATCCCCGTTTTGTGGGAGCCCAGGATTAGAAAGGAAGAAAGAAGATACCCTGACATTGCTGGTGATGTTGCCAGTGCTGGAGGGGGTCTGGGGTTCAAGCTCTGCTTTCTCTTTCCCTTTTATTGCTCTTTCTAAATCTGACAAACCCTTTGGTTCTCTGAGACTTGAGGAGCCTGGAGGAGCGGTGTCCTGGGGGGATGAAAGGGCAGGGATGTAATGGTTTTACCCCAGCGCTGATCCCAGAGAAGGCTGCAGAAGATTAAGATTTGCTCCCTGAGCTTGAAATCTCCCTGCTACCCCCTGACCACATCAAAGGACATGGCCGTGGGGGGCACCTAATCCCATCAATAGAATCAAAGCTGAACAAGAAAGGAAATTCTGCAAACTTGGTGCAGTGGTAGAACACAGTTCAGAAGAAAAAGATACTAAGGCCCTGGCCTCTTCCACTGGGGGTTACATCCCAAGAAAAAACCTGAGCCATCCACAAGCAGACAAGGCCTGTCTCTTGCTTCTTGAGGTGGCCCACGTGGGAGGGTCAACTACAAGAACTCAGAAAGCTGAGCAATGGGACTGGGCCTACCTCCAGGGGCAGAAAGGGACCCTGAGCATTTGAGACTCGTCCATGTCTCACAGTGCTATTGACCCCCAGCTTTACTTTGAGAAAGTGCTTTCATGGTCACGCTTCTTACTACTGGTGTTTTCCAAAGTGCAGTGTTCAGAAGTGAGATGGCTTTAGGTTAAAGCAATTTTATATTTTTAAATGTAAATTTCATGAATATTATTACAATGCAACTAATGGTGAGCCAACTCAAAGGCAAGTATTTAGTAAATAATAATGCAAGTAGTATTCTCATATGGCATAAATGATGACAGTGGCATGCATATTACTAAAGTTAGAAAACTCACCTTACAACCATCTTTAGAGAAACAACGCTTTAGGAAAGTGGCTTTCAAACTTTCAGTTATTGAAAGGGTAGGGGAAAGAGGGGCAGTAGATGGGGGGAAAATTTAAATAATTTCTTCAATTACAAAATTAATTTAAAAAAAGAATCAGAATCTAAACAAACCAACAAACCAACAAACAAACCTTTCAGTTATACCCCATGGTAGGAAATATCTATCTATCTGTCTGTCTATCTATCTATCTATCTATCATCTATCTATAGTGTTTCATGAAACAATTCTTATGCATTCAGATATGTTTGTTATCCTAGTCTGTTCTATTAAAAAAATGTTGCTTTTAAGCCTACTGATGGCTTACTTTCTGAAATTTGAAAAATACTACCTTAGAGAACATACCATGATGATGGCTCTCAGCTGAGAAATTTCTAGGTGCCAAGAATGTGTACTAAAAGCTTCTCCTTACACTCTCACAATGACCTTAAGATGTAGGTATTACCCACATTTTACAGGTAAAACTGCCAAGATCACTCAGCCAGTAAGTGCAGACCTGAGACCAGCCCCTCTCCACCTGACTCTTCCCAGGTCTAGTGTACTTCCCACCAGTCCTTTCTAAGTAAATATTGCAGAAAGGCCCAGACTCCAAGCATTCATGCTGCTGTTTGCCCTTCTCACTGTGTGTATACCTCTCCAAGTCTGCCCTGTGGCTTCTGTCCTTTTTGCCCTCCACCCGCAAAAGACCCTCAGGAGTCAGGCTCCTAAGCAGGCTGGTTTCAGAGCCCCTGAAGTGGGGGTGGAGCTGTAGTATGACATGGACAATTTTAATGTCCCAGCCACCCTGCCAGATTGCCACAAACATCCCTCTCTCTGACTGAAAGGGATCAATCTGCCTTGGGGCCAAAATTTCATAGAGCTGGAGATACCTTGTTCTCTTGCTCCATTATTCTAGATTCTTCCCTAGGCCTTCCCTATTTTATTCTTCCCTATTCTTCCCTGGCTACCTTATTTTTAACTGCAGCACCCTTCTTCATTACTTATCCCCAACCCAGATTTTTTCCTCCTCCATAACCCTCGTCTCCTCTAATATGCCATGTATTTTACTCATTTAAGTATATTCTGCCTCCCTGCTGTTGATCTCTGCCTCTAGCTCCCAGAAAATAAGCTCCACTGGGATAGGAATTTTTGTTTCTAAAGTACACTACTGTATCCCCATGCCTGGCACATAATGCATACTCAGTAAATATTTGCTGAGAGCTCAGCTTTGCCATTAGTGGATGGGCTTGGCTGCCCCAAACCCTCCCCAGGGGCCCCTGGGCCTAACCACATAGACAGAGGCACTTGCTCCAACACCTGTTGATTTCACCAGTTTCCTCTTAGACAGTCACCCTATCCACCAACAGCAGGAGAGCCAACATTTATAGTGGCCTCCAATGCCCAAACCAAACCGTTCATGGTATTTAAGATCAACACCACGGTACAGTATTGATTCTCTGCTAATAATGAACACCTGCCATATCTCTAGCAATGCAAACAAAGTGCTGTGAAATGGAAGGGCACAAAGGAGAACCCCTACTCTACTGATATGGAAACTGGGCTTGAGAGGATGAAATGATTTACCCAAGGTCACTCCATACTGAGCCCTTTCCACTCAGCTGCCTCCTCAGGACCATCCAGCCTATCAGACACCACTTCTACAGTCACTATTGTGCTAGGTTCTTTTCAGCTTCCTGCCATCAAAAAGAGCTCTGACAGAAGACACAGGGATCCTGGTGACTAGAGGGAGAAAAAGGGCTGCAAATAATCTGGAATATTTTGTATGTGACTATGGAATTCATGGACCATATTTTCTCAGTATGCTTTGCTTAAATGGCAATTTATGTGGATTTTGTTTCTCTCAGCCCAGGTGGCTAGAACAAAGGGAGAGCCTCAGCCCTTAGGGGAAAGATAGGCTGGGCATGAAATCTTTACTGCAGAAAAACCACACTGGGATCACTGGTCTTATCAACATTTGGGGTCTGTTTCAGTTTCTGACTCCTGTGCAACCTTTGATAAGTTATCTCTGCCTCTGGGCCTTTGTTTCGTTGCTGGCAAAACTGGAATGTGATTTTCTCTTTGACTTCTCCCAGCTTGACTGTTTCATAACTGTAGGAAGAGAAGTTTCTGACATTGTTGTTGACCTTTATTCATTCAGCCAACATATAAAGAGCTCCTTTATCTCAGACACTTGAGGAGACACATCCCTTGCACACAAGCAGCAGCAGAAGGGTAAATTCTTCAGAAAGGAGTCAATTCTTTCCAAGTGTAATAATATTTCAGAAAGGCCAAGGCAGTGCTCTGAGCTAGATTCAGTCTTCCTGCATAATTGGAGGTGGGGAGGAAGCGGGTGGTCTGACACTCTCTGCCTAGGCTGTACCCTCTCTGAACATGACCTAAGGAGTGAGGCTGAGAGGGTGGTGGGTTGCTCGTGGGAAGTAAAGTAAAACAAGGACTTCTACTGGCCCAGACTCTCTGCCATGTTACTCAGTGTTCTCTGAAAGGCTTTCAGTGGGCAGAGTGTGTGTCTGGAAAATGTTAGAGCACTTGGTCTAGAAGAACTAGGAGTGTGTCCTGGGGAATCCAACCACTGTCAGTGTGTGCCTGCGTCCCTCCCCTGCCTCCACAGCCTGGTGACTTTGATCACTATGTGCTTTTCCTATTGATCAGTGGTGAATACTAGACAAGTGAAGTGTCTGCTTAGCTCACAGTCTGGCAAAGAAATGGGCCATCTCCTGGGTACATGTCAAGTAATAATGTAGATGACTTTTCCAAACAGATTTGTGCTTATCCTGCAGAAGAGCTTAATCTGTGAGATAAAGGTAGAGTTTTCTGAATGACTTTGAACAAATCACTTCCCTTCTCTTTGCCTGTTTCTGTGGCTGTAAAATGAGAGAGTTGGATGGTTGCTATCATTACTACCAGTCCATGATTCAAAACTGGTAATTTTTGTCTAGAAGAATGGGGTTGGATCTTTAATGTTTGCTAATAAAACTGTTTACAGAGAATATTTCTTAATTTGACATTCTATTTTATGTGCAAGAGTAGAGGGACCACGGGGGAAAGAAAAGCACCCTTACCTGCTTAGCTTTAACCTAGATCATATTTGAATGTCAAAGATGATTGAATGATGGCAGAAATACTCAAGATCTTGTGGTACTCAGGCAAATTCCTATTTATTTTCCAGAGCCCAACCACAGTGTCACCTCCTCAGGCAAGACTTCCTCAACCCTTCAAGTAGGGATCTGTCTTGTGTCAGGGCTCTGTCTCTGTACCAAGTGCTGGAAACACAGACATGAGTGAGACACAGGCCCAGGCCTAAAGAGCCTCCCAGCTATGGTGTGAGACAAACAGAGGGGTACCGGCCAAGAAGCTGAGTGACTCATTACCTGGAAGAATAACAGGTTTCTCAGAGGTTGTGATACTGGAGTCTTGTCAAAGGTATCAAAACTGCCCCTGATCCAGTGTCTGGATCTAGCTAATTTGCAGGAAATGTAAAAGACAGAGAAACTTGAACTGTACCAAGTTTACAGGCAGCAAAGTCTAGACTGTGGGGAACTCTACAGGTCAGATGGGCCAGGTTCCTCAATTGACACATTACAAGGAAATGAAAGGGAAGGAAGAGAATCCTAGCGACTGAATAAAAAAAGCTTAAAAGAACAATTTTTAAAATGAGCAGAGTTAAACTATAGGTATAAAGATGCAAAGATACTCAATTAGGTGGTAAGTAAAAATGCAAGGAAGTGATTACTCTAAAAGTAGGGAGTATGGTTCCTTCTGGCTGTTGGGGAGTATGACTGGGTGGTTGGCAAATGAAAGTGGTTTCTGGGGTGTCTGGCAAAGTTCTTTGACCTTGGTGGTGTTTTTATAATCCATTAAGACATTCACCTGATTTATGTGGGTTTGAATCTGTTTTATTTTTCAATGAAAGAGTTAAAAAGTTTAGGTCTTTAGGTTGGAATATTGGAGTAAAACTGACAGTATGAGGCAAAATTTATACACCTGCCAAATTCTGCTTTGAAGTTAAATGATATTCACTCCCAGGAAGGAAGAGCCTGATTAAAGTTTTTATTTGTTTGTTTTTTAATGTCCTGGAGGTTTCAGGTGCCCATAATGGCTATGTCTGCCTATATAGCTCTCAAACTGCAGTACCAGAAGCCCTGTGTTCTGTTCTTGACCTTGGGAGGAGGAGGCACTGGAGGGAGGTCTGATCAAGGGGAAATTGGCAGGGTGCAGGGCCTTTGCAGCTCTAGTTCTGCCCATCAGGGAGCACTCATTATAACTCTATGGATGGGGCCAGGGTCACATAAATCCTATCATGAGGTTGCAATGACCAGGCCCCACTGTGAAAGGGGCTACTAAGATTCACTACCTTGGCAGCCATAAGAGAGATAGGTGGGGCAACTTGAGGTCCCCTTGCTTCTCCAAGGTCCAGGCTCTGAGGTGGAAACTTAGAATTTCAGGTCACAAGGCATGTTGGAAGCATCTTTTTCAACTTTTGAATTTTGCAACTAAGGAAATTGAAGTCCAGGGTATATAAGTGGTTTCATAAAGGTTGTGCAAGAAACTCAACATAGGTGTCCCCTTCTGTCTTTGCCCTCACCCTTCAGCCAATAACCTATCTCCAGTCTCACAGAGGCAGTCATAGATACCTGCAGGCCTTCAAGGTGATTGCAAGACCTCTCTGTTCCCATGATCACCCTGGTGCGTGTATTGACCAACCTTGATCTGGAATCCATATCTGACCCCTGCCTCTGGCTCTTCACCTTTGGGGACCCATGTTTCCCCCAACATCTCTGTGTTGACGTCTTCCGTACCTTGACCTTCTTTTATTGACTTTGACTTGGCTCATCCATCCCACTCTACTGGGATAGAATTCTCTGCCCCAGCTACTTCAGGAAACCTAATGTCCAGTCTTGGAGTTCCAAGGATCAGAAATTCAAATTAAGGCATAAGATTAAAGGCAATACCCAGCAGTTCAGGACCTTTCCTCTTCTTATTGCTGGATATCTGATTTGCATTTAGTAAGAATTCTATGATGACACTGACAACCTTGCTCAACATTTTCTTCAAAAGCTGAGAGCATCTCTTCTATTTACTGGAATCTTCCTGAAAAGATTAATATATTTCCCTGCTGCCTAAGCCCTACATCCTGTCTTCTGATAACCCTAGGCACCATCCAGAAGATACTCTGCTGACTTTCAATCCACCTGAAGCTCCCTATGGTCAACTGTGCCATGGGGCCTCCAGACAGGCAATATGACTTTTGGTCACATTCACAGAAGTACAGAATGTAGAATGAGAGAGTTGAAGTTCCATTAATGAGACTGTATGTGGAATAGCATATTCAGTGTTGAGTGTCACAATTGAAGAAGGGGACAGAGTGGAGTGAATCAGGAATGAGAGACACTTGATGTCATGTCATATTAAAGTGGATGGTTTATCTTAGAAATGATATAGGGTATACCATAGCTGGCTAGGGGCCAGACTCAAAGGCTCAGTTCACAAGGGCTGGTAGAGGAATAAGCACCCACTAGCTGAACAAAATGGTTGCTTCCTGGACAAGCACGGTGTGGATAACTCATCTTTCAAGGAACAAACAGAAACCAGAAAACACCATTCCAGAAACTCTAACGCTCTTTTTGGGGTGGGACGTTCTCCCGCCCTCTAGACCCGGAAAACCAGCAAGACCGGACACTCCCACTCCCATCGCTGGCGACACCATTGCCTACTGTGGGACCTTCGCCTCGGGGCCTCGGTGTTCCCACAAGTAACACAGGGATTCTAGATAAATTCACCCACCCTTCGTGGTTTGGCCAGAGGAGTAGAGCTATTTGAAGATGCGATGGGTAGAGGAGCAGGGAGCACAGCGGAGTGTGGCCAGGGTCCAGAAAGTCTGCAGGTGGTCTTGCGAGCCCTAGCACACTGGCCCCTACTGTGCTAGTGACCGTGGAGCCTGGGAAGGGAAGGAACTGGAGGACGCCTGAACAGAATCTGAAAAGCAAAAAAGAGAACACAGAAGGAGAACGGGATAGCATACGTGAGGACACCAGAGCCCCACAGCCAAACCCCAACCTCAAACGGTAGGCACGGACGGGGTTCGAACCCGCGATCTTCGGTTTACGAGACCGACGCCTTACCACTTGGCCACCGCGCCTGACAGCCAAGCGAGCATTGGAAGCTCTCAGTGGAAGGAAAGTGGCGCAGGCGCGGGAGAGATGATGCCGGACCTCTAGCCCCGCCCCTGGCCCGGCTATTCATTGGCCCCTTCAGACCCGCCATCTGGGACCCTAAGAGTGGCTCCGGCGCACCCGGGACCGAAGCCAGGTGCCTGCGTCCTGCTAATGACAGGACCCAAACCCACGGCCTTCGCGATCCTGGCCCCACCCCGCCTCCAGCGCCCCTGGGATACCGTGCTGGAGGGGAGCTCAGGATGAGGCCAGCGGGGCCCGGGGCCCAGAGCTCAGGTGGAAAAAAACACGATTGACAACCCGAGGACCTATGTCTGTTACCACCGAGCGGAAACCGAGACAGCAGCCGCGAGCGAGCCAGGGCCAGAAGTCTGTGCTGGTCTCTCAACCCTCTCTGTGCCCTGCCTCGTGTGACCTTGGCGGGGTCGTTTCCGTCTGTCGACAAGTTACGAGGGCAGCTCAGCGAGCTGGGACCAAGTGGACCAGGAGCTGAGGGGGCAAGAAGGGCGTTGCAAGCGTGGATGGGACTAGCCCACGGAGAAAGATGCAGGGACCTGGGAGGGATGGGGGCCAGGCTGCAGGGGTGAGGGGAGGTGACCTTCCCTCGCGGACCCCACAGGAAGCCCGTCTGTGTAAGCAAAACCTTACACCTGCTTTTGCTCCCACCTTGCCTTTCAACTCCTGGCACGGACCTTGTGCAGGAGACTGAGTAAATATCATTTTAGACAAACAGCCTTGCTCAGGAGGAATGCTTGTAGACAAAGAGATGGCCCAGGGATGTTCGCGGTGACAGTGCTAGTGGGAGCGAACAACTGGAAGTGACCTGAATGGAGGAATCTGATAGTGTCTATACTGTGGAGCAGGTCATCATTAAAAAGAGTCACTAGATTCAAAGGAATGATTATTAGCATAGAGCGCAAAAACACGTGATTTTAAAAAGCAAGATGTAGGACAATAAATATCACATTAAAGGGAAAGACATACAAAGTAGGTAAAAGTAAAGACATATATAGAAGAGGGAGAGAGACTGGCTAGGGACAGAGGACTAAAGGGACTTTAATGGCAATGTTTTGTTTTTATTCTATGAAAGAGGAAAAAAGCTGAAATGGTGGGAATATGAGTGCTTATGAAACTATACTTTTGTAGATCTTGTGTTTTCTTTAAAATAAAAAAGGCACTTAGGCCCCTTTGTCCTTGTCTGGCTTTTGGCCACAGTGTCTGGTCCAGGAGAGGTGCCTGGGACTGGGTGGGGGACAAGAGCCTTCCTCTCAGGGCAAGGCAGGGCCAACTGCAAGCTTCCCTCTGGGCCCATCTTTCTGTACCCCAGTGACCAGGGAGGAGACAAAAGCTGGACCAATCATGACATTGCCCACCCTGCTACCGCCACTACCAAAGCTATTCTTGCTTATCTGTAGAGCTTTTTAAAAAGTATAGATTATACAGGTTTGGGGAAACTATTTTTGTGTGTTAAGACATAACAAAATTTACCATCTTAACTATTCTTAAATGTAGTGTTAATTGTATGCACGTTGTTGTGCAACAGAAACTGGAACATTTTAATCTTGTTAAACTGAAACTCTGTACCCACTGAACAGCAACTCTCCTTTCCACTCTACCTCCAGCCCCTGGCAACACCTGTTTTTAGGAGTTTGACTACTCAGAGTACCTCATGTAAGTGGAATCGCACAGTATTTCTCTTTCTGTGACTGGCATAATATCCACGTTGTCACCTATGACGTGATTTCCTTTAAAACTCAATATTCCATTGTATGTTTCTTTGCTTATTCATCCCACAGTAGACATTTAGTTTACTGCTGCCTCTTGACTATTGTGAATAATGCTGCAATGAACATGGGTTTGAAAATATCTTGAGATCCTCTCTTCAATTCTTTTGAGTATAGACCTAGAAGTGGGATTGCTGGATCATATGGTTATGCTAGTTTTAACTTTTTGAGGTACCTCCTTGCTGTTTTCAATAGTGGCTACACACTTTATCAGTAGTACACAAGGATTCTAATTTTTCTACATTATTGCCAATACTTGTTTTTTGTTGTTTTATAATGGCCATCCCAATGGGTATGAGGTATTACCCATGGTTGGATATGCACTTCCTTGATTTCTTATGCTTGATAGCCATTTGCACACCTTCTTTGGAGAAATAGCTGTTCAAGTTCTTTGCTAATTTTTTTATTTGAGTTATTTTTGGAGTTGTAGTTTTTTATATATCCTGGATATTAGCCTCTTATGAGATATATGGTTTGTAAATATTGTAGGTTGATTTTTCATTCTGTTGTTTCTTTTACTATGCAAAAGTTGTTTCCTTTACTGCGCAAAAGTTTTAAGGTTGATGTAGTCTTGTCTATTTTTGCTTTTGTTGTCTATGTTTTTGGTGTCATATCCAAGGAATCATCGCCAAATCCAATGTCATAAAATTTCCCGTTTTTTCTTTTAAGAGTTATACCAATTCAGGTATTATGTTTAGGTCTTTAATCCATTTTGAGGAAATTTTTTGTATGTGTTATAAGGTAAATGCTAAACTTCATTGTTTTGCATGTGGGTATCCAGTTTTCCCAGCACCATTTGTTGAAGAGACAGGAAACTTTTTCAAAGCATAGGGAATTAAAAGGACCTATAGTCTTATCACTATAAAGAAGCACAGTGCCCATATTCATATGTGTAAAAGCACACTGTATTTATTTTGAGATACATTTTTTTCACATTTTAATTAAAAATCAGGATAACTGATTACAGGTGATGGAGTCTTACAATTAATTGGCAATGTATTTTTCTTTTTTAGTGGCATGTAGTGATTTTTAAAAGTTGATGAATTTGATGAAATAGAGCATATATAATACTGTTAGGAGAGTTGGATTCATATCTTCACATTTGTATATTTCATGGTGTCCTGATTTATTTCACCATTGTAGAATGAATATTTCCCATGTCCTTAAAAGTGGATCATTTTCTCAATTGATGTATTATGCTGCAGGATGTTGATAGTGGGGGAATTAGATGTGGTAGGGATGGGGGTGATATGGGAACTCTCTGTGCTTCCCACTCAGTTTTGTTATGGACCTAAAACTTCTCTAAAAAGTAAAGTCAATTAAACACACACACACACACACACACACACACACACACACACACACACAAAGTAGATAATTCTTGAACCCTTTGCTTTCTGACCCACCAGCTATGAGTTGTGCCCAACCCTGGGCTGCATTGGGGTTGCTCCTTGGTGAAGTCACTATGGGTCTATCCAGGCCCACTTCTTAGCTGGATAGGCCCAGGAGTCCTGTTTTGTCCTTCTTCCAGGAGCGAGTAGCCTTAAGTGTGTGGTCTAACTTTTGTTTTCTAAACTTGTGTGTACCATTTTTAATATAGAGCTTTTGCATTGGCAAAAATGCTCCAAAACTTGAGGGCTGGTTCTGGAACACAGAACTCCTTAGAGGGCAGGAATCGGGCCATACCCACCTCCATGTAGTGCAATACTAAGAGCATCCAGTCATTCATTCCTTCGACATATCTTTATTGAGCACCTACCATATGTCTCAGTACTGGAGCTACAGCAGTGACTAAGTAGCATAGATTCCTGCCCTTGTGAAGCTTCCATTTTAAAATAAATAAGCAAAACATATAGCATGTCAGATAGTGGTCAGTACTAGGGAGAAAGATAAAGTAGGGAAGAAGGATCGGAAGTTCTAGAAGTGTAGATTGAATGTACTCAACTTCTTTGCTTTTTCCATCTAAAAGTGGAGTTGTTTCCCCCTCTTTGGATGTGGACTGGCCATCTGGTTTACCTTGATCACTAGAATATGATGAAAGTGATGACGTGTAAATTCTGAAGATTAGATTCAAGAGACCTTACAGCTTCTGCCTTCACTGTCTTAGAACCCTGTCCCAAGACTGCTGTGTAAGGAGGGCCATCTAGCTATTGAAGGATGAGGGGTCTCCCAACTGAAAGATAGCACCACCTGCCAGACATATCAGTATGGCCATCTTGGACCTTCTGGCCCAGCTGACCCTTTAGCTGAATGCAGCAGCATGCACATCCAGCAGAGGAACTGAACTGTCAACCTACCCACAAAATCATAAAAATAAGTTATTCTTGTTGGAAGCCACATTTTGAGGGTGGTTTGTCACATAGTAATAATAGTTTATTGACTTAGGAGGATACATACAACTAATACACTTTTTGGTTCTAGGTTTGTGGGCTGGGGGCCATTCCCAGTGTCCCATCAGGGGTCATTTACTCTCGGTTTCCTCATCCATAAAATGGGAGAGTTAGTTAGCTATTATTAGCTGCGGCACTGCATTAGTTAAAAATTGAACAACCTTCTTCATTATTCATTGCCAAAGTTAGCAGGGGGGTAAAATGCCAGCTTGACCCTTTTTCCTTGGGTGCAGTAGTAACCTGACACTTTCCCTTTGGTCAAGTTTCACAGTCCCTTTGCCAGCACAAAAGCTCCAAATTAAGTCTGCCATTAATAGGGGAAAAAATGAACACAACTTGAAACCATCATAGAAGCATATATGGCCACATTTGTAGGCATTTAAATTAAGCCTGCTTTTCATACTTCAAGTTAATGCAATTTGTTTTTGTCTCTTTCTTCCTCTTATCAGTGTTTAGTTCAGTGATCTTTTCCTGATGCCTCCTCTTGTTGGTATTCACTCTTAAGATGCTTACAGGTGGCTGTGTAATTTAAAGAGAGGGCTCGCTGGTGGATCATGGACTAAATCAGGCTCCTCAGAAGCCCCCAAGCAAGGCAGGAACCTCGCAAGCATCAGCAAGCAGCTGCAGGCCTTAGAACCCCTTCGTTCCCTGAAGAGGAGTCTGCTGCCATGGATGGTCAGGGCTCTCCATGGGGCTCCTGGACAGTTAAAGATGTACCCGGTTGAGGTCAGAAGACTCATGGACCAAGTCATTCTCCCAGATGGGTCCTGCTTGGCTGGATTCTTTTTAGGAAAAATAGATCTTCTGAGAGGAAGCCTGGTAGAGAAGAAACTGCTAAAGACCTGCTATTTCATGCATCTATCACTGTGTAACCAACTATCTCAAAATGTACAAGCTTAAAACAAAATTATTTTTCATGGTTCTCTAGGTTGAACAGGTTGTTCTGCTTCATCTGGCATTGGCCAGGGTGTTGGGATGGCTGGCATCAATTTGTAGCTTAGTTGGGGCTGCTGGGGCTTCTTCACAGCATGGCAGCTGGCCTCCTAGAAGGAACATTTCAAGAGGAACGAAGCAGAAGCTTCCTTAAATCCACTTCAGGCCAGAGCTCAGAAATCCCAGAATGTTACTTTTGCCACAGTGATGCATTTTTGTACCTATTGACCAAAATAGTCTCAGGGCCAGCCCAATTCGAGGCGAGGGAAAATAAAGTCTATCTCTCAATAGGGGAATGGCCTGTACATAGCGGAGAATAAGTCAATGGTGACTAGCTTTGGAAACTACCATAGCTGTCATTCATTGACTGACTTTGAGTGTAAACATTGATTGGTGCTCAGCCCTGGAACTGGATACTACAGAAAATGCACAGAGATATGAGGCGGGTCTCCTTTGTCTCCACCCCACTTCAAAAAACAGACTCATCTTGAGTGCTCTCCAGTGAGACAGGTTGGACTAGATCCTCACCCAGTTTCCTTGCAGCCCTGACAGCCTCCAGAGTCGATGCTCACAATACCCCTGCTCCACGACAGCAGGCCAAAGCACTGAGGGTCTGGCCCAGACACTGCCAGAGCCCAGCAGAGTGCAGCTTTTGCTCTGTGGTGGCCTGCTGGACTGGGAAAGCCAAGTAGTGGGCCAGTTGGACTAGAATGCAGGGGACAAGAGTCTCATGGGCAACCCAGGGCTTAGTGGCATCCATTGAACAGGCTGTAGAAAGTGGTCTCAGACTTCAGCTCTGTGGATTTGGACCTTTCAGGAGCACCAGCATTTTTTTTTTTTTTTAACCCAGAGGCCACACCAATGTCATGGAGCCAAAATCAGAGCTCAGTATCAAAGTCAGAGCGTGGAGTGAAAGCCAGGGCCAAACCAGAGATAGCAAGAGATAAAAGGGAACTTTCTGCAGCCCCAACCCAGCCACCTGGTTGGTTCCAGGCAGAGGCAGGGCTGGCTTGAAGCTGGCTCTGGACTTTCTGGGCCCTAGAGCCCACAGATTTGCCCCATCGGCTGGGACCTCTCAGCCCACATTAAAGTACAGCCAGGCCAGCTGGGCGTGCCCACAGTGGAACCACCATCCTTCCTGGAGCTCTGCTCATCAGTGCAAACAGGGCATGCACATTTTCACCTCTGCACTCTTGCTCCCACAGTGCCCCGCTGCTACGTCCCCTTTATAGCCCCTCTGCTCATAGCCCATCCAGCCTCCAGGGCTCCGCGCATGGCTGCCTCTCCCTGAAGTCTTCCCAGCCTGTCACCTATCCCCATGCTGAGCAACCTACTCCCTAGGCGAGTCAGTTGTGCCTAGCTCTGGGATGACTTTCCCTTCTCAGCTGCCTGAGTATAAATCCTGGGTGACTTGTGGCTAGCTCCTGTAGTGGCTCAGTTTCCTCATCTGTAAAATGGAGATTCCACTCACCTCATGGTTGTGAGGATTAAATGACGCAACACATGTTCACTTAGAACACTGCCTGGCACACAGGTATCCCTAAGCTAGCACGAACTGCCTAATTGTAGCCTCCTGCAGGCTGAGCACTGCATTAGGCATAGAGATTGGGGAGAGGAGAGGGTTGAAGGGGGAGGCATGATGCCAAATCCCACTTGTCCAGGGCTCAAAAATTGGAGTGCAGACAGCCCGATGGACTAAATGGAAGGGAATCTGCCTCGACCCTCACCACTTGCCCCCCTGCTGACCACGGGTCACTGGACCCAACAACAGTTAGAGGTGCTGCGCCTGCTGACTTTGAGGGCTCTGGATCTGCCTGAAAGTGAGGAGCTGCAGGAATAGTTTTTTCCACCCTTGGGTAGATGTAGCTTAGTCATTTTCTGGAGACAGTTTAACAGGGGTAGACCCTCCCAGCAGGGCTGTGAGAAGCCTGGCTTCACTGCCCAAGCGACCACCAAAACCTAGTGATTCCAATTCCTCATCTCAGCAAAAAAAACCAACAACAACAACAACAAAAAAACAATGAAACAAAAAACAGATCTTACCTACCTAAGTCCAGGCTGCCTCATCTGTCAGCAACTTACCTGGTCCCCGCTGCCACTCCGTGAAATTCAGCTCTGAGAGGGTGGCTCCCAGGTATAGGATCCTTCGGTGGTCGCCACAGGCCTGCTACTACCTGCTAGTTCTCTTAAGGCCTTTGCACCTGACATTCCTGTTCCTGTGTCCTCCCCAATCTCCCTCACCTGGCCATCTCTTTCTCCTCCTTTCAGGCCTCAGTTGAAGTCTTCCGACTCCTCAGATGATTTCAGAAGTAATTGTGAACCAGTGATTCTAACCCCTGGCTGAATCACCCCATACTGGAATCACCTGGGGGGCTTTGAAAAAAATCCAGTGTCCAGTCCCATCCCGACCACCCAAATCTAAGTCAGTGGGCTGAGGCCCCATACATTTTGGCACAATTTGTTTTATTATGCTTTGTTTTTTGTGCTTCACAGATGTTGTTTTTTACAAATTGAAGGCAAGACTCTCTGCTAGCAAAAAGATTACAACTCACTTTACTGCGATACTGGCTTGATTGAGGTGGATTAGAACTGAACCTGTAATTCCTCCAAGGATACACCTGTATCCATGTGTTTTAAAACTCCCCAAGATGACTCGAATATGCAGCCAGGAGTAATAACCTTCCATCCAGCATTCTAGAAACTCCCCTGCCACGAAGGTGGGCAGCAGGTCTGCTTTGCTCACTGTCACAAGCCCAGCACCTAGCTCTACACTAGACATCTTTCAGGTGCTGATGAAACATTTGCTTAATGTATAAATGAGACCCACCCTTGTTTTGCCAGGCATTGCCTCACCAGTCCCACCTTCCAGTCATCGCGCCCTGAGAGGGCCGTGCTTTCTACAAGCCTTCCCCACATGTGGTTCTAAAATCCCACAATCTTTCAGGGCTCTACTAAAACACTCCTTCCTTGAGGAAGCTGTCCCTGACCCCCAACTGGCCTCAGTCCCTAGTCCTGAACTGCCACCAGCCTTCTGGACTTTTCCCTTGGTGCCTCTCATCACCCAGGAGTCAGCTGTGTCTTCTTCCTCCAGGAGAGAAGCCTATGCTGTATTTTCTGTACCAATTCCCAGTTCTGGGCACAGAGTTTGACACACAGTGCCGCTCAGATGATTAAGTTGGTTGATTGATTTTGTGCCTATATATTCCTGACCCATTCAGGAGACTTTGGCCTGGTCCCAAATGACTCTAAAAGGCTCTAAATTTGAGGGCCAGGGTGAGTTGGTGGGATGACAGTGCAACACTTTGCAGGAACTGTGACCTCTAGGGGGTGTAGCGAGGACGTCGTCTGTAATAATAGACTGTCAGGAACCAGTTCTCCAAGACTGGTGAGTGAGAATGTACCTGTGCAGAGGGCACGACCTGTATACACAGTAGTGCTTGCTCCTACCTCTCTTTGGAATAGTAAACTGAGCTGAATTGTGTCGCCCAATAAGACACATCAGAGTCCTATGCCCTGGTACTTGTGAATGTAGTCTTACTTGGAAATAGAGTTTGCGGATATAATCAAGTTAAGATGAGGTCCTACTGGATTAGTGTGGGCCTTCGTCCAATGTCTGGTGTCCTTATGAGAAGAGCAACATTTGGACAGAAGAATACACAGAAGGAAGATGAAGACAGGGATTAAAGATTAGAATGATGCTGCTACAACCTAAGGAAGGCCAAGTATTGCTGGCAACCACCAGAAGCTGAGATTGTCTTGTTAAAGATTATCCCTCAGAGCCTATTGAAAATTAACCTTGCTGACACCTTGATTGTGAACTTCTGGCCTCCAGAACTGTGAGAGAATAAATTCCTATTTTTTTAAGCCACCTACTTTGTGGTACGTTTTTCCAGCCGCCCTAGAAAACTAATGGAGACACTTTGATAAGGAGTCTTTTGGGGAAGATGAGTAACACCTCCTGAAATCCAGATTCTGATTCTGCAAGCATTTACTAGATCCCCATCTGGGGCCTGGACACAAGCTACTCAGCTGCCCCTCGTCACACCTACACAGGGAGGAACTGCTATTTCCTTTGCTCTATTGATGAGGCAACAAATTCACAGAGGTGAGTACCCTGCCTCAGTCACACAGGGAAGTCACAGAGTGGGGGTCCAAATCTAGGCCTCTGAGTTCAAGTCCAGGAATTTTCTGTGAACAGAGTCAGTGCTTAGAAAATGGTTAATTATTGCAAAACATCAGTAAATTGGAATTTTAATACTGGGGTTCTTTAGCAACACCTCTGTCCCCACCCTGGTCCCCAGGACACCATTGTGCTCCCCTCCACTTCCTTGACTATACCCTTGAGTTCACCTCCATGTCAAGTCCTTTTCAGGGCTCCAGATCTCTACGCACACCCCAAGGCAGGGCACAAGGGGGCTACGGCTTCTGGAAAGGCCAGCAGTCACTTCTGGATGGCTGGGGACAGGGGAGAGGAGGCAGAACCAGTCCAAAGAAAATAGTGGCAAACTAAGGAACTCATTTCTGAAACTGGGGTGCAAGGTAAGCATTGAGGAATTGGAGACACCTGACTGGTAGCAGAGGAGCCCTGAAAAGGGTTGAGAATGGGGTTGCCAGATTAAAAAAAAAAAAAAGGTACCAGGTTAAATTTGAATTTTAGATATACAAAGAGTAATTTTTTAGTATTGCATGGGACATACTTAAACTAAAAAATTATCTGAAATTCAAATTTAACTGGGTATCTTGTATTTTTATTTGCAAAATCTGGTAACCCTAGTTGGGAAGGAAAGGAGGCACATTAGGAGGATGGAGGGAATAAAGGTCCAGGAGGACGCAACTCCTAGTGTTGGAAGGTGACTGGAGCCCAGGAGGCCATGCCAGTCAATGAGTCGCCTTCCTGCCCTGGCAGACCCCGGGCACAAGGCCCGTGTGGGCAAGTGCAGGGTCCTGGCCCCACCTGTCCTGAGGGCCTGGCCAACAGAGAAGACAGAGTCATTTCCAGATGCTGAGCCTGGGGGACCTGTGAACCCTTTCGACACCTGTAATCCCATAATAATAAGAGGAGAGGGCAGAAATCTGGGGGTCTAGCCACCCAACCTGGAGCCACCTAGGCTTGGGCTTTGCAGGACCAGCACTGGCAGATTGGTGTGAAACCAGGTTCAAGTGGAAGACTTAGGCCTAGGATCCAGGGGAGTCACGATGGCTGGCACGGAGGAAGATGGTGCTGGGATCCCATTAGAGTGAACAGAGCAAGCCGAGACCCCTGGGAGGCCTGTGCTGGGAAAGTGGACATGGTTGCAGCGAGGACAAAGTTTTCAGACCTCAGAGCCCCGTGGCTGGAATCGTGGTGTTACAGGAGCCTCTGGGATCTGCATCTCCTCTTCCAGTGATAGACTAAAATGAAGGTCTGCAAGAAAACCCCCTGCTCCTGGAGGACAGGAGGACAGCACCAGCCACCCTGGTATGCTGGGTAAGGCCTGCTCTCTTTAAGGGGGGTGCTCTATCCCCAGGAGCCCTGAAACCAGGCCTCACCTCTTCCATTCTCCCTTCCCCACCACAGAAACTCACCATCAAGTCAGGCAAGAAAAGCAAACTGTTTATTTACACCTTGGTCTGTACATTAGAGTTCCCGAAGGAGCCTGACTCTGAGTGTCTCCTTTTTGGCTAGAAGCAGGCTGGAGGCAGAGAGCTCAGGAGCCTGGGACGCAGCCTTGGACCTCACTCCTCTCTCCCCAGCTGGGACCTGGAGGTGGAGGTCTCACCTGAGCCCCAAAACTAAGCTTGCTTGCCGATGGAGGCTCCTGAGGCAAAAGAGTCAAGTGGAACACCACAGAGAGTCAAAGCCATCTAACCAACCCTTGGGCATGAGGCCACACATGCAACTTATTCCGTCTGGGCCCCAGGAGACCCAGCCAAGGAAGTGGGAAGAGCTGGGATGAAGGGAGCCAACAGGCTGTGGGCGAGTCTTCAGTCACGCACGGCCCAATGGCGATCCTGACGTCAGTCAGGTATTTAATGGCACCCGGGTCTGAGCACCTTCGGCAGACAAGGAAGAGCTCGGCAGTTGTTAATGGCAAGCAGGGGCAGCAGCTATAAGCCTCTTGTCCAAAGCTGTTCTGACATCAGATGGTGGCTCTGAACCCAGGCCTGATGCCAAGCGCTGGAAGCCACACAGCCGGAGCTTCCTCTGGGCCCACAGAGCTGCTGTGGACCCGTCATCCCCTCCAGGCCAATGCCCACGTTAGAAAGGTATGCTCTGCTTTCTACAGATAACATCAACCCAGAAAGAGGTTTGTGGGAGAAGCTGCTTTAGACAGTCGCCCTTTTCTGGAGTGCAAGTTTTCTAAACTAGTAGCAGCCTGGACAAGAGACTAATTGGGTCTGAGCCCCCCAAGCTTAAGACTATAATGTAAAATGCTGCACAATGTGACCACGTCTGCACAGCTGAGTGAGCAAAGGGGCAGTGGAGCCTGATTCCTGTGGGTGAGCATGCTGGGAGCAGACCGTACATGTGGCGGAGGCACGTGGACACAGAGTGGGACACTATGTACACATTTACAGGGCTCGGGAAGGGCCAGCGTAAATGAGAGCTTGTAGAAAAGGGGGCAGTGGTAACGTGGAAAATCCTGTACTGTGGTGACAAGGAAGAAAAAGGCACAAGGACGACAACCCCCAAACCATGCAGACAAAACACAGCCTGTGCAGCACAGCAGAGTGGAGGGTCCCCGCAGGAGGAATGGTCTCTGGGGACAACAGCACTTAGATCCTGCAGGGTGGCCCTGGATGCCATTCCCAGCCACCCCCTCCCGGTGGCTTGGGGTAGACATCACTCGGTTACAGTCACAATGGAAAGCAAAGCACAAGGTTGGAGCGCCAAAATCATGTGGCATCACGCTTTGCAAAGGTCTATACTACAAACCTTTCTAGGAAGCAGTCTATTATTCCAGGTAGGCAGTCAAATGTGGCACAAGGGCCTGAGTTGTCTTGCCATGCAGGTAGGGTAGGCCCATTATCCTGGCCTCTTCTGCTCCCTGCCCTTGCAGGCACACACTGGACAGCTAGATGGCAGGACCTGGAGATCCCTATGGTCAGCAGAGGGAAAGGACATGCTCAAAGTCACCTAGGATGGCATGGCCCCTCTACCTTGAGGGCCTTCAGCAATGGGCCTCAGTCTCACCAGCCTGAAGCATCACCCTAATGGGGCTGCCCTCGTCCTAAAGGAGGAAAGGCTGGGAGGATGCCAGCAATAAAGTCCTGAATGGCCCCTCTCCTCAATCTAAAACCCACTTCAGGCCTTTAAAATTGTCCCTGTAGGTCTGCCAGGACAACAAAGCCATTTCCTTGGCATGGGGACCATCCAAAAACTTTCCCTATTCCAATCACATCTACAGTTAGCTTTCGGGTTTAATTTGTTAATGCATTAAACACACATACCCACAGAGCACAAAAAGAGGGCTAATTTCCCCCCGATCCATAGGCTCCATTTGTGTGTAGGCCTTTGTCAGTTAAGTTTCCCTTTGGAACAAAAGAGCCTACACTGTGCCAACCCCTGACCACCAGAATGTGGCTGGGCCAGGAATCAGACTTGCCTCCAAATGGATCAGAGGCAAAAATCCACAAAGCCAGTGTCCCTTCCTGCTCAGCTGTGCGAGTAGGTGACAGCTATTTCTGAGGCTGCCTTCAGGAGGCCAGCTCTGTTTGTCAGCTCTTTATTCCTTATGATTTTGATTAAATTTACTTTTAAATCCTAGCTCTAGAAATCACTTCTCTCTCTCTTTACACGCACACATGTACATGTGTCCCTCAGAGACCCAGCCTTTCTCCAGTGGGTAATCAGCAATTCCCAAAAGAGCAGAGGACAGTGGCCTGGACCTGACTAATAGGCACTCTGATGATGGTCACGCAGTCTGACTGCTGGCAGGCTAACGATAACATCTGGACCTAAGTTGTTTCAGCTCCTGAGCCCTAAGGTGGAATGACCCCCTGACTACTTTCCCATGAGACCAGACCTTGGGACACTAGAAAAGACCTCAGAGCTGTCCTCAAAACCTGAAGAAATGATTTCTTATCCTTACCTCATCTCCGACCAATCAGCTCCCAACTCAACCCTGAACCTCTAACCCACAGAGTCTTGTGATTTTGTCCTATATAATCTGTAACCTACATGCCATCAGGGAGTTTGGCCTTTTGAACATGTTCTCCTGGATGGCACCATTGGTCAATAAAATAGCCAGTATTTCTCCATTGTAATTCTCAGTCTAGTGTTTGGCTCTGCTAGCGCCAGGTGGACAAACTCTTTCTGTCCTGTAACAACTCCACGCTGTCCTACTCCCACTCTGGAATGGGCCCTCGGCCGATACATTCCAACATGTCACCCACTGACTCCATGGGGCACAAGGGCAGACTTGCCCACTCAGGTTTACTAACTCCCAAACTTATGAAAACAGCTGGATCTACCAGCTCCTGAAGGCATCCGACCTTCTTTCTATGAGGTGGGAGGGATCTGCTGACCATCTGACATCATAACAGGAAAAGCCACCGACATCCCAGCAGACCTCGCCATTATCCAGCACCTGGATTAACGAGCCCAACAGCCATTTCCATCAGATTTCTCTAACTCTGACCAGCAACCTTCTAGGATGGGGCCTCAACCTCAAAACCCGGGCCACACAACACCGATTAAATCTCAATGGGAGGTGGGGGGCGGGGGTGTCAGCTCAGTCAGCAGAATTTTTGAAATCTCCCCAAGTGATTTCAAAGAAGAGCCAGAGCACAAAACCACTGTTTCAGGTTCAAGTGCTTTGGAAGTTCTCAAGCTGTTTTTAATGAGTCACAAATAAACACAAACTAAAGGAATTTCCCTTTTATAATTTGCGAAGAATCTACACATTTAAAATAAAATAACTTGTCAAACTCTGGCCAATTCTAAGTTAAAAATTTCTTTTTTTACTAGAACTTTATTTCTTATACTTTCCCACAGAGTAGGGCCTAGCTAAACTAGAAAGTGCTTCCTTTTCTATTGGATACTGTATATAAAACTCATTTGCTGTGTCATGTAAAGTGTGAGTCTGCAGCAGAACCCACTCCCCAACAACCTTCACTCCCAACCTGTCTAAACTTCAGACAAGTTACTGCTAATCTCTACTTGGTAGAGTAGCCAGGTTTGGCAAAAACAAAAACCCACGCAGGACACCAAGTTAAATTATAATCACCTGGGGAATTCTTTCACCATTCTGATGCCTAGGTCACATCCACACCAATGAAGTCAGAACCTCTGGGGATTCCACCATTATCAGAATTTAAAAAATCTCTCCATTTAAAATATGTCCCAAGTACTGCATGGAACATATTTCTACTAAAAATTATGTACCTGAAATTCAAATGTAACTGGGCATCCTGTATACTAGCAGCCCCAGTACTGACAGAAAAGGGCAGAACTCTCAACTGAAAACAAAGAGGAGAAAATAGAGGAGGAGAGCAGGGTCTGCCCCGCCTGTACCCACAGGTAGTACAGCTCTGGAACCTGCCCAGGGGTGTCTGCCCTCCTCGGGCTAGCTTTCAAGCACAGAAAAGCATTTTTTAAAAAGCTACATGATCTTTAAAAGTCAATTTGACAGACTAGGGTTTATAAGATATATTCTGGCTTAAGTCAGAAGGTTGATTTAACTGGAGGTGGGTGTTACATGCAATTCAGTCTCATTTTAAAGCCAGCCGTCTTCCAGAGACCCCCAAGTACTGCAGCGGGTCCAGAGGGGCCTTTCAGACTCAGTGCTTGCTCCAGGAGTCGTTCCTGTGGCACCCCCTTCAGGGAGGGGGACACAGCACGCTGCAGGCTGACAGCTTTCTCCTGCCCCTTGCCCCACTGGCAGAAATTCTTTCCCATATTGTGACTCCCTAACTCAGGCCTCTGCAGCCTTCTCTGGAATTCCATGTCAATGCAGCTAAATAGCTCATAAAGTTTTACATACAAACTTCTTATCCTGGGGCAAGCCCCCAGCAAACCAGGCCAGCTCTAGCTGGCCTCTCTGCTGGACTCGTTTCCTAGTAAAATCCAGACGAAGGCCAAGTCACGATTCCTCTTCTTTCCTTTCCTTGCCTTTAATTAGTGGCCACTTCTTCCTATTAGCAAATTCTCAAGAGACCCACTTCTTATGCCTTCTCTCCACTGCCACTTCTCAGACCTTCGGGAGAGCCCAAGGAGACCAGTGTCCTAAGGGGTGGAGAGACTCCTAGAAGACAGACCCCTGCCCTTGTCTTCCTCATGTGGGTGTCCCCCGTGTCCTGGATCAGACCAATGCAGCCCCGTTATTTGTAGCATGGAACAAATCTCACATATATGCTTTAAAAAAAAATCACGAAATCCAACAAGAGCAAAAGTTGACTGGAATGAGGTGAAGACCGGTCCCAGTCACAATTCTGCCTTTGCGAGCAGGGGACACATACTCAAGTCCCCAGACCCCCCTTCACCCTCTTCTCCCTTTCTTCTCTGTGCACACCCCTCTAGACCCTCCCCAACATGCCTACACATTCCCTTTGACACTAGAAGTGCTGAAGAAAACAAACGGCAGGGTGAAGAATCGGACCATACATGTTTATGTAAATTTGGATTGAGGAAACGAATCATAAGCCATATAAAATTGAGAAACCGGAAAACTCAAAGGAAAGTATTATACCTACTCCCAGCCACCTGGAATGAAATAGCTCATTAAAAATCCAGAGTGTGAATTCCTACAGGTGTCACAAGGACGGAAGACTAAGTTTCCCCTGCAATTTGCCCAACTGCGTGTCCCACCGGCACAGCATCTGTTCCTCCTGGCTGAGAACCAAATGCGGGTGTGTTTCTGAAAGGTGTAATGCAGGGGCCTCGTCACCCAGCCGAGCCGGACTCAGAGCTCAGGTTCTGAACATCCAAACCCCAGGCCTGCTGCCACCCAGCTGGGCAGAGAACAGGGAGTGGTGAGCAAGGCCCACTCCCAGCCCACAGAAGCTGTGAGACGGCCCATCCTCCCTTCTCTTTTTAAAATGCAGTCAGGGGAAGGAAACTGATGGGGATGTGAGTGTGCTCCTACTCGAAAACCATGTCTTTGGTTGCCACGTGCCTTAGACAGCGGCCCTGCTCCAGGTCCCCCAACCCCCTTCTCCTTCATTTTATACCCAAGTGAATGCTGCTTATTTTTCACTGTCTTAAAAACAAACCAGAAACAGAAAGGGAGAGGTAGGTAAGCAGGGATGGGGAAGTGTAAGGAGGACTCTCAGAAGGAAGTTGCCTCACGCAAGCTCCTTGGCAAGCCTGAATCCTTTGGACACACTGTGCACAAGCATCGCAGGGGCTGACAGCACAGAGGAGGCTGCTGAGGGCCTCTCCTCACGTCCCCTCAAACGCCCCTTCCTCCTCTCTGAGCTTGAGCACCTGGGCTTGAAAGGTGGCCAAAGAGGTTGGCAAGGACATATCTGTTGGGCATTTGAACTCCTGGAAAAGGTCATACTTTTGCTCCCACTCCCAGGGAGAATAGGGTGGGGTGAAAGAGCCTGTCTCCCTAGAGTATTTCTCAATCCTTATCCCCAGAGGTAGAATCATTTTACCCAGTATCTGAAATGCAAGTTTCCAGTTCTTGTTATTACAGTAACTCCTAAAAACAGACCTCACCTCCTCCCACCTCCAGGACTCTCTGTCCCTTGCAAAGGGACCACAAAGTACATGGACAGCTAACCGTGCAGATGCCACTGCCAGCCACGGCCCCATGCTCACCCCTTTTTGTGTGCATAGCCTCCCCACACCCACACCAGTACACATTACATGGTGGCCAGAGACACATTTACAGTGTATGCGTGGGGCCTGGCCAGGGTCATGTCCTTAGGCAGGGTCTGCTCCTTGGTCCCAGGGTCCCGGGGTCCCGAGGCTGCTCTGCAGCCAGCCCCTTGTCTCAGTGTTTGATCTCAAGGATAGAGGGGTTATGGTCCAGGATGGCAAGGATGATCTTGTCCATGTACTGCCGCAGCCGGAAGTTGATTTCCTCCTGCTCCTTGAGGGCTTCCATGAGCTGATAGGAATGGGAGAGATGGTCAGAATCTGGCCTGGACCAGTGTTCGGACAGAGCCCAGAAGCTGGGGTTCATGCTGAGTGCCAATGCCCAAGGACAGAACTCGGGAGACCCTGGGAAAGGTGGCCCCAAGACCAACATCAGCACTCAGATGCCAGGACATGTATAAGTCTAAGGCCCAGCTGAGCTCACACCTAAGGAGTGCGAACCATGCAGATGACTAGGCCCCATCCCCAGAGATTCTGATTTAGCTGCTCTGTGGAAAGGCCCAGGTGTGGGTGAGTTTTTGGTAAAGGGGAGAACACTGGCCAAAGGCATTTCTAATCAAGACTGACATCCTAAGTCTCAGGGCCCTAAGACTCGTAAGGCTGCCAGCTATTTCCTCTGCCTAAAATGGCCCCCTCACCGTCCCCTGCCCTGCCATCACCTCTCTCCAGGTTAACTCCTGCTGAGTCCTTTACAGTGTCACTGAAATGCTGTCTCTGCCCCTGGGCTGGAGGCTAGTGCCAGGCTTACCTGAGAGCTCCTGGAGGCCAGGGGTCAGCTTAGCTCTATGTCCCAAGCATAGGGTAAGGGGTTCGGTGCATTAGGCTTTTAACTGCCTTAGGCTTCTTAAAATGAACTGGGACCTGATCTTTTATAACCACGTGCCAGGGAGACTGAAAGAGGGCTTTGGCACTAGAGGCCTGGGACCTTCTCCCTCTAAAAGCCGGATGATCTTGTGTCCTGGTCTCCTAATCTGTAGCATGGAAGTGTTCAGACAGCCTATGAGTTGTCAGAAGATTAAGCAAAGACATACTGCCAGCAGGTGCTCAAGAAATGCTAGTGTCCTGAGTGTCCTTCCCCTCTTGGCTTAGGGGAAGGGAGTTACAGATCTCCTGGGACTACATGGTGATGGAATCGACTGGCCATTTCAGAACATTTCTGGCTGAGTTAAGACTGGATCCCTGTTCTGCCTCCAAACTCAAGCTCCTCCCACCACAGGCAGGAAATCAGAGCTGATTTAACTATGCCTGCAGATACTCCCCCTCACCGCTCTGCCCTGTCAGTTGGGGTAGCTGCGGATGGCGACTCAGGGGAGCCAGGCCCTGGTTTGCTTCCCCAGCTCTGGGGAGCCCAGGGCTCGTCACTGAGGCAGGCGGGGATGGGGATAGGACTCAGAGGCAGGCCTGGCCCCGAAGTGAGATCATGTGGTCACAATACCTCATCACGCGAGGCTGTATCTATTTCCGCAGCCAGAGACTGGGCTTTGGTCTGGGTGGCGAAGAGGTTCTTTGCTTCATAGAGGCTAAGGCTCAAGATCTGTCCATTCAGGTCGTCATTCTGATCCCGCAGCTTATGATTCTCCTGTATGGACAAAGGCAACATCAGCTCCCGGGAGTATCCAGAACCCACTGAAACCCACTTGTCTGCATCCACTGTCTCCTGACTCTGATGAGTACCTTCCCATCAGATGTGTGTCACATCAGGACACCCATAGATGATGTGACCTCTCTCAGGCTTTATGGGGAGAAGGGCTGGGTCCTGGGAAGTCATGGGGGTTCTGAGGAAGAGTCACAGCTCTGCCCAGGGGAGCCACGTTTACAGGCAGAAGCATGGCTCCTAGCCACCCCTTTGTCCCTGGGGGTGGGTGAACCAAGAGGAGCCCCTGAGGCCCTGTGTGGCGACACTGCCCACTCGATGGCCCCTCAACACTGGTCCTTGGTGAGGAAAGGTGCTGCTCTGGGGTCCCCGGGCTGGCGGGCGGCTCATCTCCATGGCTCCTCCTGCAGCCAGGCTCAGGAATCCCCCTCCATGGCACACTCACTCCACGGTACAGCCACCCGTGGTGCCCTGCCAGTCCCTGTTTACCAGCTCCAAGCTCTAGCCTTTGTCTACAGGCTCCTAATTAACTGCTCACACCCAGGACCTTGGGTACCACCTTGTGAATAAGGAGAGCTGGGTTTTTAGGGCTGCTGTGGGAAGGTGACTACCAGCATCTCTGCCTCAAGTAGAAACAATTCAGAGGCCCCTGCTCCCAGGGTTAGGCTGAGTGTGAGCTTCACCAACTGTCCCTCCCTTGCTTGGTCACTGCCTCTCCCACTTCCCCCACCCCTGACTGGTTTCCAATGATAGGGGTGCTCCCACGAACCATTTGAAATGGAACCTAGGGTTCAGGGTCTGCTTCTGGGAGACCCCAACACAGCGAGGCACTCATCTGTGGCTGAGTAGAGTCTCATTCTCCACCTGCATGCCCAGGACACATGAATGGTGTCTATTTCTTTTTATGGATGCCAAGAAGAGACCCTGGGATTTCCATCAGATGTAGCCTAGAGATAAGCTGCCCTGCCTGAGCTGTGAGATGCAGATGAGCAGCCTTGGCAACCAGGTTGTCAAATGGAGCAGACAGGAGCATGTGTGGGAAGGTGGTGCTACAGCTCTCGGCCCCCTCACAGGAAACCCATCTGGTGGGGACTTGGACATCTGATCTCACCAGACAGGGGCTCCCAGGGCCCACCTGTTTGAGCCGCTTGACCTCATGCTCCAGCTCCACCTCACGGGCCCTGGCATTGAACTCGCCCAGGCTAGAGGATGAGCCGCGGCCCCTGCCTGGCCGTTCACAGTCCAGCTTGTACATCTGCAGGTGCTCCAGCTCCTTCCGCAAGTCCTCGATGAGCTGCACGGGAGAGAGGCCCATTGGTGGGAGCAGTGGTGCGGGAGGGAGCCCTGGAGCCCTCTGGCCTGCGACCCACCTCCTGCGTCGCCTCCCGCTCCTTTTGGAAGTCAAGGCGGTTCTGCCGCAGCTTGTCCATCATGCGCTTGTACAGGTCCATCTCATCCTTGAGCCGCAGGCTGGTGTCCTCCAGCCGGTCGGACATGCGCTGCCGCTCCTGTAGCCAGGGAGACAAGGTCAGTGGAGAAGAGTTCCCAGAGGGGCTTACTATGCCCCAGGGACTTTGCTGAGGGTCTGTCAGCCACCTCGACAAATGGGGAATCAGACCAGCCTCTAGACGGAGCCCTCCAAGTCACAGCCTAAAGAAATGGCCAGATCTCCTAGGATTCTAGAAACACAGGTAGAAAAATTTCAGGCCTCTGAAGTCCGTTGATGATGCCAGATGAAACCTGGACAGAGGGTGGCAGCCTAAACAGAAGCTAACCTCTCTCTCTCTTTTTTATTATTTCCCCCATTATATAAGAAAATATATTCACTGTAGGAAATTTGGAAAATCAGAAATTTAGAAAGACAAATTATTATTCTCTTCTAGGAAAATTTCGTTAGAATTTCAGAAACTAGAAACTGAAGGCCTCCGACGGCCAACACTGCCTCTCTGGATTCGGCTCAAGGTCCAAGTCTGAGTAATGCCTGGCCCTGCGTCTCACCTCATCCAGTTTCTCTGTTTGCGACTTGAGCCGAGTCACTGTTGTTCTAAGCTCAGTGTTTTCTTCTTCTAATTGCTGCACCCTGGGGAAAGGAGAAGGACAAAAATGTCAGAAATGGAGATTATCTTACAATGTGACAATTTCTAAAAATCCTCTGCTCCCTGGAGGAAGAAAGATACTAGAAAGCAAGAGAAAGGATATAAATCATTATTCCAGATAATAACATAGCCTTGAGCTTCCCATCATCCAAGGCAAAAAGGTAGACACTGAATTATCTTTCTTATTTTCTTGATAAAAGGGAATACATATTTGTGAATAATAACATAAGATTCTTTTTGCATGCATCCTTAGGACCTGAAACAATACAGGGGACATGTTTTTTTTCCTATTGGAGAGAAAGTCTTCCTGTGGCTGTCTGTGACAGGACCTTCTTGGGGCAATCTGCAATTTGAAGGCAATCACCATATTTGTTTTCCATTCTCCCCCCAGCGTCTCATCCAGGTCTCTTCCCTCTGAGTACTCACTACGGCTGTCTCTGACATTCACAGGCATTGGTTCCAATAGTCATAATCCTCTGTAGCTTCACAAGGGACTGTCCTACTGTGACCCCATGAGAAGACAGCCTGGGTGCCCAGGTTGGTTTTAAATAACTTGAGAAGAGGGGAAGGTGAGTCAGGCTGTCTGTCAGTGGCACCAGACGTGTGCAATCATTTGACATGGATTCCTGCAGAGCATTCTCTCTCCTTTCCACTGTCACGTCCTACTCCCTGGAGAGATGGCTTCCTGGTCTCCACTACCTTTTAGGCAACCCCAGGAGAGGCCCCTGACCAGGCCAGAAAGGAATCCAGATATATGGTCTGACAAGGCCATCTCATGGGGCACCTGAAATGGTGGAGGATGTGAGGAAGAAAGCACAGTGCATGACTCCGAGCACTGTCTGCATATTCTACGTGGACAGCATCCTCTGGAGTCGTGCAAGGAGCATGGGTTAGGGGAGAGTTCCCGAGAGGGCTGGCTTTCTGTGCTTTGGCCTTTGGCCCACACTCTCACTGTCTTCTTCCACCATCCATGTCCCAGACACCTCTCTCAGGCCAGCCGACCTGGCCGGCTGTCAGAAGCAAACAGAAAACAGGGACACTTAATAAGGTATGGGCCTCCAGAAATAGATGCAAAACAGCAACTTCTAGAACATGAGTGAAAACGTAAATGAACCCCTGGTTGAGAAAGTTAAGAAAGTTGGTCTCAGGCGCAGGGGAGCTGGGAAGTCTCCTCACTGAGCTGCAGAGGGGCACAGATTACACAAGCTCCCCTTGGCCTGGCTCGGCCTCTGCAGGCAGAGAAGCATCTCTGTAGACATGAGACGCAAGATGGGAACGCACCTGCCAGTCCACCCTCCACCCCAGGCTCTGAGAAGGCTCAGCTCAGACACTGAGGCCTGAGGGGGACTGAGGAGGAGTACCGGAGTGGCCGTCCTCTCTGCCAGGGGACCAGGTGGCCTCCCCAGCCCAGGTCGTGGTGAGGGCAGCCCTGGAACATCACTGCAACCTTCAGCTGTGTGCAGGGTTCTGATGTGCTTCAGCTTAACCTCCCTCACAGTCACTCTGAGGGACAGGCAGGGACAGATGACAGATAGGGAAACTGAGGCCTAGGAAGTGACATAGTATGTTCAAGCTCATGGAGCTGATGGGTGACCAACCCAAACTGCCAGGTCAACACACCTTTCCCTGTCTGCCTCAGGTTTTAATATCTGTACTAGAGGCCCAGGAGCCCTTAAATAGCCTGGCTTTTCCATTTACCTTGGCCCATGGGGCCCAGGGTCAGTGGAGAATCTGACAGTAGGGGGAGCTCCAAGCATGGAAAACAGTCCCAGCTCAGGAATCAGTGCAAGACCACCGGTCTAAGTTTCTTTTTCTTACCCATTCTCTTGTTGATGGACACGTGGGTTGTTTCCTGTTCTGCTTGATATGAACAATGCTACAGTGAACATTCTCTTACATGCTTCCTAGAGAACATGTCCCTGTGTTGAGGTATCACAAGTAGAATTGCAAGGACATAGGCTTTCCCTCTGGCTTGGTTTCCCATCTATGAAATGGGGAGAGCAGTGCCTGTCCCAGAACGCGGGGGTGTGTCGGAGGGCAGAAGGCTCTGTGGAAAGGCGCTGCTCCCCCAGAGCGCGGGTGAGCCCGGCAGGGCCCACCTGGTGTGGAGCAGCTCGATCTCGGTGCTCCTCTCCCTCTCCAGCTTGCTGTAGGCCTCGTGGTGCCGCCGAACCTCCTCCTCCAGGGCCTGCTGGGCCATGGTCTCCTGGTCCTTCACCATCTCCTCCAGCTCGTGCACCCTGAGGAGAGGGGCATGGACTCCAGTCCAGATCAAGCTCTCATGGACTGTGTAGTCTCATCCTGATGTAGGCTGTGGCCGGCCACAGGGAGCCCTGGACCCTGAGACACTAGCATCCCTACTGTGAGAGGTGACGGCGTGTTTGCCAGGCCTGGAGGCCAGCAGTTTTGCTGACATGAGTTAGAGACAACATGGCATCCTAAAGAGAGGTGTGTCAGCCATGCACCCCACAGAAGGAAAAGCTTGGCGGTGGGTCCAGAGGGGAGCAAGATTGTACTCGAGAAGGGGGAACTCCCAGCGTAGGCACGGGGAGGGACAGCAAGCCTCACCATGGCTGCATGCACCAGCCCTCAGGCCTCACCTCTTCTTTCTGCTCTCTTCCAACCTGGCCAGCACCCCTCTGTTCAATAATTCTGCTCACTGAGGGGTGCTCTGACTCCTGGCTAATTGTCCTGAGCATGCCAGACCTGCGAAAGGGCTGGGCCCCACTGTGGATGTTATAACCCCGCTACCAGTGGCCTAGGTGGTACATCAGTATGGGGCATATCTCGCTAGCAACAGTCTGTGAGGCTGACCTTCAAACGGTTGAGGACCAGACCCTAGGTGGGTATTAGTTTACCAAGTTTCAGGCCATCCCATGAGGACAACTGAACCCTACATGCACTAACTCATTGCAGTCAGCATTGGGAAACATGTTCAGTGGGCATCCAACGCTGTGACTCTTCCCCCTGGTGTGAGCCCAGGACTTACTCTAGCCTTTCTCTCTGCAGAGCTTGTCCCCAGGAAGGGAGGCCAGGCTCTGATCACTGTCAGAGAGACACGAGAGTGGATTCCAACTCTTGCCTTAGACCTGTCTGGGGCTGCAGACCATAGGGGTCAAGGTCAGGCTCCTGTCTCCCTGTCCTCAAAGACCTGTCCTCCTGGGCACCCTGTAGGGCAGAGCCATGTAGCAAGGGGCTGATGCATCACGGATCCTCAGAGCCGGGAGGGTGTGCAGGTTACCTCCTTCAGCTCCTCTTGGGGGCCTTAGTAACAGGACAGCCTTCTGTTCCCCAAAGTCACAGCCAACGCCCCCAAAGCCAAGGCCCCGGCCTCTGACCTATGCACCAGCTGGGTGTTCTCCTGCTTCAGCTTGCTCTTCAGGTCCCCATTTGTCAGGCTGTCATTCTCCAGTTCTGTCACTTTTTTTTCCAGAAAGCTAACCTACAATAGGGAGGCAGAGGTGAGAGTGGAGAAAACCTTTGAGTCCCCAGGACTGACAACCTAGAAACCATGGAACTGATGGCCAGGTCCTCCGACTGACTGCATGAAGAGCACAGTCATGTTCGGTGGGGGTGAGGATGGGGTGGGGTGGATGTGCCCATGTGATCTGGGCACCTACTTCCAATTCCTGGGCAGGGACAAGGTCTCTCAAGTCCCCAGAGAGCACCCCAGGTTGCTGCTCTCCGATACCCTTAGTGAGCAAGCATGCATTAAGTTCCTCTTCTGCCCACCCGGGACCCACCTTCTCTGTGATGTCATTGTCACAAGAGTCAATGCTGTCCCGGAACAGATCCTCAGTGCTGCCATTACTGCTGCTGAAGTTGCTGCTGTGCATGAGCTGCCTGCAGGGGTAGAGGGAAGCTCATCTGGTTGCAGAGGCCCTCTGAGATGGGTCCAGACTCAGGCCATGGGCTGGGTGAGCACCTACTACCCCAGGAGGGAGCCAGGAACCCACTCTAAGGGGGCTGCCCTCACCCGGTCAGGAGAGAAGAGTTGTCTGACCTTTGAACTCATGAGATCATCTGCTAACCCCCTGTGAGCCCCTGGCAGACTCAGCCAATCCATTGCAGCTCTTTCCTGCTACTTCGGAACCCTTGGGAAGGGCAGAGGGAGGGAGACCCACCCAGATGGTGCCGGGCAGTTGGCTGGTGAGACTGGAAACAGGCAGGTGCTGTAACTCTTGCCTGGAGCAAAACTCAGCTGCCACTCCCCGGGGGCTCCCACTTCCCATTCCTTGATAGGCAGCAGCCAGGGTCTCTACCAAGAGGTGACCCTAGCTCCTGGGACAAAGCCTGAGCACTAACTGGCAGCTCCCAGACCCCTGGGTGGGGACCTGGTGACAGTCTGTAGAAATAGAGTGGGAACCCGGCAGTCCCAGGAAGTCAGCTGTGTAGGATTTAACCTGGAGCAAAGTGACCATGCCCCACCTCTTCCAGTGGAAGCCCAGGGTCTCTGTTGGCCCAGCTGCCAGATCCAGAGCACAGGGCAGGGCACTCACAGCAGTGAGGTGCGCTGTGTCTCTCGGGGCCTCCCTGGTGTACCTGCCTGACGTTGAGGCAGCTGAGCGTTTGGAGAGGCCGACTGCTGCCAGAAGGGACAGGGATGGGGACAGAGAGGAGGCCGGCCCTTCTTTTCCGGGAGTGTGCCTTCTCTGGCTGCCCTGCCTGTACTGCCCTGGCATGCCTTGTTCCCCTCTTCTCATTCAGCCACATGCAGGACACTGGCTGGGTCTGGGCTGCTGGAATGGAATCAGCCAGCCACCTAAGCAGCAGAAGCACAGTTAAGGGGGACAGCATTCAACCTATAGTCCCCTGAGGGGGGCCTTACCTTCCAAAGGCCGTGCTAGAGATCTTTCGGTTGGGGCTACGAAGAAAGAGAGGGAGGAATGGTCATTGAACAGTGGGGCTCTAGTCTACCCCTACTCTGCCCGAGCTGCAAGATACCAAAGTGCGGGGTGATCCTTTTTCCCACCCGCTGAGGGGACTTCACTAATCAGCTTGGTTCTGAGAAGCAGCACCCTGATTTTCCTGTCGCAGGCCCCCAAGGATCAACCTCATTCTGAGAGTGCTCTCACCTGCCAACATAGCAGGGCCACCTTGCCTGCTGCTGCCTCCTCCGGCCCCCACCCTGGCCACAGCCCCCATGCCGGGCCTTGGGCCTCACCTGTTGGCCTTCAGGTTTTTCAGTCGGGCTTCCAAGTCATTCAGCAGGTTGATTTTCTTACAGCACTGAGAGCAGTAAACATCCAGCAATTCGCTGTTATATGCATGCCGCATTTTCCTAGGTGTCTGCCCCGCACTGATCACGAGAGAAGAGGAAATCACGTCAACTGCTGTCAGTCTGGTGCCCAGTCTGCCCTGCTGAGCTTACTTTACTGGATTCCCTGATACCCGGGAATCTTGTGTGCATCTGTTCGGTGGGGGTGGGAGGAGGGGAAGGAGCAGAAATATAGCACCTTCCCTCCTCCAAAACTCTCAAAGAGAAGACACCAATGAGTTGTACCCATTTTACAGATGAGGCAACTGAGAGCTACCATCAGAGTAAGTTATGTATGACTCAGGTATGCCGAAGGTTTCACAATAGGCCACCTGGAAGGACCCTTCGATACTGAAGTTCTAGGAAGCAAGAGACAGAGACCACCGCCCTCCCCCCCGACCCGGCCCTGGGTCTGCAGCATCTCAGGTTGGCTAATTCTATTTCTTCCCCAAGAAGGAGGGAGGGAGGAAGAACTCCAGACCCCCAATCAGGGTGTAAAGGTAGCAGCCCCAAACCCTAAGAGCAAAACCCATGTGACTCAGGACTCTGCCTACCAAACCACCCCCCTTCCAGGGATGAGGTTGAGTTGGTTCTGCCACTTTTCCTGGACCCCAACTCCATTCTAGACCAAGGGGTCACCTGGAAGACACTGAAGACCCCAGGTCCGAGTAGACATTGGTCCTGGTCTCATCATCAGGGCAGGGGCTGCTGGGGGCACAGTCCACGTCGTCTCCCTCCCCATAGTCTTCAAACTGCTCCTCGTTGCTGACGAGCGAGGTGGTGGAGTGTGTGGAGAGGTCTGATGTTGTCGTGGATGGAGTGTGGGCCAGGGGCCTACGTATCAGAGAAGGACTGGCTGTTAACAAGGCTGCAGCCTGGGTATAGAAACCAACCACCCCGCCAGGAGGTCGACCAGTACTACAGATGTCAGGAACCCAATCAAGTGTGTACCTTGTGACCTGGGAGGTACGCTTTTGGGACTGTTTCTGCCCGAGAGATATTCAAACCACTGCTACTCTCGAGCAGCAAACATTGCTTACAACCTAAGGGTTAACCTACAGCTACATTAAGTTACACTTATTAAATTATAACATATTAGTAAATTAAACTATGGACTGTCAAATCATTGTTGAAAAGTTTACAAAAATATTGGCAATAATGTGGAAGAATTAATATAAATTAGAAATAAAATTCTAGATATAGTAAGACTGAGCATGAAAAGGTATATACAGAATAAGAAAAAGTAGGTATTTAAGCAGTAATAGAACCTGGCTTTGGGTGGTGGGCCTAGGAGTAAAGTTAGTTATTTCCTCTCCATTCTCTCTTTCCCTTGGCTTTTTCAAGTTCTGTTTAATTGGCTTATACTTTAATGATGAAATGAAGTTTTAAAATAAATAATAATTAGCAACTAGGTGAGATGCTTCCCTCAGTTCATACAGAGAAAAAACACATGGGTCAGAGACCCTGGGCCTCTCATGAGTGACCCACAGTATGGCCAATATCAGGGCTGATTGAGCCCCGTATACAAAGAGAAGTACAAATCATCACCTGCTAAGATATAGCTTCCCTTTAGTCATTATGCAGTAATTCCTGCATAAATTAGGGTTTCACCAAGCTACTAAGTCTCCACACTGATAAATGGGAAACCTAAAAGAAGTGTATAATGGGTTAAGACAATGATTCTCAAACTGTGCCCCTGAGGAACCCCAGGTTCTAAAAATCACAGTGTGAATGACAGGAGGCTAATGATCAAATCTTCCAGTACTTCTACCCAATTTTATTTACTTACTATATCTGCCTTAAGGATTTTTAGTACCTCAGGTTGAATTAATCACACTCTTCACTTCCTCCTATAAATTTTACTAAAACTCTTGGCACATGCTGCCGGCTGCCTCCTGGTAATTGATGGGTCCCAGAAATCAATGGGAACAATTAAGTGGCAAATAATTAGCCAAAAAGGTCTATTGTGAGTGACCATTTGTCTTTGGGTTGGTTAGTCACAGGAATAGCTGATGGACCATTCCCAGGAAACACCTTGGATAAACAACTCCACAGGGCCCACCTCAAACTCACAGAGCCCCTTAGTTTGAGAACCCTTGCATTGAGAAAATGTATTAGGTTGAACCATATGAAATTGCATTTTTTTAATGGGAGAAAACGATTAAAAATTGACTGTTTCATATGCTTCAACCGATATTGGAACCTCTCTCTTGCCTCTCCAAATCTCGCGGTTGGTTGGCCATGACCAACACCTTTTTCTGATACATAGGGTGTCAACTCCCAATTGTCACAGCCTCTTCAGTTGTGGCAGTGGCTGCTGCCCATCACCCCACAAACATTGTATAATTCCTCCAGAGACTGAGTGAGGGCTGGGAGGGGAGGGACTCCCTCTGTTGACACCACCAAAAAATGACACTGCCCCATTCGGAAGTCACTAGTCTTAATGTTGTTTTTAAATAACATTTCTAATTACAGCAACTCATGAGCAGTAAAGAAAATACAGAGCATATAGTAGAGTAGATGGGTGGTAATTAAGCGATCAATAACCCTATCATCCTGAAAGAACTGCTAATTTTCTGGAGTAATTTTTCATAGGAATTTCTTAATGGATATGTATACGATTTCCTGTTTTGTTTTTAACAAAACTAAGATCATACCTCATGAACATCTTTGTAACCTGCCTTTTAAAAGTTAATTGCGACCATATGTCCCATATCATTAAAATCAATTAAAACCTGATTTTGCACGGCTATCTAAAATCCCCAAACTAGCCCTACTATTAAACATTTGGATTGCTTAGAATTTTTTGCTATTTGGAAAACCCATGAAACTTATGCCTATAATGCAAATCCTGATCACTTCTCACGTTTACTTCTGCGGAATCTCTCAAAGCAGCAGTCCCCAACCTTTTTGGCACCAGGGACTGGTGCTCCTACAAGAATCTAATGCCCAATGATCTGAGGTGGAGCTGAGGTGCTGATGCTAGCACTGGGGAGTGGCTGCAAATACAGATGAAGGTTCGCTTGCTTGCCTGTTGCTTACCTCCTGCTGTGTGGCCCGGTTCCGAATAGGCCACAGACCAGTACCGGTACTCAGCCCAGGAGCTGGGAACTCCTGTCTTACAAGAACTGCACCTCTGGGCCCAGGGGCCACATATGGAGTTCCAGACAGTTTTAACTCACTTGTCCTCTGGCAAGAACAGGCTCTCCAGGCCCCCATCTTTCTGCTCGGTGGGACTCCTGACTGATCCCTCCAGGCTCTGGGTGCTTTCCATGGGGCTGCCCATGTCTGACTCTGGGGGGCCCTCAGGTGGAGCTAGCGTCATAGCCTCCTCTTCATCCTCAGGAAAGAAGCCGGGCTCCCTGGGGAGGATCTCACCATCAGCAAAAGTTGGGCCTGGCACCTTGCTGCCCTGGGAAAGACAGAGAGGGACAGAATGAGTGAGGTTGGCTTCCCAGGGCTCAGCATTCCTCATCAGATGGCAAGGACTTTGGCAGGGGCAGGGACAGCGCAGTTTGGGGTGCAGAGACTCTGAGATCCTGAGTATGAGAATGTCTGCCAGGTGATTCCTCTCAGGGGCCTCTCACACTGGCTGCCTCATGGGAGCCCAGTGAGGAGTCTGAACCCCAGAGACAGCCATCCATGAGGAAGGGCCACATCCAGGACAGCCACATGGCTCAGGGCACCTGAGCAGCTCATCAGGGTTCCCAGAGGAAGCCATATGACTTGGGGAAGGCTTCTTGGTGATAGGGTTCAGGGCATAGCCATAATGAATGGCCACCAAGGACAACAACCCTGACCCTAGCAGTTTGCTGCAACATGGAACAGGGACATTAGCACAACACAATGTGAATCCATCCTCCATGACTCTGGGCCTATCCAGTAACCTCTCAGAACCTCAGTTCTCTCTGTAAATTGGGAATGGCAATGAAATCTTACAGTATCACTATGTCACAGTAGGACCTCAATTAATAAATCCTGGCCACAGGACATGATGCCAATCTGAAAAGGACGGTCTGCCTTGGCCCGGCCCCAGCCACACAGGGGAGCAAGAATACCAGGTCTCTCAATTCTGAGCTTTGGGCTGGTCCCCAGTGCCTAGCACACTGCTCGGGACAATGTCAGTGTGAGACAAACATCTGCCTGAACCTTTTGTTAAAATCATATAGAAGAAGCGGTCTGGCTTTATTCAGCATTTACCCTCGTCTACGAGATAGCTTTCTACAAACTATTTATTGGTGCTTCTTTATCTCTGAGGAGGTACGTACCTCCCAAGTGGAACTGCTTCTGCCCGCTCCAATCCCGGATGACAACCTGTTCCCAAGATTCCAGGGTGTACTTCTTGGCTAGGGCTGGTAGAGCCCCCCATCAAAGGTGCTTCCTTCAGCCCCAGAACTGTAGGAAGGGTAACAGTAACACGGCCTGTGAAAAGCCTCTGGACCCCTCACATAAGCTCAGGATCAGGGGCATCTGAAGATCGAGGTCAGTGACAGGCCTGGCTGTGCCTGCCCAGACGTGTGCAGCTAGTGGTAAGCAGGTAGCCCTCCTGGGGGTCTATCCCTACTAAGATATCCCAGACTAAGAAGAGACAGTGATTAATGAGCTTGGCTCCTGCTGGTGCCATAACTCCGGCTGAGCACCAGATGGACCAATAAAGTCGGCATCAGGCTGCCAGGCCTCCCTGCCTGTGGAGGGTGAGAGGCTGTGTAATTAAAACTACCCCTAGTGTTCACATAGCCCTTTCCACCTAGATGTCACTATTCCAATCCCACATGGATCTTCTACCCTAAGCAAGCCCTTTGCAAGCCCAAAGGTGTATCCCAGGAGAAACAAAGGGAAACCAACATTTACTGAGCAGCCACCAAGTTTCTGAGACCACACTGAGAGCTGATACGTTATCCCATCTGGGCTTTGTGACAGCTCTTCAGGACAATGATTCTTATCCCCATTTTACTAATGAGGTCATTAAGGCTCAGAGAGTCACCTCCTAGAAGTTCTCTGGCCAGCCTCTGAGGTCTCCACCTTCCTCTGGCCACCACATGCTCAGTTCCCTTTATCACTGATGTCACCCACACTTCATGGATTTTCAAATCTCATGGTGACAACAAGGAGAACACACATTATAGGGACATGTTACTAATTATGAAGCCCAGGCACCCCACATAAGAATGCTGCAGCTTCCACAGGCTGCCCACTTCCTATATCCAGCAGGAAAATCTCTGTAGATACCTAAAGAGAAAGTAGGAAGGAGGGAGACAAGGAGCATGCTCTATGCCTCTGTCTGCAAGCTTTTCACCTTCCCAGATCCACTGGCAGGGGAAAGTTAGCGCTGCTAGGAATCTCTGCTTTGTGTCTGACACGAGCACTTAGCCATTTTGCAAATGGGTGTTTCTCTCGGTCTTAACAGCCCTGTGTGTTGGATCTCCTCTCCCCCTGTGCAGGTGAAGTGACTTGCCTGGGGCCACATAGGAGTTAGTGGCAGGGCAGGACTGGGACTGGACTGTGAGTCACAATGCCCACACTCTACCCACAGCACCACGTCAGCAGGGGTCCCAAGGAGGCTGCTGCCCACCTTGCTCCGAGAAGGCAGGCAGGGCGCCAAGTGGAGACCAGCGTCTGTGCTCAGCTGTCTGGCTTGGCCTCTGGACAACTTGTATTTGCCCCACTGGACACCAAGACACAGAGGGCGAGTTTCTGCTGAGCACTCTGCACTGAGACACCCAGCTCAAGGTATGCAGGTGGGAACCCTCTCACCTGACATCCCACAGCAATGTACCCACCTTCTGCCAGCTGGCCCAAGGCCCCAGCCAGGGTGGAAAGAGTGGCTTCAGAATGGCCTGTCTCAGCCACAGGTGGGGCAGTAGAAAGGATCAGACACCCCCACAGGGGTTTCTCCCTCCTAACAAGACCAACACCTTTTCAGCCATATTTTTACCTTCTGACTGAGCAGAGTCCACATCTGCCTGGCCTGGCACACTTGACAAAGCATCCTGTCTGTCTCTCACGCACACCCCTATTCATCTCTCACAACAGCCCTCAGAGAGCTCTGGGAGGTGTACAGAGATTAAGGATTTACTGTCTCCATCTCATACATGGGAAGATGAGGCTCATGGGCCTTGGGCTACCCTGGAAGTTCCCAGCTAAAGAAGGCCCTGTGGAGCCCTGAAGCCAGGCTCCCACAGGCCAAGGCCAGGCCCCTCACCCACCCCCTTGCTTGCGTGCTCTCTCTCTCTCAACACGCCAGCCTTTTCTCTTAAAATTAGCTGCTCCCTACATTAACACCTTTTCATCCAACCCACAATTGCTTGCCTAAGGCGAGTAGAAATTTTAATTATAACTTCAAAACTGTTTTCCCCTCAATTCAAATAACATAAAAACAACAAGAAGAAAATTAATTAACGGTGCACCTCGGTTAGTCTGGGGCAGCACCACTCCGGCATCTGTCCTGGACAAAAGTGGCCCTGTTGCCTCTGCGCCACCCACAGGGCCTCGGTCTCAGCCCAGCTCCCATTCCCCTGGACCCTCTGGGGAAGGGCTTGGGTGCAGCCCTGTGAGGGGTGCTGCTGGGGTTGGAGGACAGCCTGCTCTGATGCACCTCAGTCAGGGAGGCAAAGCAGGGGCAGCTGCTGGAAGGCGACCTCTCACCCCCACCCCCACTACTCACTCAGCCGGGAGAACCTAAAGTCATACTAGAAACCCTTTTGAGCCAGTTTCTTTCTTTTATGTTTTTTAGATGAAGTACAGAGGGAAAAGAAGAATTCATACATAATAAAAATACCATCCTCACAGGGTTTCTAGGAGGCCTGGGAAGATGCTCGATCTGAGAGCACAGGCTTCCAGAGTTACCTTCCAGCCGGGCCACCTGGGCTGGTCAGACCCCCCTTGTGGAGCCCCCACGTCCCGTGTGTTTCCCAGAAGAGGGAGATCTCTGGGGAATGTGCAGAAGCTAAAGATAAATCCGCCTGGGGGTGGTGAGGCAAATTCTACTGCAGCTGCAAGATTCCAGTGAGTTTCTGGGCAAACCTAAGGCTGTTCCCAGGAAGCAGGAACCTGGGCTGTGGCAGAGCCTTATCTTTCCATGTATCAGATGGAGACGGTGAATTCTTAATCTTTGTACACCTCCTGGAGCTCTCCCAAGGCTGTGGAGAGATGAATGGGAGATGTGTGTGAGAGACAGACGGAAGGATGCTTTGTCAAGTGTGTCAGGCCAGGGACGGCGGGGAGGTCCTTCCCACGAAAGCTGGGGAGTGGGGAATAGGTGAAAGAGAACAGCAGCACTCCGAAGGGGACCTCACGCTCCTGGGCCTTTTTGTGCTGAGAACTCTGAGGCCCAGGGAACCGCCTGCTCACCCAGGCCGCATGGTCTGTGTCTAGACCTGCCTCCACAGTGGTGTGCTCTTCGGGGTGCAAGAGAACACCCAGGGCAGGGGCCTGAACCTAAGGCCTGCTCTGGAGGGGTGGCAGAATCAGGGGAGTGGGGAATGGGTTTCCACAGAAAGGGTGTGTTCGTTTTTTGGGAATCCTTTAGGGAAGGCAACATCTGTGGGTGACCCCTATTCCTATGATTCTCCATGACTCAGAGCCAGCTGTGAGCACAGAGCTCCCCATCCGTGAGGGTGCAGGCCAGCCACTGTGGACCACACAGGTGTGGTTGGCATATGCCCAAACCACTCCAGATTACTTCCTCCTACACTGCTGACAGGTCCCGGAAGTGAAAGGAGGTAAAACAGATGCAGTATTCCTTCACAAGGCCCAGGACCTTTGCAAGTACAGCTGGGTGAGGGAGGGCACAGCTCTGGAACCTAGCCAACTGAGTTTTAATACCAGCTGGCCCAGCTACTCACCAGCTGTGTGAACTTAGGCAAGTGACCTGTAAGCCTCTGACTCCTTACACCTTTAAAATGGGCACTGTCACCTCTACCTCAGAGGCTACTCTCAGGGCCACACATGACAATTTTCACAAGCACCAGAGAGTCAGAAGCTATGGGAGCGTTAAATTCTGATCTGGCCTTGTTAGGGGCTACATATCACAGAAGCTGAGCTGTTCTGCCCGGTCAGTTACAGGTCTTGGGTAGGCAGAAGGCCAGGAAGCACACCCTCTTCAAGAGGTTAGAGCTGGGGAATTATCCAACACCTGAGGTTTCTGAAGAGTTCTGAGGCCCAAGACTGGGAAAACAGGCTGCAGCCAACCACTCTGGCAGGGGAGGTCTACACTGCCAGCATCCCCTCCACATTCCTACCCTGTCTCCAGCTGAGGCCGGATGGAGCTGATCGGGGCTGGAGGTGGGAGCCTGCAGGCACATGGCCTATGAGTCCCCCTCTAGTCTCAAGAGCAGCATTCACCTGCCAACAAGCCCTAAAATCACCCCTTTCTCTGTAGGAAGTTGGCATGGGCTGAATTCAACAGCTGGTGAAAGGCCAAGTATCAATACCTGGGGCAGGGGGATTGAAGTGGCCAACAATGCCCCACTGTCCACGATCTCAGCAGGGCCCAGACAGGACAATGTCATTTGGTCTTCCCTTCACCAACCTGGCCACAGTGGGTTGTTGCCTCCAAGTCACACATACCATTACTCTGCCTTTTCCTGGCAGCTGATGTATGAAGGGCATTGACTCCAAGTGACCCTATTTCCACACTCCCTCAGGGAGGGAAGACCCTAAAGGGGTAAACATGAAGATTTCTACATCTGAGCCCCCAGTGGTCAGCATTGCGAGGAACATACTGTATGTGATCAGCCAGTATTTGTGGAACTAAACTGTGCTATAGAAAGGTGAGCTAGGTAGAGTCCAACATGGTAACCCCGAGGCCTGGGTGCCAACCTTGGCCTGGTCACCGGCTGCTTGTGTGACCCTAGATAAGTTGTTCAATTTCTGAGCTTCATCTAAAAACTGGGATGGAAATACCTACTTGGCAGGATTGCCATAGAGAATCTAGGACAATGCCTCACACCTCATATGGAAACGTGGCAAAGAAGAGGGGCAGAGTGGCATAAGGGGCAAGCTCTGGATGTGGACTGGCTGGGTTCAAGTCCTGGCTCCACCGCTTATAAGCTCGGTGATCTTAGGTATACTGAACTTCCCAGTGTCTCAGTTTCCCTATCTATGGATTAAATGAGTTGATATGTGTTCTGAGCACACACAGAAAGTGCCCAATAAATCTGAGCTATTATTTTCCCAGCCCCTAGGACGCTGTCCCTCTGACTTGGTGGCACACTGGACAAAGGTAGGTTAGGCTCAGCTTCTGGAAGCCAGACTTTCACAAGTTGCAAAGCCTTCTCTCCAAACATGCCAGGTGCCTCTTTTCTCCCTACCAAGATCTTCTGCCCACTCTCTTGGAAGGTCTCTTTGCCCATTAATTATACCCTTTAATAAGTGTTAGGATGAGATGCTGCCTGGGCAAGGGAGTTGGGAGGCTCTGAGGCTCTGGCTCATCCACCCCCAGCCCTGGCAACAGCTCCACTCCCCAGGCAGGAACTTGGAGCCAAAGAACAAATTTGAGGATGGGGATGGGTAAAAATAGCTTGGGCGGGCACATCCCAGCTTCCCTCGCAGCCAGGCACCAGCGGGCACACGTGGAGCCCCACTGCAGGGAAGATATGGGGGAATGGACACAAACAGAGCCTAGTCAGGGAGAAGCCAGACTGCTGCCTGGGTGAGGCTGAGCAGATTTGGGGGACAGGCAAGGGTTGAAATCCCTTATCACACTCCAGGCAGGGACAGCTGGGGAACAACGATAGACCTGGTCAGGTTTACTATGGGTCTTTCCTATGGGTAACAGAAGATTCAGTTTAAAGAGCTAACTTGTAGATGCCAATGTCCCCAGGTCCATAGGGAGGGGATGGGGTTACCAGGGCCGGGATACTCTACATGCTACTGTGGCTTGGCCGCTCTCATCATACAAAGATGGTGGCGGCAGAGATTACTAAGCAAGCCAGGCTGTACCCGACTCCTGTTTGTGGTTGCCAACCCCTGCCCTGAAGCCAGGTCTTGCTCTGCAGGCAGGTGGTTGGTGCTCATCAGTGGCTGATGAGAGATCCTGATTCGACAGAGGGTTGCCCAGGTGGCAGTCAAGGGGCAAGGGGGCAGAGGGAATAAAGGAGGACTTAAGCATCTACACAGGGAGGTTGGTGCCTCAGGCTTGCCTTCTGGACAAAAGTAACCTTGGCTCAGATACAAGGCCAAGGGCAAACATGGGAGCACCAGGTACCAAGCCTTTAGAGTTGATCAACCTTCTTGGCCAGCCCTGGGGACTGACCTCATTCTGTGAGATCAAAGCTCTGTGGCCCAAACTTCCTGCTCTGGTGGCAGGCCAAGGTCAGGAAGATAGGAGAGACTGCTATGTTCTCATCTCCAGGAGCCAGATCAGACTGTGGCCAAGAACCAAGCGCTCTAGTTCCCCTCCCTCCTAGTGGGGGGTGGCAGCCAAAGCAACTCTCCTCCAGCCAGGACTCTTGGAGCCACCTCCTGAACCCTCACAACAGGGAGAATACCACCAGCAGCTCAATACCGCCCCACCACTGGGCTCATAGGCCCTGCTCCTGCAGCTTCCAAGAGATCTAGTGTGGACGCCTCAAGTGCTACCCTGCTTTCATCATAAACTGGACTTGCAGATCCCAGGATGGGGGGCAACCATGACAACTGATACATCTGCAGGAGTTTATTAGTTCCGAGTGGTATATACTAATAAGGTCTGATCAGCCCCAGAGGGAGGTACTAAGTTACCCCACTTTGACAGAGGGGGAGACTGAGGCTCTCAGGCAGACTTGGTTCAGTCCTGGATCTGGCCCCTACTAGCTGTGGAACCTCAGGCTGGTACTAAAAAGAAGAGAAAGAAAAAGCCATGCTAGTGTTTCTCAAGAACTCCCATGCCATTTACACAAAGCAAAAGAGGTGAGATAACACGCTCTGCTATTGCATAAAAAAACACCACAACGGAAGGGGTGTGGAAGCCCACACTGCTTTTTTTTTCAATGTTTTAATTGCAACTGCACTGTCTCTCTCCCCAATCTCACACCCTCTCCCTAACACGCATGCTGCTGATAAAGCAGTGTCACAGGAGTACAAGGGAAGGGGGTGAGCATGACGCAGCTCCCAGAAAAACTGAGGAATAAGGGATGTCATATAGGCCCCTGGCAGCTAAATTAAGACCAGAGGTGGGCAAATTTCCTGCGGGTGGCAGAGCAGAGAGACCAGAAATATTCAGGCATCTAATGTGTCCCAAGTAAGGGGCTGGGAGGGTGGGTCTGAAGCAGACCTGGACCAGAGGCATTCTGTCTGGCTGACCCACATATTCAGCTTGCCTCAAAAGCTCTGGGGCCCGGCTAAGCTGGCACCAGAGCTTGAGACCACTTAATGGCCATTCAGGCCTCCTAACCAGCTCCCCTGGGTCCCAATTCACCCACCACCCTTCCGTTCAGGGTAAACTTCCCAGGGGCCTGCTGGCAAACAATGAGAAGGGCTGCCCAAGCTTGCTGCCGGCGTGCAAGTCTCCCTGTAAATGAATTAGCTGACATTTTGGCTCTCAGCATCTACCTAATGGACAATCCATGGGCAGGTGTGGCATGAGTCACAGGTGTGTGGGAAGGACCATTAAGACCTGTTTTTCAAGCCCATTAGGCTATGGGCCAGACCCTGGACCCCAGTGGAAACATCCCTCACAGTGGGGCATTCCACCCCACCAGAGGACACTCGAGCCCTCTCTCCCCACTGTGCCACCTCCATTCCAATAACATATTTGAGCATGTCAAAAGTTAGTGATTAAAAAATAAAAATGTGTTACTAAAAATCTAATGGATAAAAAAATGGAATAAAAAATCTTAAGTCATTCAAAAGGATATAGGATAAAAGGGGAAAAAAGAAAAAAAGATTAGATTGGGACAAAGAAAACAAATAATAAACAATACAACCATATCGGTAATGCATTAAAAGAAAATGGAATAAACCATCCTATTAAATGACAAATATTGTCGGATTAGATTTTTAAAAATAAAACAACAACAACTACACACCATTTAGAAGAGACAGAATCTCCAAGAGTAAAATAAACCCATAAGAGGAAATGAATAATGAGTAGTCTAGGTTCCAAATCAAGATCAGATCAAGATCATTTGGATGTGGGGGACATGTGGCTCCAGCTGTAAGAATGATCATCCCTAGAAGGTGAACCACGAGTCATAACATTACTAGAAACTTTTCCAAATAGAGCATTTGGCCAAGAGCCATCCCCAATGGGCCTCTCACCAGTGGTGGACCTCTGCTTGAAGACAGAGCTGCCTCCCATCCACTCAGGCTCTCCTGGGATGCCAGGCTCTGCTCAAACTCCTCCTCCCCTTGGAGGACAGCTCCAGAGAACCTTTCTGTGATGGCTGGAATTGTGTCTGTCTCCCCCAAATTCAAATGTTGAAGTGTCAACCCCCACTATCTTAGAATAACTGTATTTGGACATAGTGTCTTTAAAGAGATAATTAAATTAAAATGCAGTGGTTACGTTGGGTCCTAAATCCAATATGACCAGTATTCTTATAAGGAAGAGATAATGAAATGGATGGGGACACACACACACACACACACACACACACACACACACACACACCATGTAAAGACACAGGGAGAAGATTGCCATTTACAAGACACAGAGAGAGGCCTCAGAGAAAACCAACCCTGCCAACACTTTGAAAAAATAAGCTTGTTGTTTAAGCTACCCAGTGTGGTACTTTACTGTGGCAGCCCTAGAGACAAATACATATACTTTCCTTCTCCACCTCTATGGAACCTGCATGGGAACACCCCAGCTAGACTTTTCACCCTGATAGTAAAAGAAATTCCTTCAGGTCAATTCAGTCTCCAAAGAGAACTCCTTGATCTCCAGACTCTCATCAAGAGACTTGAGTTTATTTGTTTATGTTTGTTTGTTTGTATTGGTATCTCTTCAAAAGAAATGTTGACTTCTCTTTCATGATCATTTTGAGATACTGCTGCTTCTAAAGAGACTATATTTTGCTGAAACTGAAGCTTGATGAATCTATGATTTTCAGGGTGATGTTTCATAAACACTAATGTGAAGCTAAGTAAATTATTTCTGTTTCTTATGTTCTTTCAATAATATAGGTATATTTTAATCTTAAAGGAGAAGTATATGTGCAGTTCAGCCAGAGACAAAGGCAGTCTTTGTTTGTCCAGAACTGTATTTAGTGTAGTTATAATACAAATGTAAAAGTTATTTTTCCTAAACAGTGCTTGGTTTACAAGAGAAGAGACCAGAAGTTAGCCCTGGAACCACAGGCCCACGCCACAGAGACTCTAATCCTGGGTCAGGCCACCTCTGTGGTCAGCAGTGCTCAGTAACTGAGCAAGATATTATCAGTTTCCCCGTGCCAGGCAATATTTCTGGCTACTTGAAATCCAGAGCAGATTTCTTCCCTCTGTTGTGGTTAGTTTGGGAAGGAGGATCCTTCCCATCGTAGGACACATGGGCCCCTAGCTCAGCTGTGACACCAGCCTCCCTCTGACATACCAGCACCAGAGCCCCTCTCCCTGCCAGGCTGTCCTTTCAGGGTCAGTGATGGTGACTGAAGGACCAGACACAGACTGCAGCTGAATTTGGGTAAGTGACCCGTCTCCAAGGAAAACCCACAGGGAAGGTGGCCCCAGGGTCAACTTCTACTGCTGTAGAAACCAAGCCCGTGATGGGGTATGACTATCCCAACAAAACCCTGGGTCCCAGATCTGAGTGCCCCAGTGAACCTACCTCCTGAACAAAAAGGATTCGACGAGGTCCCCTGAAGAAGTCTACCCCCTGGTCCCCAACACGGAGCCAACAGTCTTGATTTTCAAATGAGAATATAGACTTTGGAGGCAAATTGTTGGGGATTATGAAAACAGAACTTAAAGTGCTTTCACATCTGGAAACCAAACCCAGCAGCCAGCCCCAAGAATTCCAAGCATGTTAGTCGACAGACAGTGCAGGTCAGGGAGGCGTTTCCTGTTTGCTGAGTCCCCCGTATCCACACACCCAAATCCATACACAAGACCTTCTGTCTGCATCACTGGCTGGTGGAGCCACACCTGAGGGAAAGGAAAGGAAGGTAACATTGGGGAGCACCAGCCACATGACCAGCACCTTCTATGTGCTTTACTGAGGTGGTCTTGCTTTCTTCCCCTAAATCGTGGCAAAGTAAATACTGTCTTCTCCTGACATCTGAGGACACGGTGTCCAGAATTTAACTCACTTTCCCCTCAAGTTACACTGCAGCCCTTCTCTCCACACCCCTTTGTCATCACATAAAAAGGCAGAACCACCTGAACCTGAATCAGGAACCCCTAACTTCAATCACCCCATCTAAATTCTCAAAAAAGACTTCCCAAGCACCTGCGGGGGAGATCCAGTTCCCAGCCAGCCTCTGTATCTGAGAAAAGCATCATCGGCCAGGTGTGGGGCGACTCAAGTGTCAAAAGCCAATTAACAGGCTGTGGGTTGAAAGGGGTACACATCAAGGGCTCTCCTGGCTCTCTGAACAGGCAGCTATTTTGGGTTACAAATTATAGCTTTTAAAGATGCGGCTGTTTGAAGCAAGGGCTTAATTGCTTGCATAGTCAAGAGTCTGTGGGGCTTGCTGTGGGGGCTCCATGTTTTATTATCATGAGAAGGGGAGCTTCAAGTGAAGGCCTGGGACCAGAAAACAGTGGCCCAGGCCAGCTCACCCACCTCTCACTCATCCACCAGGTGGACAGAGCAGCATTCCCTCAAAGGAGATGACATGAACTTCCCAGGGAAAGGCCACAGTCTGCTTTAGGGATGGCACACTTGGACAGAGCTGGCCCTGTCCAACAGCCTAAAGCCAGGGTGGGTAGCTACCCAACCCCTTCTTTGCCACAGAAAACCTCAGGCAATGAAAGACCAAGCAGAGTGCTCACCCGCAGCTAATGGGCAAGGCTCCACATGCGTGACCAGCCCTCTTGGAGCAGGCAGAGCGGGATCAGGAAGGCCAGTGACAAGGCAGGGCGATTCTCCTCTCCACCTCTAGTGGTAGCCCCCCTCCCAGAGTCCTCTGTTTTTGTAAGTTTCTGGCCCCTCCCATCAGCCCAGAGCCCTAGCAGTGTTGCCCGCAGGCTCAGTTCTGGTGTCCCTTTTTGTCCTTCTGCCTTCGCCAGGTCTAGCTATCCAGGCTGTGTGTTCTAGGGGCCAGTGCGTCACAGTGGGGCTGGCCAGAGCCCAGCTGGCCAGAGCTCAGTTTGGGGGCAATGGGCCAGGGCAGGCCGAACCGGCTCAGGTCCCTTCCCGGGCTCTCCTGCAGTGGCGACAGGTGAGACAGCACTCGGTTTGACCATAAGCCAGAGCTTGGGACTCAGAGGGTGGTAGGCCCCAGGGAAGTCTAATGCTACTGGAAGTCCAACAAGACACCCCCCTCAAAGAGCCTGTGGGCTCTGCATTGGCCACAGAACCAGGCCCTGGCTCCTTAGACCAGTACACACAGCCTTGTCCAGCCAGTGTTGGCCTCTGGACATGATACTGCCACTCCCCAAGCTCCTATCCAACCTTACTACTACCCCCATGCCTTGGCAATGCTGTTCCTTACACCTGAAACACAATTCCTCCCTTTGCCACAAATGCCTGGCCCTAAACACTCCCCAGGTAGAAAGGCACTAAATCTGGGAGGCCAACCCCTGACTTCCACCCACTATTCACCACCCCTACTCCAGCCTAGAACTGAGTTCCTTGAGCCCTACAGCCATCTCTGGGCACACTCTCTCTAGAGGGCCCATTTTCTGCTCCTTGACTCTCCTGAGAACACTGGGAGAGGTGGCACATGCCAGGCGGGGGCCTCATTCTCACCTCCCCCACCCTTTATGCACCATTTTAAGGAGAGAAGAATCATCCAGTGGGGAAACCTTCCCATTGCAGCCTTGGCAGAGCTAACTCACTGGTTATCTCTGTCCCCAGCCAAGAGCTGTGTGTTAGCCTTGCCTCCCAGGGGTCCAAGAGGAGCTGTTACACCAGCTTCTAAGGGCTCTTTGTAAGCAAAGTTCCATCCCACTCGTAGCCCTGTTTCTCTTAATTCATTACACGCTTTAGTACAGGGAAGGACTGAGGTCAACCCCGGTGCCAGAGACCAAACACCACCTCATCAAGGAGGGGTCTACGAACACCTGACTCTGAGCACAAACCTGAGGAAGTCAGGCTACTGGCTTTCTACATGATCTCAAGAGGGAAAGAGGCAGAGAGGAGACCTCTGACGAAAGTGAGACCTCCGTGGCCTGCTCTGAAAGCCTCCCGTCAGTCAGATATCCCCATATGGTTGTCTCCCGGCGCCTCAGACTCGGCCCGCGGCTCCTGTCCTAAACCAGAGAGCAACTCACCTCATCAACCTCACCCTCAAAGGTGCTGGGTTACTGACCACTCACCTCATTCCTTGCAGCCCAGCCTTCCCTCCTGACACATCCTCTCACACAGGTCCCTGTGCCTCCACTCATTCTGTCCCACCCAGAAGTGGTTCACCTGTTTCAGGGCTTTTACTTAGAGCAATGCTGTTGGCTGGGGCTCCCAGAGCCCTTGGCACCTACCTAAAGAGACACAAGGTAGTCTTAAACATTTGGGGAAGACCAGGAAAGAATACATTAAGCAGCTATCATGTGCCAGATGTTTCTGTGCATCAGTCACCATTCAGATGAGAAAACTAGGATTCAGAGAGGTTCAGTAACTTGCATAAGGTCACAGAGCTAGCAGGGCTGGAATCTAAACAAGGTTCTGATTTTACTGCAAAAAGGGTACAGAGAATACTAAATACTCTTAGCAATGGCAGTGCCCAACACTCAGCATTGGAGCAGTCACTCAGGTTGAGCCCCGCAGGCCATGGGAACAGGAATTAGCAAGGCCGGTGGCACCAGAACTTGCACTTGAGCTGAGGTTGCAGGGGCCACAGCACACTAGACCACTGACTACTGTCAGTTGAGGATACTGGGGCCTGTGCCTCCCTGTAGCTCCCTCCCCTTTCCCACCACAAGGAGCTTCAAAGAGGCTACATGTGGGAAGATTTTACAGAAAGGGAGAGGAGAGACATTTGAAAGAAAATTGCTAAAAGGAAACACATGTGAAAATGAAAACCCAGGCAAAATGGGAGGAGGACGGAAGGAAGGAAAAGATGATGTTCGAGGATTATAAACTGAGTCAGGAAGCCCTGGTATATAACACCACAGTTTCCCTCTGCTTTCCTGGGGGGCCACTTACTCAGTCTCTGCCTTCATTTTCTCTTTTAAATCAGGTAGAATGGAGCAGTGTGACTTCAGATGACACCCAGGAAGAGAGAAACAAAGAAAGGTGCATTGTACAAAATCATGACTATGAAGCCATGATCCATATTTGGTGAAGGAAGAAACCTGAGGCTCAGAAGAGTTGCTCTACTTTCCCAAGGTCACACTGCTGGTGAGCTATAAAGCTGGAATCTGGTCTGCTTGGTGTCCAAGCCCATTCCCTTGAACATCATTGGGTCTTTCATAAATCCTACCACCACTACAAGGTGGCTCTACTCCCTTCCTCGAAGAAACTGCATAAATTCTGTAAGCTCCTTAGAGGTTACCTAGTTCTTGTGTTTCCTTAATTCCAAGATGCTTTTGATTTTAAGATGCACTGTATTTGGAGTCCACCAAGAAAGAAAAGTCACTGTCAATTAAATTATAATGCACTAGTGAATGTATAACACATACCAATCTGAGATGTTGAAATGTAAAATAAAATAAGTGTCTTAGAATTTATAAATTACAGTTGATTATAAGTGCAGAATGGGGATTCAGTCATAGCTCCTTAGACTGAAGGGTAGATGACAACTCCATGTATGTACATGTGCATACGCACACACACACACCACCTGCTGCTACAAGAGCTTCCTTTGCTAATAACTGATGCAGCCTTACAGATAAACATACAACAATGTGCGTGGCAGAACTGCCTTGTCAACAGGAACCCTCATTTTGATAGGAGGCCATCAATTCAAGGTTACTTAGGCAGAAGCTGTCCTGACCACCACCCTCCTGACCAGCCAGCCAGCCGGGCCAGTCTCACCTCAGTGGAGCTGCAGACCTCTGAGCAGCCAGGCAAGACTAACAGGTAGGTTTACTCCTTGGAAAACTACCAGGGGCAGTCACTCAACGTGGCCAGGTGGTTACATAGCCCACACCTTCCTGCCTGGCTCCCCACCCCCCAAATCTCCTGGGGCCTATAGCTAGCCAGAGCCACAGTGTTTTAACGGGCTGGCAGTGGCAGGCGGGCAGCACTGCTCCAAGCTGGCTTTCCAGATGGGCAGAGATGGATGGACTAGCAGGCCCTAGCTGGAGGTGAAGAGCAGGTAGGCTGAGGTGTAGCCCCACCTGGGAGAGCAGGCAGCCTCTGGGAGGACCAGGTGCAGCCCCATGCCAAGCCTGGGAAAGATGGCTGTCACCTCGGAACGTGCTTTGCATCTCATTCATATATTGCCATGTGGGTACCAGTCACTTCACTCTGGCCCTACAGTCTGCATCCATAGGGAATGAGTTGGTTGATTTAAAAACACAAGCTGAGGAAGTGTTTTGCTCTTCTGGTAAAGGGCCTCAGGTAACAGTTTTTGCCCTGCTACCTTCCTGTTTCAGTGTTGACATCCTCCCTGTAAGAAATTCTGTCAGGTACTAAGGTTATTAGTCACAAAAATCAAACAGTAGAAGTTTACAGGAATGAAAAATAATAGCTCACTCAAATGTCAGGCACTGTTTTAAGTGCTTTTCATACATTTACATGTTTGTTCCACATAATCTTTTAAGGTACTAGTAACATCTTAATTTCACAGATGAAGAAATTGAGGAACAGAGAGGTTAAATAATTTGCCTAAGATTCTACAAAGAGCAGTTGGCAGCCAGGATTTGAACCCAGACAGCCTAGCCCTGGAGTCCAGGCTCCTGGAACTCTCTTGCCTCTCTAGCTACCTAACCACCCATCAGCTACCAACCAGCAAAGTGTCAGACCCACTCCAGGCATTTTAGATCACAGTAGCTCAGTTTATCTTCGCCATCACTCCATGAGGTAGATACTGTTATCATCCTTATTCTATAGATGGGGAAACTGAGGCTCAGAAAGGCAAGGTACCTTGCCTAAAGTCCCAAAACTAGCAAGCAGCAAATCTAGAATCTACAGTCACGTATTTTCTGGTTCCAATTTTTTTTTTCTACTTTAAGAAAACAGGTACTGAGCATGAGATGAAGGCACCTGTGTTTTGAGGTAGCTATTTCTCCCAGGGAAATTGGTGGACAAAAAGGAGAAACTTGTTCCTGCTTTCTCCCCTATTCAAAGAGGGACACAGAAGTTGGGAACTAAGAGCAGACCCCACCCCCAGCTCTCTTATCCCAGGTCCACTGCAGAGAGCACAAGCCACTGGAAACGTGGCTTCCCTTTTCATGTTAATAGGCATGCGGAGTGCAGAGGAGAGTGGGGGTAACAGATGACTCAAGAGTAAAAGAGCTCCCGCTCACTCTCCCACACTCGGTCTGGTTAGGTCTTCCTCTTTCTGATCCTTTAAAAGAGAAAAGCTCCCATGAGCAGAGCCACAGAGATTAATAATAGCAGCTATAGAGCTTTTGTCTTCATTTGAATCATGTTTGTGTTGTTGGGAAAGAACCCACTTTTCTAGGAATATAAAACAGGTTGAATCAATTAAAAATATGCCCAACAGTCAGAAAACTTCCCATTTCTTGAAGGAAGTCAAGAAGTGGGGTTAGAAACATTGGTGTTACTAGTGTTGGCCTGCCAGACAGAGCTGGGGTCAGGGTCACCCAGATCCCACAGCTCTGGGCCACCACGCTGCCTCCTTAGACCTTCACATGAACCTCTAAGGATGCACACAGTTCTGGTTGCCTACTTTCTTACACTTACACACACACACGCGGGGCCTCGGCTAGACAGAGACACCTTAGGAGACCAGGGCACAGAACTCTGCTGCCAGCTGCCTATGAACAGAGGAAGAGAAGTGAGAGGCCTGGGCACCATGGGGCTCAGGGAGGTCAGGAGCCCAAGAAGGAGACAAGGAAACAGAATCCTGGGGTGGGGGTGGCGGCCAGGGCTCAACAAGCACGGGCTGCCCGTTATTCTGTGGGTCTTGAGCGCTGGACTAGCTGCACCCACAGTACTGACTCGTGGGAACAGGGAGATCACCTTAACAGTGCTCAGCCTGCTTAGCGCACATCACCTGGCGTTTTGGTTTTTTTGCTGGTATTGATTTGAGTGGTGGAAACAACAGTCTGGCAAGAACCGTTTCCACACTTGTGGACAGCCTCATCTGATCCGACCCAGGTTGAGGGTAGGAAAGCTCACCGCAGCAATAGCCACGTACAGACATCTCTCCCAAGAAATGCCTTACTGCCCAAACCCCTCGACAGCAATGGTTTCGAGTGGGCAGAGCAATAAAATGCATTTTGTGCTGGTGGATTCCTAGAATCGACTGTACTGCTAGTGGCCTCGCGTTCTCCTCCTGGGATCTTGGGATTCTGTGGCTTGGCAGCATCAGGCACCACCCCGCCTCACACACACCCTGATTCCTACCTGCCTTATTCTCCAATCACAGCAGCCTCCCTGCTGTTCTGCAGACATATCACTCCGGCCATGGTCCCACCTCAGGGCCTTTGTAGCTGTGTTCCTTCTGCCTCTTTGGTCAAGATGTCACCTTCTCAGAGAGGACTCCCCCACCCACTCGACTTAAAAACACAACACCTCGCCCAGCACTCCCCCACCACCCTGCTTTCTCTCCCACCACCTCACACACTGCAGGTTTTACCTGTTTGCCTGCCCCTCTGCCATCATGTGACCTCCATGAAGGCAGGGACTATTGTCTGTGTGTTCACTGTGGTATCTCCAGTGCCCAGAACAGAATCTAGCACAAATCAGATGCTCAAATATTTGTTGAATAAATAAATTGCCTATGCCAGGCATGTGCTGGGTAGGTGCTGAGCACACAGAAAAGGGGAAGGGTCTGTGCCCTGGAATGCCATGTGATGGAGGAGACTGCCATACCACCTCCAGGAGAGATGATCACACAATGACCCATTTGACAAAAGGTGGGCCTGCCAAATTGACATGCTTGTCTTGTGGTACCCCACGAGTGGGGCAGGGCCCATTAATCCAGCTGGGAGACGAGGCAGTATGAAGACCTAAGCAGTCTTCCTCATTCAAGAGACCAGTGATTTGATGCCCAGTTACTGAGTCAAGAGCCAGCAGAGAGAACCTTGAGAAAAACAGAGCCCAACCCCAGGGATTCTGTACACTGGGCAAGGCCAAGGCATTGTGCCCCATTGTCAACACCAGACAGCAGGGAAACTGGCTAAAGATACTTGCTTTTCAAAATGCAGTGAGCCCTGCACCAGGGAACAGAGCACAGGGTCAGAAGGGGAGGCACCCTCTGCCCAGGGAAAGCCTCCTGAGTCCCTGAGATGCCTGCCTTCCAGGAATTGCTCACCTGCTACTTTACTGGAGCCTCTCCCAGCCCCTCTTCCTCCTCCCTATGCATACCTAAAATATATAAAGTAAATTTGTGAAGCCGCTCAAAGCAGTGTCAGTTATGAAACACCCCTTGACATAACAGAGAGTGTATGCCCCATAAGAGGGACTACAGCTGGGTAGGGGCTGGACAAACAGAAATAGGGAAGGGTCTGTGCCCTGGAATGCCACCTTATGTAAAGGAAGCCCTTGGAAAGGAAGTTTCTAGCCACCTTGGGGGTGAGGGGCGAGATGCAGGAAGGTGAGGGCCCCAGGTAAACGGCCAAAAAGAAAGCCCTGACCTGGGGGTAGCTGGTCTACCAGGAGGGAAGGGGACTAGGAGGCTATGAAGGGGCCAATATGCTTTAGGGAGGGGCACAAATGCTCTGGAGAGAGAAAAAGGAGAGTGGGGACCAGTGGAATATCCACCAGGAAGTTCTCAAGCTATAGCCTGGAGTCTCCCTGGCACAATCTGCTCCAAGTCCCCTAATTTCTTCTCCCTTTTCTTCTCTTGCTTGACTGAAAGTCCTTTCCACAATCAGGCTCCAGGCTGTCTCTCCTACTGATCTTCGGGCAAAGGTCACACTGCCCAGTCTGCTCACCTGGCCTGGCTAGTTACATCCCTCGCCTAGGCACAGTCTTATCTCTCATGCTAGCCTTAGTCATTCACCCCACTCCCTCCTCTAAGCCCAGGGTCCCCAGAATTACAAAACTGTCCTCCAGTGGGTGTGTGCTCAAGCTATGCTACCTGCTACTCAAGTCCCAAGTTCTTCACCTGGTTTCTTTCATTCCTCCAGGCCACATACGGGGGACCTCATGGGGACCTCAGAAACAACCCAGATCAACCCAGGGATCAGAGGAGTTGGGCAGGGAGCATATTTGACCCAGGTTTTCAGTCTCTCAGCTGCCTGCAGACATCTTAAGGGCAGGGACACATCTGTGTCTAACAGCCCCTGGACACATAATTAGTATTACATGAATGCCAGCTCAGCAGTTTAAAATTTGGGCCAATCTATCTCAGAACGCTGGTGTCAGGTAGGTGGCATGACCCCAGTCAATGGCAGTACTGCACAGGACTCCACCAAAGCTGGGTTAGGTGGTTATAGGGAGTGAGGGGGAGAGGGAGGGAAGAGGAGGACGGAGATCTCTACTGCACGGATCTGAGAGGCACACAACTGGTAACCCTCCCCGCTTTGAGATTCCTTTTTCCATAACCTGGCATCAAGGTAACCACATTTTACCAGGGGAAGTGCCTGGGGATGCCCTAGAGGATGTACCTGCCCCACCCCCTTTCCCGGAGCTCAATGGATTAGCACCTGCCTCTAGGAAGTGAAGACAGAGGTTTGGAGGATCACTAGGAACCAGTCCGGGGGGTTTTGCCATAGAGACATGTAGACTGAGTGCAGGAACCCAGTCTTCTCACAAGTCTTTGAGAAGGTGACCTAGAAATATGTCCGTCAAGGAACACTGTCATGTCCCTCAGAGCCGAGTGATGTGTCACATCCAGCCATCCGTGGAGGAGCAGGGCTAGCAAGATGGGGAAATGGGGAAAGATGTATACCGGAAGGTGTGCAGGGATGAGAAGAAAAAAAATCCGGGGCTGAACAGGGACCAGGTTTCCACAGCAAAGACACGTTTCTCCAGAGGCTGCTCCACCAAGACGCTTGCTGCCCGCAGGGAAACGGCTGTGGCAACAGCAACTACCGCCAGGACAGACCCACCGGCTCTTGGGGAACCAAGGGGTGGGAATGCGCGCACACCTCTGGCCTCCGCAGCTTCTCGACTGGGAAGAAGCAGGGCCCTGTCTCCAAACCCTGAACTAGGCTGGACCCCCCTCTTGCCCGGCAGAAGTCCTCGGAGCCGCGGAACAGGCTTAGTAAGGCCGCCAAGAGCTGCGGAAAAACTTCGGTCGCGCACAGCAAAGGGACTTGGCGGGGCCAATCATGGGCAGTGAGCCGCGGCAACACGGGTCCCGGAAGGGCAGGCGCGCGGGGAGCAGAGGTGGGACGCGGAGGTCCCAGGGGAGGTGGCCGGGAAACAAGCCCCTTAGTCACTAGATCCCCCTAAACCGCTTTTTGAAATTGCGCGGAAGGGAGAAGTGGATGCTTCTCTCCGTGCTCCTGGGCTAGTCCGCCCCACCCTCGCACCTGAGCAGAGGACCCAGAGTGGGCAGCGGCTTCCCCTCCGTGGCCCAGCGGGCCGGGGCGCAGGTAACTCGACCTCCCCGGCCAGGGCCGAGAGGGAGCACTCTCCCGAGGCGCGAGCCCGCGCCCGGGCTGCGGGCGAAGTTCCCCTCTCCAGCAACTTCCCTGGCCCCGGGGCTGCAGGCCGAGCCAGGTGCGCGTGGCTGGGGCCCCGGGAGCCCAAGCTCCTCCGCCGCCGCTTACCTGGCTCTCCGGGGCCGGCGCGGCGCGCATCCCCCGTCTGGCCGTGGGTCGGTGCGCTGCACAGGGGCGAGAAGCGGGCGGGCGCGGGTCGGCGGGGCGGGCACGGACGCGGCGGGCGGCGTGAAGAGCGCGGGCACCGTCCCTGCCGCGCCACGGCAGCTCCCACGGTTCGGCACCAGTCGAAGGCTCCAGCCCGGCTCCCACCCGCGCCCGTTGCCGGGAGACCCGCGTGGGACGAAGGGCTCTTTGTATCAAAACTGCTGTGACATCACGAGGTGCCCCGGCTGGAGGCTCGGAGGGGCGGGACCTGGCGCCGGGGGCGGGGCCGGAGGAGGAGGAAGCGCCGCCTGGGAACCCGAGCCGCGGGGGGCGGGGCCCAGGTAACCCCGCCCCCTAAGGTAGGGGCAGGTGGCTGAGGCGGTGCCGACCAATGGCCGCGCGCCCGCGGGGCCGGTGCAGGCGACACCCCTTCCAGGGTGGGGCGTCGCCTGGGCCCGCCTGAGCGGGTGGCGCAAGGTTACTGTATTCTGGGTTTTCGCGGCCCCGGCACTGAGATTATGGAAGACGGCGTTTGTAAACTCACGTGCCCGCCTGGCGGACACTGTTGCTGTCTTTGCTCATTCCAGTTCACTCTCACTATTCGCGGTCACCGCACTGCGAGACTCTGGCCAGAGCTTTCAGGCTCATGTTTGTGAACCCAAACTAAGACCTACCAACCCCTACACTCCTCGCTCACCACCATCACCAGAGGCTCCTAAATAGATTTTTATACTGAATTCCACCCACAACTTTACCAATCTTTTCGTGGAAAGTCAAAGCTGTCTTTATAATTAGCCCAGATACACAAAGAATCAAGAGGTAACAAGAGCTAAAAAATGAAATTTAATTAAAAAACGTGCCCCACTCATAATTCTTCACTATGCTCTGGAGCAAAAGGTGGCCAAGATGTAAAGCAGCAAACATTGCAAATGCAGTTTCCCTTGGACTTAGTGTTGTATTGTGTAACTGGTGGGGTGGAGAGCACATTTATCTTCCTATCTGGCCCAGAGGGACATGAAGCCACCTTTGCCTTCTGTGAGCTCTCAAAGACCAACCAGGTGGCACTTTAAGTATGGGCTGGGCCTGTCACCAACTAGATGCTTTGGTCCAACACCAGCACACACACACACACACACACACACACACACAGCTTTTCCGTCCTCCCTGTCTCTTTGCTCTCAACATCCTTCTCCCCAGTATCGCTCCTGTAAATAAATTCCCAGCTGCCCCTCTGTTTACCAGGGCCTCTGAGGCAAAGCATCTCACTGGGGCTCTCACCTGCCAGGGACCTTCCAAAAAGGACAGCACTAGAGAGGGGCCTCCTGACAAGGGCTGCTTGGGTGGGGCGGGGCAAGGAGGAGCCCTGGGGGTGAGGTGGAAACTCCATCACCAGGCCTTCTGCTCTCTGCTTATGCCTTGTCATTCAGAGATCTATGTGTGGAGACCACAGGCTGTTTCTCCCCCTTGTTTGTGTCCCTAACGCACAGACTGTGGTGTATCATAAAGAGCACTGGCTTTGGACTCAGACCTGGATTTGAATCCTCTGAGACAAGTTATGTAACCTCTCTGAAAGTCAGTGTCTTCATCTACAAAATGGGCATGGCACAGTCTACTTCATGGATTGTACACCCTGGCACAATAGGTACACTTAATTTCAGGCACTCATTAAAGGTGTAGTGCAGGAATAAGCCTACGAATCCAGGGCCTGTTCTACCTGCCTTTACTGTTCAACCTTGAGATCTTAGCCCATTCCCTTGAGGTTTCAAGGTATGGCTGAGTCCAAGGGTTTTAACTCAGTTTCTCTTCTTCTGAGTCTCATGTTGCCCCTAAAGAACTTATGGGACCCCATAAAGTAGGTTGCATGACAGAATCACCTAGAGCTAGAGAAGAGAAGCAAAAACTTAAGGTGGGGGCACATTCAAGAGCTCTGTGGAGGTAGTGGTGATAGTGGTCCATCTTTATTTTTTCAAAAACTGGTGGGATGGGGAGCATCTCCAGCTATGTGTCCTGAAAAGCAGTGTGACAGAGAGGAAGGTCACAAGATGCCAGCATTGAACACTTCTGAGTTTGAAGCCTAGCTTGCTCTATAACTTACATAGGGGAGTGATTTTGTTTCAGAGCCTCAGTTTCTACCTCTATTAAAAGGAAACAAGACCTTTCCTCTTCCAATTGCAAAGTTCGAAGGAAATGAAAAAATAAATGTCTAGTACAGTGCCTCCCATGATGCAGGCACTCAATAAATATTAGCCCCTGGTTACTATCGGCAGCACGAATGAGCCCAGTCTGACTCAGTGATTAGGTGCATAAGCTCTGGAGCCAGAGGGTCATATCTTGGTTTCATCACCTTGTAGCTGGGCGACCCCAGGCAGCTTTAATTCCCAGTGTCTCAATTTCCTCACCTGTAAATTCAAGATAATAGTGTTATGTATTTTAGGATTATTATGAGGATCAAATAATTAAGATCCATAATATAATTAAGACAGGGCCTGGCACATAGCAGGTGCTCAATAAACAGTAGGCATTATCAATTACCCTATGGCAAGAAGCTAGGAAGAACTAAAGTAAGGATTAGCACCTGAAGCAGCTTGTGGGAGACTTGAGGACACTGACTTTCAGGAGAGGCCCTGACATCTTCCACAGGATTCAGGGAAGCAGTGATCATTGCAGGGTAGAGGAGAGGAGGCTGACTGTGTCTGAAATAGAATATGAGAACCGAGGGCTCCAGCCCAGGCCAGGGCTTCCAGAGGACTGACTCAGTGTCCTCTGTTCACATGGGAGCTGGAAGAGAGTAGGGAACATAGTCCTGCCTTCTCCGCACAGCCCCACTCATCAGGCTGGCGGCAGGCGGGCTCTTGAGTTAGCTACCCCGGTCTCTCAGCATAGGTATGTTTTAGATGTCATAGAGTCAAACCATTTTATGCCAGGAGGAATCTCTGGATAAATATTTAATGAACTCTTCCCCCATTTTATGGATAGAAAGGTGGAGAATCAGAGAGGGCTGGGAATATTTCCAAAGCTAGGCAGTGAGATATGAGATGAGAGGGGACTGAAACACAGGCTCCTGACTATCAGTGCCGGGCCCTCTCCTTCCCACTTTGCTCCACTGAGATGCTTTAGTGATGGGGTAAGACAGGCAGGGGCTGGGGAGTGGCGGGGAGTAGACTCCTTCACAGGGCTTGCCCAGCGCTCTGAGTTGACTGAAGGGGTCTGCCTTGCCTTTTCAAGAGAAAGAACACTCTCATTAAAAACAGAAACCCTCTCCCAGAGAATGTATTTAAGAAAAATATTCAGATGGCAACTTACTTTCATTCTTTTTATGACATGAAACTGACTCTGCCATTTTCAATATGAGAGTATTCCTATGATGTTGAATACCAAAGCCAGAAGCAGACAGGATGTTGACAAGCAGGAGTTACTCCAGAAGCTGATGGGGGCAGAAAACACGTGGTCATTGGGGTGATTCAGGTGAGGGAAGAGAATAGTAAGTTCTCTCTGTATCATAACTACCTACCTATGTCTACTTCCTTCTGCTGTCACTATGCAGAAGGTAGCTCAACATCAGATGGTGTAAAGAAGCAATGTTTCGTACATGTTTGGGGCCACATGGAAGGATGGCTAACATATATAGAATCCTTATAATAAGAAAAGAGCTCTTTGAACATTACTAAGTATTGACATTAGCCAAGCAACTGATGCCAACCAACATTAGCCAAATAAACAGAAAACAGTTGCACAAATAATAACAGAACTGGGGCAGGGGGAAAGGGGGAAAGAGTATTTAGTCCAGAGGTTCTCAAACTGGATTCCTTGAAACCCTCATAGTTCTGTGGGGGGAACCCTGCAAAAATGAGGAAGTGCTCCAGGTGAGCAAAAAGAATAGCTCCACTTCTTTCTGCTTTACATGTACACTTCCACATAAGATTTCATGGGAACAAAGGGTTCTCTGACTTTAAAAGTGTTTCAAGTTCTAGTCTAGTATAGACTCCTTTCCCAGAGAAATGAGCTCCAGAGGTGGGAAATGGCTTCTCTCACAGTTGCAGTTAGTGGCAGAGCCAGGATTAGGGCTGGGCCTCATGATTGTCTGCCTTGTGCTTTCCAAGACAGACATCAGTCATCAGTCAAGACTGTCAGTATCAGTCAAATCTTGTCACACACTAGACATTATTTCTGCCCAGCCTCAGTATCACCAGCTACTGCTTTTTGTGTGGAAAAGCCCTCCACGCAGCTGGCTCAGACTCTGCCACAAACACTTGTATCTGCATCTCCTGTTTAGAGATCCTTTGACTCCACAGACAGAGAATGTCAGCCCCAACCATTAAGTCTCAGCTTTCCACCCCAGAGGACAAATTCAACCTTTGATGACTTAAGCAGTGGCTTTAAAAAGGGAAACAGGTACTAAGAAAACAGGCAGGACCCTAGGATCTCAGCAGCCTCTTGACCCCGAGAGAAAGTAGTCCCCAGTCTCCCACTTAATAAAAATGGGAATGACACCTGGATCCCAGAGCTCTTGCGCTCCAGCAGGGGCTTGTCCAGGGGGCCTATACCAGGCCTGGGAAGAGGACGGCATCTGGGACCATTCCTTCCTCTGGAAAGCTGTGGGTTGGTCAGCCCATCATTAAGGTCCCTTCCCATTCTACAACCCTGGGCTAGCCCAGGAACAGATCCTGGAGCCAGGTACGCATCTGGGAAGTGAGATCCCTTTCCACTGGCAAGCACACTGGTGTTGGCGACTGTCCTCTGACCAGGATGCCTTCAGCAGTCTGCCCCTGGGCCTGGGTTTCCTACTAGTATCTGGCTGGAGGCTGTGCAGGCAGGGCGGGACCAGTTCTTATCCACTCTGGCCCAGGCTCAGTGTTCAGCGAGGCCAAGCTCTATTTTTTAAAACTCGTGCACACATGAACAATGGGTTTTCTTACTCATGTAAACCCAACAAGAGGGGAAAATGCTGAGAAAACCCATGTTTCCTCTGACTCATTCAATCATCTAATACGAGGAGGTGGCAGGCAAAGAGGAAGTAAGACATGGTCTTCTTTTGACTTGTATTGGGAAAAACCTCCCTTTTCCTTTAACATTAGGTGATTGCAATAAAAGAACAGCACAAACAACTCTCCTCTCCTACAAACACCACCCCCACCCTCCCCACCTCCTCCCAGACCAGGCAGCCTGTGTCTCCTATTTTTAGGACTGGACGGTAAATCAGTGATTCCCAAACTGTACTACACACTAGACTCATTTTGGGAACTAAAAAATGTTAATACTTGGGTGGTACCCCACAGCAACTGAATCTAAACGTTCAGGGTGCGAGCCAGGTGTTAGCCGTTGTTAAAGATCCCCAGGTGACTCTGAAGCAGCAGTTTGGCAACTACTTTACTGAAGGCTTGCCGACTTCAGTGGGAGCTGGAGCAATCACAGGCGAAGGCATCGTTTGTTCGCTCACTCATTCATTCATCCATTCATTCACTCGTGAATATTTAATGAAGACCTTCTATCTGCCAGAACTTGTTTGAGGTGTCAGACATACAGCTGTGATCGACATGGTCACAGTTTTCATAGAATTTACATTCTGGTGAAGGAAGACAGACGATGAATAAATAAATGAATAAGTGATATATATGACACATGCTATGAAGAAAACCAGAGCAGGTGACAGAGAGACATTGGGGACAGGGGTCTTTTTTCCCCCTGGACTTAGGTACCAATTTTTGTTTCCAGAAAGGGTAACCGTGCTCCTGCTTGCTGTCCTGGACTTTATTCTGCCCTCTCACCAAAGCTGCTTCTGCCTGACAATCCTCAAGGCCCTGCCTCCTGCCCCTCCTGCTTACTTACCTCTTTCTCCAGGGCAGGGGCCTGGCATCCTCTGCACCTATCACTCTTGACTCCTTCCCTTGCCCTCTGTCAGCAATAACATCTGACGCAGGGCCTGGGCAATGTGAATGATCCATCGAGGACCGCTTATGTGCAACCCACAGAGGGATTTTAGGCTTGTGGGGTGTGTGACAGGTCATGTAGAACAGTGGAGAGAACCCCAAACTCAGGGTCAGAAAACTTGGATGCAAGGCCTGGGTCTCACTTACTGGCAAAGGGCCAGTCACTTTACCTTGCCAACCCTCAGTTTCCTCTTCAGTCAAATGGAGAGAGTCTGACCAATTTTATAAGACTAGGATCTGCATTAAAAGGAAATATCAAAGGCTTTTGGAAAGTGTTTTACAAATATGAGAACTTTTTAGAAATTATTATCATCTAGATCTATATAGACATGAAATCACAGTGCATAAAAGCTGGAAGGGATCCATTTTACAATTGGGAAACTGTGGCCTGAAGAGAAAGCTTGTTAATGGTACAGGATCCATGCTGACCCCAGAAAGGGAGAAGTGATTGGGAGTAGACTGAGGATGTTGTTTTAATATCAGACATTAGCCTTCTCTGTCCACTGGGCAACTCCTATTCATTCTTCAAAACCCCACTCAAGTACAACCTGTCAGGTAAAACCCTCTCCCCATAGCACCACTACTGGACACTCAGGGTGTGCAGTAAGCTGGGTGATCTTCTAGTCATTAGCATGTGTGCACACGTGTGTGTGTGAGCTCACTAGCAAGACTCTATGCTTGAGATGCTGGGGTCCAAATGCTGTCTCAGCTGCCCTGACAGCTATGTCCTCAAGCTGCAATTTCTATATACGATGGGTCAAGGAAGGTTGTGGGGTCCCGCATCCAGCTCTTCTCACTCCAAGCCCTTCTTGGGCCCCATAGCTTGGCAGTTGGGCTGTGCTCTCTGCTGGGTCACCCGAAGCCATCCCCGGAGCTGCTCTGGACAGCAGCCTACCCACAGTCTGTCCTCAGGGGCTCTCCAGCAGGGTGTGGCCCATCATGCCCTCTGAGCACTGACACCCCGGTCACTGACCCTTCCTCACATCCTATGTGCTCTCCCTGCATTCTTGTTCTCAGCCTACAATTAGGACCTATGCGAGGGACACTCCAGGGTAGAGGTCATTAATCTCAAGAATTTATCCTCCTCCTAAGAAGAGAATAATTTTTAGACAAGGCTGGTAGTGGATGAAGACAATTTATTTCAGGTCAGGAGACATATACTGAAGGGCTTGTAACTCTACTTTGAAAGCAAACAGTCTCCTACAATTGTTTCCTAAATTATCTTAGTGACACTGGAATTAAAAAATACCCAAAACCTACAACAAACAAGCTGTGCCATAAATGACAGAAGTAGGGCTGTGGGCTCTGCACTGTGAGAAAGCAGAGGGGTGGGCAGTCAAGGCCAGGGAGACAGTGGTTGGGCAGCCTGGTCCTGGAGGTGGTTCCTGGGGGGCCCAGGGCCAACAGCTCACTTGGACCCGCCCAGGATGGCCCAGGCCACCCTTGAGTAAACAGGCGGCAGCAGTAGCAGCAACAGCAACAGTAGCAGCAGACAGGATGGCTCATTTGGAGACTGAGCTGGCCTCCTGTCTCAGGCACACACACTCCTCTCCTTTGTGGCTCCCCTTCCAGGGCAGGGCTCTGCAAAGGGAAACCAAAGGCGCCTGGCCCCAGAACACTGAGCCAGTGTTCCTTCCACTTAGGGGAAACCGCAAACCAGCGAGGCTCTGTGGCTGCAGCCCAGGCAGACTGAAAGAGCTGCTGTTTTCAGGTAGACACTGGAGAGGCCCCAAGCCCGGAGGAGGCCAGTGCCAGAGGAGGAAGGACTGCTCCCAGGGTGCCCTAAAAATGAAACCTTTCTTCCAGTACAGGCCCCCTGCCGTCCCACTAGACCACAAGGCCACATTCATGACAGTGAAGTGCTCTGGTGCTCCACAAGCCCAGGTTCAAGCCCAGCTCTACGACTACCTCCCACAGCTGACTACCTCCCATAGCTTACATATAGTCAGTTCTTGTTATCTGCAGCCACTGTGTGGAACCCTGAATCAGTGGACACTGAACCACACTGCTCCTGGGGGTTAAGTTCCTACAAGTCTCTGATTATAACATTTTCATCAACCAATCGATACATAACCTTACTTTATGTATGTTTGTTTGAAGACACGCTATTTAATACCTGTTGCTGATCCATTAACACTGAACTCAGCCAGCAGCGCTATCACTCGGCGCCATCACTGAACAAAGCTTACTGAACACGTGTTTTCTCTAAAAGGCACACTGCAGCTGTCTGGCACTCAGGAACACTAGGCAGCACTTTAGCACCACACTTGGGAATTGTTTTAAAAAGCAAACTCACCACCACCACCAACCAAAAAACCCAAAATGCAAAAACATGGCACTAACAAGGCTGCTGGAAGGACACTTGTTTACAGTATGAGAGGAAATGAGGAGGAGTAATAACATCTTGTCCAAACTCAGCTGGCCGACCCAAACTGTCAAGCCTCTGAGCATGTCTGCAAATGATCACGAAACGCTGCCAGTATTGATTGGGGGCGGGGGGTGGGGTGACAAATTTTAGCAAGTAGGCAAGTTTGCGAATACGGAATCTGACAAAAGTGAGGATCAACTGTACCTGTGTTATACGGTTATGGGTGAGGGTGTTAAATGAAATAATGTATGAAAAGTACTTAGCACAGCAATAGCTCAACACATATTTTACTGTTACTACTTTTATTACTTGCTGAACAGATCATGTCTCGATGTCTTTGCCATTCCCTCTGTTTGGTATGTCTTTCCTTGTGCTTTTTTCACCTAGTGAAACCCAGAGCCCAGGGTTTTGAGTTGCCTGGGGCTGGGTTTGAATTATACTTCTGTTTGCCAATTGCGAGCGCTCAGGCTAGGTTGGTTCTCCTTTCTCCTGCTCTCATCTCCAGGACTGCTTCCCCACAGCTCACTCACAGTTGACGACTGTGCTTAATATAAGTGACCAGAAGAGACCTGCTTTCCTGTCCCCTCCACCGGCTCTGCACACCCTCCTGTGCAGGTGCCTTAACTGCCTCCCTCCTGCCACAATGCATGGTTCACAAATGGACACTTCTACTCGGACCCCAGACCCCACCACCATGTCACTTCCTGCATTCTCAATTTCTCCTTCTACTAGTTTCCCTCCTTACCAGATTATCCCCTGGCTTTGAAAATCGCTCCTGAAATACCACAGGATAGAAATGAATAAACTAGAGCTTGAGGACCCTCATCCTACCTGAACTCTCATCCTGACCCAGTGATCTCTCCTGGAAACACTTTCTTAGTCTGGCTCCTAGGGTGCCACCCTCCTGCTTTCCTTCCACCTCCCCAGGAGTGACTTCTCAGTCACTATTGCTGGCTCCCGTGCCCTTCCTCAGCTCTAAATGTTGCCATACTCTGTGCTTCAGCTCTCTTTCCTTCTCTTTTTCCCCCTTAGTGCTTATGTGAGGAGGGGAGGGGGCCTCTCGTCTACCGCACGGCTTTAAATTTCATCAAACCTTGATGCCTCGCAAATGTTTATTTCCAGCCTGGACCTCTCTGCTGACCTCCAGACTACTGAATCCAATCACCTGTGGAGGAAATTTATTAGGGAGTATCTTAAGAATTGACCCCATGAGAGCATGAGGGAAGCATGATGGGACAGAGGGAGAGATGAACTAAGATGCAGTGTCATGAGGCCTCAGCACCCCACAGGTGCTCTGGAGCCAGGAAGCCCCTTCAGAGTTGTCTCAAAAAGGGGCAAGGGGACTTATCCCCACATGGACCAGTCCTGAGACAAGGCTGCCCTCAGGTAGGGTCTGTAATCTTGAGCCAGGGGGCCCCCGGGGGAGTGGGGGTCAGCTGCAGTGGCACTTTCGGCAGATGAGAGAAGGAGGACATCAAACCTAAAGCAGGTCTGGACTGCACCACATGTGGGCATATTCACCTGAACCTCCATCAGGCCTCTCAAGCAACATGTCCACCACGGAACTGCCAAATTTCCCTCCAAGCCTGCTACCTCCCCTAGTCCCCACTGCCCAGCTCTGCAACTGACACCAACATTCACCCAGGTGCTCAGGTGAGAACCTCGGGCTGTCCTTGATGATTGTCCTTCCTCCACCCCATGTCGACAAGTCCAGTCAGCTTCAGTCGATCCCACTTCCTCTCTTGTCTCCATCCTTGACCAAGCTGCCACCATCTCTGCCTTGAATGAATGCACAGCCACCTCACTGGTTGCCCTGATTCATGTATATACCCTCAAGATCTCTTTAAATCACCAAGTAGGTCTTGTCCCTTCCCAACTGAAAACCTTCACCTGGCTTTATGACCCCCAGGATAAGTCCCAAACTCCTCCCCTGTGCTCTCAGGTACCTCTGCCAGGATCCTCTTTCTAGTCCCCTGTGTCCATCACTTATCAGCCACGGTGGCCTCCTTGCCAACTCTCAAACCAACCACACCCTTTCCCACCTCAGAGCCTTTACACTTCCCTGCTTTGTGCCCCAACCCCACCTTCGTATACCCCCATCCCTCACTTCCCCCTCCCCAACCCCACCATCGCTCGCTCCACTTCACTCTGCTTTATTTCCTTCAGAACCCTTCTCTCTGTCCATATTCACATCACTGACTCCTCTTCCTGTTTATGGTTTGCCTTATCTCCTTAGAATAGTCCTGTGAGGAAAAGGATCTTGTCTCACGTGGCAGTTGGATCTCTAGCTCTCCAGACATAACTGCTGAATGAGAGAATGGTTGAGCCTCTTTGGGGAACCAGGATTCATCCTGGGAAGGGTGTGAGGACTAGAGAGGAAGAGCGTGGGCACTTCTATGGTGATTACCATGACTCAGCTTTCGAGGCCCAGCTTGAAGGGGGAAGCTCCCAGTGCTTGCTCAGACCCCAACTCCCACCCCCACCCCCAGGGCTGCTCCCTCACCAGGTTCTCAGGAACCCTGAAAAGCTGGAACACTTGACATGTGACACTGCACGCTGGTTATGTGTCTGCCTTCCCCATAAGCCAAGCTCTTCCAGAGTGACACATCTCTATCCTCCTTGTCCTGGTCCCAGGGCAGAGCTTGGTCAAGGGCTGGGGGATTGACCTCAGGTGAACAAACTCTTTCCTGCTTCATGACTCAGCATTTGAGGGCTTCAGCCAAAGCACCTCACGACCAACAGGGCTACCTGCTTTGGACATAAGTCCGGCCCTAGCCTCCAGGGCCAACTTAGACATGAGGCGAGGGGATTGCCAGCTGGACAGTAACAGGATGGTGACTTTCATCGTCCACCTGGCACTAAGAGCTCAGGTAACTGCTTCTGTCAGCACCAGACTGTCACCCAGCACCTCCAGCCTGGCTCGTTGGCTCATCGGCTCCTGTCAAAACCTGCTCAGGGCTGTGCTGAGGACATAGCCATCTCTCCCCTCAATGACAGACCTGACTTTGTGTCCAGGCTCCACCACTTACTTACCAGCTGGGCGACCTTGGACAACCTGCTTAACAGCTGAGCCTCAGTTCCTGCCAACTGGGGATACTAGCAGTACCTCTCTCATGAGTATCTCTCATTTTGGGGCTTGGATAGGGTAAGTAAGATCTCTAAAGTGCTTGGTTCTCGGGACCTCGATATGTGTATGCTGTTATTACTACTCTAGGAATGAGTTATGTGTGCAAATTATTACAATTCTGGACACTTCTAAAAATACCCATCTCCCACAGACATGTTTTTTTCACACATGATTTTAAAAACATTTGCTTCAGCTTTTAACAAAGGCTAAAAGAAATATGAAAAGTGTATCTAAAAACAATAAAATTGATTTTAAAACTTCTATAGAAAACTCATCTACAATGTGGCCCATGGTCTCCACCATCATGCCCATCCCCATAAACTTCTCTCAGGTTCAGGGAAAAGACCCCTAATAAGTTCATTGACCTCTCTGAATCTCAGTGTTCACATCTGTGGAATGGAAATAAAAGTACTTATCACACAAGACTGTTATAAGAACCCCCCAATAACAGGTAGAGAGGGTGGCACATAGGAGCTGAAGGAGTGTTAGCCTCCACCCTACCCTACCCCGGCCCATCTGCTGTGTGCCTGCTTCCCTCTGTTGGATCACGGAAGTGCTGCATCACCCATGCCTGCTTCTGCCAGGCCTGTTTGGAATCCCAGGGATAAGTTTATTTGCCCACTGTGGTTTTCTGGGCCCAACAGTTGGGCTCCTCCTGCTTCCCTTTTTATTTTCTGAACTCTGACCTTTGTCTTCATGGTCTGAGTGTGTCTTGTGCCTCTCACTGGGAGTGCCTCCTGACCTCCAAGGTATCAAGGAGCAGAACACCAATCACCCTTCCAGGAACAAGTGAGCCAAGAGGGTAGACCAAAAAACCAGGAGAGGACTGGTGTCTGTGGCCTTGGGCACTGGGTCAATGCAGGTGCCTGTGGATACCAGGAGGGCGTTCCAAGTCTTCGGGGAGACTGCTCTTGGACTCTGATGCTCCAGGAAGGTCACAATCACTTTGGTAGTAGTGGCAGTGTGACCTTTGATAAGGTTATGAGGTTACATAAGCCTGCAAGGGCATCTGTGCCTCTTGTCAGCCACGGGGTTTAATTGAAAGGGCTTTAAGGTAGTCAGTAGAGGTTTAAATCCCAGCTCTACCATTTAGTACATAAGTCAGCTCAGGTGAAAGCACTTCTACCACCTAGGTTTCCATGCTCCCATCTCAGAGTTCTTGAGAGGACCAAATGAGATAATATTTGCTTAGCTTTCAGTTGGACATAGTAATTGCTATTAATGTCACTATGCCACACTGCCTTATAGGTACACGTGCAGAAACTATAAGCAAAGCAGAAATTAGAATGATAAAAATTCTTCTATTTTTAAATGTCTTAATAGAGGTCTTTCCTTTTATCCCAAGTTGAAATTATTTCCTCATTTTTCTTTCCCTTAGATATCACCTAGCTTTCTTATACCGTCACCACTGCACTTGGAATTGTCTATTTGATTAACTGATGGCCTGGTTACTCCTCTAAGACTGAAAGCTCTAAGAGGGACCATTTGACCCCCAGCATAGCACCTGGCCCATCATAAGCACTAATTACAAGGTGAGCTAACAAGTGAACATATCAAGGGCACGGCATCTGCCAGCACTGTACTTAATGCTAGATGCACAACACTGCATACATATAATACAACTCCGAGAGGTAACAAAAATAAAAGTTAACATGAGGGTCTTACTCTGTGCCAGGCACTGTTTTAGGAGCTCTGTAAATACTAGCTCATTATATCCTTCACAGTCCTACCAGGTAGGTGTGTACACAAATGGATTTTCCGTGAAGCTAATGAAGCTTAAACTTCTAGGGCCCTCACATGCTCAGGAGTCCTGCCAGTGTGCTCACATGGTCATGTGTTTTGTAAAATTTGCAAAAGTAAGATACATTGAGATCCTTTATCTTAAAGATGACTCATTCCACATGCTATAAGAGCTTCAGGCTCCATAAAATCTGGATCCTTGATTATGTATTACTTTCTCCATTTCACAGATGAGAAAGCTGAGGCTCATGAAGATTAAGTTACCTGTTCAAGGACATTCAGAGCTAGGATTTGGCTGCAGGCCTGCCTGACCTCAGAGCCCTTTCCACTCTGCCATAGGCCATTCAAGTCTAGGGACTGGAGCTCACAGTGGTGATCTGTGTCTGCCCAAAGGGCAGCTGGGCAGCTTTGCAGCTGTGGATTCTGAGCTGGGGAAGGGGGTTGGAGAGAAGGAGGGGGAGAGAAGAAGGGAAAGAGAAGCTCTGATCAGAAGGGTCTCAAGTCCAGAGCCCAGAGCCCTGAGCCCCAGCCACCTAGCATCAGAATCCTGGTTAATCTGACCACCTCCTCCCCCACCTACCCCCTTGTGACCCAGATCTACTGTTTGCCTTTCCAACTCCTGAAAGCACTAAGTATAAACTACAATGAGCCAGCCTAGCTCGCCCCAAATAAACCTGCTTTCTGTCCTGTTCTTTTTCCTGGGTCCCTCTGCAGGGCCCAGCCTGTCTCTAATACCAGTCTAGGGCAAACAAGAGCTGGCACACTCTGCCCTCAAGGGCAGCCCTCCCTTGCTGTTTTGCAAAGGGCTGGTTTCAGCTGCCCGGGCATTCAGTTACCTTCATTAGAATGGGCACTGACCGCTTAGGGCAGATTCTATCACAGCAGGGATGAAAGAAGAGAAAAAGAGTGGTAATAGAGCTGCCTTCCCCCAGGCCACTGAGAGGGAGGGGTGGGTAGTGGGGAGAGGGAAGCACAGTGCCTGTCAGGCCCTGTGCCAGGCCCTCCGCAGGCTCGAATGGCCTCACTCAGTTCCTCAGCGCCCATTCTGAGGGTGTCAGCTGGATGCGGGGCCCAACCTCCTAATTCCATCAAAACCACTCTGAGAAGAGAATTAAGTGGAGAAAGATTGGGGGTGGCGGGGAGTACTGGAAAGAAACAGCTTTCTGAATACTAGGACACATGGCCTTAACTCTCTTCCCCGGACAAGGAAGTGACCCTGTTGACACAAGGACCAGGAGAGCCAATGTTCGAAAATGCAGAGATTTAAAGTGTAATTTCTTCCAGAAAATGAAAATAAGCTTTGAGTATATGTGGACATCGGCATAATAAAAATAGAGCTTTTAAGATGGAGAGTGGCAGCATCCCTGGCAGCCCCTGTCCCCATTAGGGACTTTTGGTACAAAAAGAAGCTGAGCTCCAGTGGCTCTGCCTCCTGGGCTCACAAAATTGGGACTTTATCCTAACCCCAGAGTGTGAGAGTAAGTATATGAGCGAATGGAGGGGTGTGGAGGGTCTTTCCTCACCAATCCATAAGCCCCCAGCAGAGCTGCATTTGGCCAGCAGGCGTGAGAAGGCTGTAGTCACCAGGCAGGGGTTATGTGGGACAAGGACAAAGCTCCAACCAACTGTGCCACTTAGTGGCTCTGCGATGCTAGAAAAGTCTCTTAACCTCTCTCAGCATAACTTTCTCAGGCTGCAAAATGGGCATAATAGTGAACATTTGTATAGACTATACTATGTGCTAGTTACTAGCCTAAACACTTTATTTATAGCAATTCACATGATCCTCATTAGGACGGAGGCATCATCATTCTCATCCTACAGGTGAGGAAACAAAGGCATTGACAGGTGAAGAAACATGTAGAGGACACATAATTGGGAGTTGCAGATGTGGGAATCAGTCCCAGGCAGTCTGAGTCCAGGGTGCATTAGCTCCATGACAAGCCACCACCTCTGTCCCCTTCATCTGGAACCCACTGTTGACCAGTGGGGAGAGTCCACAGCAGTGATTTCCAGAACTTTGGTCAGGTGAGCTTGCTAAGGATGCAGATCCCCAGGTCCACCCTAGAGACTGAGTCAGTCACTAGGGCCCAGGGATCTGCATTACACATGGAAACACTGGCTTCAGAGTGAGGACTCTGGAGTACTAGCCTCAACTCCTTTCTGGCTGCAGCAGTGACAGGAGGCAGCGGAAAGACCTCAGACCTGAGAGCCAGGAGAAGCAGGCTCCAGCAGCCCTGATTCACCCGTGGGGGAGTCCTTAACCCTCAGCGACCTCAGTTTCTGCATCTGTAAGATGAAAGGTTTATACCAGTCTCTATGGGTCCTGTCCTCTGAGATACTGTGACTCTGAGCCTGTCAGGCCCTGGCTGAGAATATCCAAACTCAGCTGCCTGCCCGTTTCCCTGCTCTCTGTAACAAGGCAGCAGAGCTGATGTTTCCCTTTGATTCTGGGCTCCCAGGGAGAGGAATAAAAATAAAATAGCCATGACAGTAACGGCTGCTCTGTCATGAGTGAGCCCATGCAGTGGGAAGAGTGCTACCAACTGTGGCCAATGTAGCCAACTGATGCTGTTTGATTGGCCCAGGAAGCCTCGGGAGCCCCCATAGTGACAGCACGGGTCTCCTTTGCAGCCACCAAACACACACACAGGACAACAGTTGAGCCTGCGAGTCTGGCAGAGGAGAAAGGTATGCGCTGGCTGCTTCTGGCCCAGGAGGTTCGGAGTGTTCCTGCTGCAGGGGCCTGAGATGCCTGAGCCAGCTGAGAACCATGCCGAGAGCCCTCGGCAACCCTAACTCTGATCTAGTGCCCACCATGTGCCAGGGGCTTCAACACCTTCTTTATCTCACTCAGTCTGCACACCACCTGAAGCAAGGGAGTGCTGTTGTGCCCAGCTTACGGACAAGGGAATTGGGGCCCAGAGAGGCTAAAGGATCAGTTTAAGGCGGCACAGCTGACAAGTGGCAGGGCTAGGGCTCAGAGTAGCCTGCCTGAAGTGACTGGCTCTCCACTAAACTGAGCTGCCTCCCAGCTGGTATTCATCACAGGATGGGATGAAGCTCATGGTTACAATGTGTTAACACTCCAGCTTCGGTAGATTAAGCTTCACTGGCTGCAGGGATAGTCTGCTGGGGCCCTGAGCCAGCGACCAGCAAAGTCAGAGCAGAGCAGAGGCAGCCTACTGATCAGAACTCAAACAAGGTTTTGGTTCAAGAAGCAAGGCAAAGGTGGAGGTCCAGGAAGAATTGTTAAGGATTTGGTGTGGAGGTAGCAACTCTAAGAGCCTGGGGTTGGTGTCAGGAAACTAAGTCCTGGGTTGGGCTTTGCACCAGCCAGTGGGACCTTGCGTCAGTGCCTTGTTGTCCCTGTGCCTCCCTGGGGCACAGTGCCATGGCCTTAAATGCTTCCCTGCACATTTCCAAGCGGATACTCCTGACCCTAATGTTCACCCATCCATGTGCTGGCTAGCAGCCACCTTTCTCAGTCCAGCAATAAGACCGAGAGCAGTGATTTCCAAACCTCTCTGCAGTTAAAATCACCCGAGGAGCTTTTAAAACTCTCCACGTCTGGGCCAAACTCCAGACTAATTAAATCTGGATCTGGGTGTGAGACCCAAGCATCACTGTTTTAAAGGTTCCCCCAGGTGATTCCAACATGCAGCCAAGGTGGAGACCCAGTGGCCTGCAAGAGTGTGGCTCAGGCTTTAACGAGCATGCGAACAAGTCACTCAGGGTCTTGTTAAAATTCAAGTTCAGATTCAGTAGGTCTGGTCCAGTCTCAGATGCTGCGGTTCTAATAAGCTCCCAGGTGATGATACCCACAGCCCACGCTCTGAATAGGAAGGACCGAGAATGCTGGCAACAGTTCTCCCAGATGCTCCTGAAGGGAAGAAAGGGTTCCCTGGCCAAGTCTCATCACCGTCTTTGACAGTCCTGAGGGACATGAGCATACTAAACCCTGAGCAGTCCTGCACCCATTTATTTTTGTTTGACCATTTGGGTCACAGCAGGGCTCAGTAACCTGGTGGTGGTCTTTATCTGTGTATGGTGAAGAGGATGGAGGTGTGGACAGGGCATGATCTGAGTCAAAGGCTAGGCCCAGGCTTTGCGTGGGGGGAGGTGCTTTCCTGCCTCACCTGTGCACCTGCTCCTCAGTGGCGGATGGCCTCGGTCATGTGGGGCTGTGGGTAGAGGAGGCTGTGAGGTTGGTGGGGGAGCCATAGGGGCTTGAGGGCAGTAGGTAGGGGTCCACGGTAGGTAGGGGCCCACGGATGATGGGGGCCCATGAGTATGGAGGGGTCCGTGGGCACTGAGGGTATGTTGGGGGTGTGGGTAGTGTGTCCATGAGTGGAAAGGCCATGGGTATATATGGTTGTGGGTGGGGGGCTGTGGGTGGTTGGGGTTTCAGCATGTGACCCAGCCAGGGTTTACAATGTTGTTCTTCTCTAGTTGTGTGTGATAACTCCTGTGAAGTGATTTTTTTTTAAAAAAGCTCACAATTTTGTCTCTGTGAAATATTAGTCCCGGAGAGAAAGCCACCTGCTACCGCCAGTCGTGGAAGGCAAGAGAATATGAAGAGATCCAAGAAATTAATGGTTCTTTGCCAGAAAATCAAAGCGAAGCAGTAATATTTATAGCCACCAACATTTCTAGAGCTCCATCTTGCTGTCAGTCTCCAGCACATTCTAACTAACACTACGGGCTCCTACTTTACCTCCCTGAATCCTCACAACGAGCCTGAGGAGGGCACCAGGATCATGCCCACTTCACGGACAGGAGACTGACATCCGGAGAGATGACATGACTTGCCCAAAGTCTCACTAGGATGGGATTCAGCCGCAATTCAGACCCAGGCCTACCTGACACTGAAGTCCTCACTCTCAGCGTGAAGCCACGCTACCTCTTCCCATGAACAGCAGACAATGACCACTTACTACAGGACAGGTTCTGAAATAAGCATTTTAAATGGACTTTTTATTTTTAAACAACAGAGAGCCTGGTAAGCCAAGGTATCAAACACAAGTCTCCAATGTGCTTACTTCTCCACCAGACCCAAAGACTAACTTTTCAGTGGACCCCAAACCTGAACTTGAAGTGTCTCATCCCCACACCCCAAGTCAGGACTTAGCAAACTGGTTTGCCCTAGCCCAGCCTGGATCTGTGCCTGGAGAGGCAGCAGGCCAGTGCCCTGCCCAGGATATCTTCCCTTCGTGAAGGGCACCTGAGAGGGCTGGGAGTGACTGGAAGGCAGGAAAGGGGACTTTGGCTGCCACCAATTTCCAATCCATTCTGTGTCCTCCTGTCTTGAGCCCTGCTTTGCACTAGGCACCATGGCAGGCTCAGGAAACCCCAAGAGGATACAGTAATGTGCCAACCCCTCCTCTGCCTAGAACAGAGGGGTCCCATGGGAACACAAATGACCCCTGTCAGACTGAGGTTTCAAGGCCATGTGGGAGGGATTGCTATGGAAGGAGAAGGCTGCTTCTGGTTGGGGGAGAGAGCTGGGAAGGGTTCTGGGGTGGCAGCTGAGCTGTCCCCAAGATAGTCAGTGCTACAGATTGAGCAGATGGAACTCTAGGAGAGGGAACAGTATAGGCAAAGGCCTAGAAGTAGGCAGGGCAGGCAGTGTTAGGGGGAATCCTGGGTAAACCAATCAAGCACAGGAGGAGAAGCTGCAGAAAGGTTTTGGTCAAAGTGACACACATTCATTTACTCAACAAACATTCACCAGGACCTAGTATGTGCCACACACTGGGGAACATGAGATGAATGAGACAGTCTCTGGCCCCCTGAAGCTCATTATCTTGTGATAAAGAAAATGATAACCTATGGGTGTTTCATCCTGATTTTACAAATGAGGACAGAGGACGTTAGGCCCAGTGGTTAACTGATTTGCCCAAGCCCATCTATCTCAGAGGCAGGACTCCACCCCCAGGGCCCCTGCACAGCTGAGGGAACTTGTAGACTACTCTGGAAGATGGCTGAGGGGAGCGAGGACTTGGAGGAAGGTAGGAGTAGAGAGGTGACACAGAAGAGGGCTGCAGGAAACACCAGAGGTGGCAGATTGGAAACAGAAAGTCAACAGAGAGGCTGTTGCAACAGTCAAATAACCATGATGAGGGCTGTGACCAGGAATACATGTTCGGCTGCACAGGTTGTGCACTGCACAACTCCCAGAGGTGCCACTCCAATGGACTATAATGAGAAGAGTGCCCCTTAGAGCTGTGTGGCACAGGGGCCCTGGCTAGTAGATAGAGGGAGCAGACTCACATATGACTGTGTACGTAGCCACAGCCTTTTGGTTCCTGTGTAACAGCAGTTGACCAAACTCTACACTTATCACAGGGCCACATTCTACTTCCTGTGAGGAAGAAGCGGCAGCTACACTTGAAACAAGTTTCACACCACACTCTGGGCTACTCACAGAACCAGTCAGTTCTGCATTTCTGCGACAAAAATGCTGGAGCATGAAGAGTTCTAAGAGCAAAGAATGTTGGCCAACTGCCTCCACCTCCCTGCTGGCAGTCCCAGAGGGGCACGGGCTCTCAGAAGTCTTGCAGCCAAGAAGCCAGCTCGTCCTTCCTTGATGCATTTCCCGGGGTCCCTTGCAGAGGACCTCCTTTCTGAGAAACACCTTTTAACAACTCCGCAAAGCTCCACTCTGGGGAGCTCTGTGCCCCCTGCCCCCTCTACCCAACCAAAAGACTTTGGTTTGGGGACCCTCTATGCCCAAGTCCGAGCCCATGTTGAAGGCTAGCAGGGCTGGGCTGGGAAATTCTTCTGCCTTCTCTCCCCAGTCCAGGCCACACCCTGCTCCTGGAATACTTAGTTTCATTCCTTGGGTAAATTATCCTCCAGCGATGCAGATGCTCTGATGAGCTGTCTCTGAAGCTATGCAAACCCCTCAGGGCAAATGAGTCCTTCTGGTCCTTTTTCCCAGGCTGCTGGGGCAAGGGAAATGTGGAGAGGCCTGGTGAACCTGAGGAGCCTTATGAGAAGTGGACACAGCTGGTTATCTGAGGTATCTGGCATCAGATGGGTGCAGATTAAAATTCCAGCTCTGCACACTGTAGTCCTGAGAACTTGGGCAAGCAATTTAACTGCTATCAGAGCCTCAGCTGCCTCATCAGTAAAACGGGTATAATAGTACCAACCTGGCAGGGTTCATCTAAGTAGACAGGATGGGGTAGGGTGGGGTAGGGTGGTGATTAGAGATCAGATATGTAAAGTGCCTGTGCATGGCTGACACTCCCTCTGTCCCTTCACCAGCCAGCTCTTGTTGTCTGGCTCCTGCTGAGACCTGGGTCCAAGTAGAAGGCCTCCTTGTGGTGTGACTAGAGATATCAGAAGGCCAAAGAGAGCTGAGATGGAGAGAAACTAGAGAAAGACAGGGGAAGTGGAGTGGGGAGAGAAAGATCGGCTAGACAGGGACAGAGATGAAGTCAGAGAGACATAGAGAAAAAGACAGAGAGAGGCACAAAGAGTCAGAAAGTGACTTACACATAGAGACACAGAAAGACAGAGACAGAGAGCAAGCACAGGAATAGAAACAGAGAAAGAGACAAGTTGAGAGAGGGTCCTGGAAGCAGGAAGGTGTGGTCACCTGTGGGAGGTCAGCCCTGGCAAACATGCAGAGGGGGCCCTGCTCTGCTTAGCTCCCACCCAGAGAGGGAACTAGGTGGGAGCAGGAACCAGCAGTGCTGCAGGGCACCCTCTAGGCGAAGGGGAGGAGAAAGGGGTGCTAGGATCCCTCAAAGAAGTGAGGGGAAAGCTGGGAGCTGGGGACTCTCTTAGGGAAAGGGGGAAGCTATAAGTCCCTCATGCAGGAGGTAGAGGTCCCAGCCAGGAGCTGGGGACCCCTCAGAGAAGGCCTGCTTGTTCCTAGACCTCCCAGACAGGCCAGCTCCGGACTCCAGGAAGGCTCTCATTCAGTTGGTCAATGAACACTGACCAAGCAAGCACTAGATCAGGACTGCGCAGGGCGGAGCAATGGATGGCGAGGGTACAGTCTAGGCAAAGGGAGACCTGGGAACCAATGCTTCCCATCCTCCAGATTCCCACTCTGCCTCGAACTGCTGGTCCCTATGATCAACCAGAACAAAATGCTTGTTAACCAAACTTCGATTAAGCTTTTCTTCTTCCCCCAGGTCTGTGAACTCTGGCTCCCTCTTGCCTGAGTCAGCATTCAGCCCCTTCTTAACAGCCATCTGAGCATAGACTGGCCTCAGCCTAAAACATTCTCTCATCTATTCCCAATGACCCTGTCATCCCACTTCTCCACACTGGTTCATTCTAGCTTTGTTTATCCCTCCCTGTAAAGAAAACCCCTTTTGCCTAACCCTTGAGAAGCCTGAAGGTCTTGCAGTCAGAGCCTTCTCCCTGTTGCAGTGGTCCCCTCCTGTTGCGATAGTTTCTTCTCCTTGGAATAATCCTTTAAAATAGATTCTCCCTACCTAAATCCACACTTGTTTTTGTTGTTGTTATTGACATCTGTGAAATTATTTACAATAAAAGACACATTCACAGTTGAACTAATAAAATAAAAATAAACCATACAGCAAAAGGAGGTAAATAACTAAAATGAAAGTTATTATAGATTCACCATTGGTGCTGTTTTCTACCTACCAAAAAGGGAAATCAAGGAGTACTTATGCTACAATTCTTATTATCTGACGAGAGAAGAATATCATTTCGTCAGGATGGACTTTTTTTTTCTGGTGCAAAATCCCAAAAAGAATGTAATGGATCAAAGCATACAAGAAGATGGCAAATAGGATAAGAACTCCAGTAGTAATTTTAAGGAAGTTGAAGAAATATTGTTTAGGGTTGCCTTCCACTGAGCCAAGGGAATAAAAACTAAATGTATGTTTGTGAAGAGGCTTTTGCAAGAAGGTAAGATGAAACAGTGCTTTCTGACATGGGACTCGATATCAGGGATGGAAAATCTAAAGGAATCTGGGTTAGTGTGTCCTCAGGAGACTTTCCCATATCACTATCTAGCTGAGCATCTGCCTATAAATTCAGGTTTGAGGTGCAGCTGCCTCCCAGGCATCCGCTAATGTTCACTGCAGCAGATAAAGGTCCTGATGGGCCTTGGCCTGAGTGCCAGCCCCCCCACTCATCTTAGGGGTCCTTTAGGCCTGGATTAAAAATTCCCATGAGGACAGCAAGAATGTTCCAAGTCGTAGCACAGAAAGAAGACCAGGCTGGGTGTGGTGAAGGTGGCTGTCATGAAATGGGTTTTGGAGGTAAGGTCCAGGTCGGAGTTGAGGAGATGCTCAGCTTCCCAGCCCTTGTGGTCCAAAGAGCCCTTTCTGTCCAACCAGTACGGCAGGTGTAGGCAAGGCGCTGAGGCAGGGACTTGTTCAGTGCTCCTCCTGCCCGTGAGTGCTGTGCTGATAATCAAAGGCCTGGGGCTACTCAAAAACCAGCCTGGGACTGCTCCCGCCCCCGCCCAGAGTGCACTGAGGGTTCCATCTCAAGAATCAGACCTGACACTGTGTCTCATATCATTCTCAGCCATTTGTAATATCCTAGTCAGGAAAAGGAATGTAGCAGTGATCAGGGTGGAAGTAGCTGTTTATCTCTAATAAAACAGAAGCATTCTCCCTCAAGCTCAGTAGGGATGAGTTTCATGTCTTCAGGCCCTCCCATCCCTGGGAGAAGCTTCTGGCACTGGGGTGGGCCCAATTCTTGGGAACACTTGAGGGGCTGAATTTCCTAGTTGTGCAGGAGCAACAGGTCTGTAATGAGATGCAGGTGTGAACAGGAGGCCTGGGACACAGGCATCTCTTATCAGCACCTTATTAACAACTGTGGGGCAAAAGGCATTAAATCTACATGATATGTCTCACAATCTATGCATCATGATTTGAGAGACTCTAGCATTTTCTAGGCCCTGTGCTGAGTGCTTTCCATGCCTTCTCCTTTTTCACTTTTACAATAACCCTGTGAGGAAAACACCAGTAACAGCCTCCATTTAGCAAGGGAAGAAAGTGAGGCTCAAAGGGGTCAAGTAACTTGTAACAGGGTTAGATTCCAAACCCAGGACACTCAGATCCCAAAGCTTCTGCTATCCTCAAGTTTAAATTAACCCTTTGCTTCTAGGGTCAGTCAGGTGTGCCTATGTGTGTCTATTCCTGAAACCAAAGTTTGGAAACCCCTCAGCCTCGGGTTTGGTTGGCAACACCTCCCAGTTCCCAGCCAGGTCAGCTGTCCCACCGGGCACTGAGGTGGCGAGCTGGGCCTGATGTCGGCAGACACAACATACCCAAGGAGTCTGCCTTAATGAAAGGAGCACGGAGGGAAAACAGAGCGGTGACAGAAATAAGTAGCTGAGCACAATTCCTGGCAGAGAATCTGTCTTGTCTGTCACAGTAGCAGACATGTGGAAACAGAAATCTAGCAGGCCTCACCACATGCGGAGGTGACAGCCACTATTAGAAACAACACTTGCTGGTGAAGGGCGGGAGGAGGGAGAGAGGGAGCAGTGGAGGGACCCTCAGGCTCTCTCCACATCTTCCTATGGCATTTAAGGAGAAGCCTGGGGGCAGGACCCACAAGTCACTGAAAGCTCTGCTAGTGTGGTCCCCAACCAGCAGGGCCACCACTATCTGAGAGCCTGCAGGAAATGCAGAATCAGGCCAACACTGGACCTATGGAGTTAGAGTCTGCATCTTGGTAAGCCCCCAAGTGATTTCAACACACATTTAAGTTTGAGAGCCCCTGTGTACAGTCAGAGCAACCAGTCACCTCCCTTCCAGCTCCTAAGCCCCCAGAAGCACAGAGGCAAAGTGTGATTTGCACAGCTTTTGGGGCAGGGGTTCCCCCAACTACTTCTAGGTGGGAGAAAACTTGCCCATCCTCCCTGGCAGAGTTGGCCTTCCACAGCTGAGATTCATCTATCTGCTCACACAAATATGTATTGATGGCATCTCTGTGCCAGGCACTGTGCTGGGTACAGAGGGCACAGCAGTGAAAGAGGCATGCGAAGTCCTCGACCCACAGAGCTCACAGTCCAACGGGGGAGGGCGACAGCTAACACACCAAGATGATTAAGACTATGAATGCTTTGCAGGAACTAAGCAGAGTGTTAGGACAGTGACAGGGACTAGGTAAGGAGGGGGTTCCTTGAGATGAGTAGTCAGGGAAGGTTTCTCTGAGGAGGTGACATCTGTGCTGAAACTTAAAAGATGAGAGGTAGCTGTGCAAAGATTTGAGAGGATGATGTGGCCACAGCCATGGAGCAAGGACCCATGTCGCCTCACGCTGTTCCCAGGTGGCAAGGTTCACCACACACTACACAGACAGTCACACGGCCCATAGCACATTCTCAGAGCCAGCAAGCACCGAGGCCTGATGCCTCCTCCAACTTCTGGGGACAGGTGCCAAGGAGTAGACACTCTGCCCCACACAGACAAGTCCTTCCATCCTGTGGTGCTCCCCCATCTCCTGCACACCCCACTTGCCAGCTTCTGCGCCCTTTCTCACCACCTCTTTTTAATCTGGATTTAAACTGTACTACCCCAAAGTGCTAGACACTCAACATGGACAAATCCAAATTGAGGGTCATTCTCTGGAGTAACTGGCTTGAATTCATCGAAAATGTCAATGTTATTAAGGGGGCAAAAAAAAAAAAAGGGGGTTGAAAATCATTCTACATGATTGGAGACTAAAGAGACACGGCAACTAAATGTAATGTGTAATCCTGGATCAGATCCAAGATCAAAAAGAAAAGCTGTAAAAATAATGGAAAACTTGCATATGTACATGAGATAATATGTTGAGTCAATGTTAAATTTCCCACAAATGATAACTGTATTCTGGTTACATAGGTGGATATCCTTGCTCTTAGGAATGGTCGAGTATTTACGAATAAAATGTCATAATGTCAGCAACTAACTTTCAAATAGGCCCACAAAAAATGAGCATGCACACACACACACACACACACACACACGCAGAGAAAGCAAATTAACAACATGCTAACAATTGGTGAATCTAGGATGCTGGGTATATGGGTGTTCATTTTTTTCTTATAACTTTCCTGAAAGTGAAAAATTTCAAATTAAATTCAGAGGAAAAGTAAATTCGCTAGGTCTTTGTTAAGTCAATATGATCTACTCTCCATTCTTGCACCTTCTGCCGAGGGAGCCTGAGCTCTCAGAAGGGTCTAAACTGGAGTGGGGGCTGGGTGGGGGGCGCAGATGAGGAACTCCCTAAGGAGAATTCTGTTTAGGCTCTGACACACAGAGCGCCCCCAGCCCTGCTGACCTGAGTCCCCGTGGGCCTTTGCAAGGCCTCTTTCTGGAAAAGCAAAGTCATGGCTCACTGACCTCTAGGAATGCTCTGTCCTTATGCGTGGCACCCTGGCAGACAGGTTCTATGGAAAGGACACCCCAGACCAGGACCCTGCAATACCAAACCACTCTTTCCAGAAGATGCCTTCTGGGGCCACATGAAAAGGGTAAAAACCTTTGTTGAGCACACATGCTGTGCCAGGCATTGGCCATCTTCAAGGTGTAAGCCTCTGCCCCCACCCCAGCCTCTATATTTTCTCCTTAGGAAAAGAAATGTTGAGGTGAACTGGCCAGAATCCAGGACATTGTACACGTCATGGCTTTGTAGAATTACCCGAGGAGCTTTAAAAACTGCTGATGTCTGGGTCTCGCCTCTAGAGGTTCTGGGTTAATTGGTCTGAGGAATAGCCTGGGCACCCAGAATCTCAAAAGCTCCCGGTTTATTCTAATATGCATCAAAGTTTGAGAACACTTGGTTTAAACACTTGGTTTTCAAACTTGGGTGTGTATTAATTACCTGGGGAGCTTTTCAAAATAGATGAGTAGACCCCTTGCCAGACAAATTCAGAATCTCTGAGAGAGACCCAGGCATCAGTCTTTTTTAAAGCACCATACATGATTCCAATGAGTAGCCAGAGGTGAGAACCACTAGTTTACATTGTGTGGTTTCTGAGAACTAACATCTGTCCCGATGTGGTTGTCTGTCTGTCTGTGTGTGTATTTTCCCACTGTTAACTGTGTCAAAATTTACTTAACTCATTACTGAGGAAACTAGCAGGTTGAGATAGCTGCTTCAAAGAAGAATGGGAGAGATCACAGTATGTATAGTCAATGAAAGAACGGATGCTGAAATAACACTGCAAAGTTAAATACAAAATTGGTTAATATCCTACAGATTAATAAAACCAAACTTTCCCCTTCTACTCGGCTTTAAAAAAAAAACTGGATATAAGTGTCCACTTTCTAAAGTTTGCTCAAGCTCTAACTTAGTGAGCCTAAGTTCTAAAGATATGTGTGAACTTGAGCATTAGGGTCCAGTTAGGCAGGTGGTGAGTGCAAGACTGTCCTGGGAAGTTGGTACTCACGGTGGGCTCAGCCCAGCCTTCTTACGGTAGGAGTGGTTAGGAGCAGGGGGTGGGGGACAGACGGTCCAGGGCAGACCAGAGTGAGGTAACAAACAAAAGGGCTTCAACATCTGCTTCGTTTCTGCCCCAGCCACCTTTGCCTTTAATCAGAATTCAGTTACCTCCCACAGATATGACTTAAGGGGGGAAGGGGAAGGTAAATGGGGGGGGGGCGTAATTTAAATCATTTCTTCAATTAAAAAAATAAAATAAAATAAAATAAAAAGAGATATGACTTGAGGATCTTTTTATTCTTACAGAAACTATAAGAGTTTATGAGGCTTGAGATAAATAAATTATTCTTTCTTTTTGGAGAAAGGAGGTGTTGAAACAGAAAAAATACTGGGCCCATGTGTAAGCAGAACAGATCGAATAAGGCCCCTCTCTGAGCTATGAAACACCCTCATTACACCCGTCAAGCCTGGTGCCACCACCCACACCTCCACCAGCACAGCTGAATCAAAGCAATGTTTGTCAGAAAAAAAGTATTTTTAGAATTTAAAAATGCTGTTTTCACAAATGGTTTTAGAAATACTTGCTTCAGGATGGTTGAAGTTAACCAATGGTGAACTTGGACCTTAGGATTTAAAACTGCTGTTGTCACAAGTGGTTTTAGAAACACTTGCTTCAGGATGGATTAAATTAAGCAATGGTGGACTTGGACCTCCAGGTCATAAGTGCCCCCAGGATGATTCTAGAGAGAAGCACAGTGTAGATTTTTTTTAAATGTTCTGGCAAGACTAGGGTTTGGCAAAGCTTCTTCCGAATATAAGCAGAAGAGACAGTTTGGGCTCAGGCTGAAGTCTGGGTTCGTAGCAAACCCCATTTATTTTGCCATCAGGGGACCACTTAAGCATATAATCTTACAGAGAGCTTCTGGTTCCCGTGAGGTAAGGTGGGCAGGAGGAAAAGTAAGAGGAGAGGAAGAGAGAGAAAGAAAATTGGATCCCTACTTCACTCTAGACATCAAAATTTATTCTGTGGATCAGAGCTTTAAACATAAAAACTGAATACATAAAATAAAAATAAAATAGAATAGTTTCACAGTCTTGAGTGGAAAAGCCTTTCTAAGCATTACACCAAAGGCCGAAGCCATAAAGGAAAAGATCTATGAGTTGGCTATAATTTTTTTTAACTTGCTGTCATAAACAAGGTTAAAAAAATAAATGACCATCTGAAAAAATATTTGTAATGCATGTCAAAAAGTTAATATTTCTAGTTCTTATAGATCAGTGAAAATGAACATCCATGAAAATCAGAGCAAAGAATGTGGGTAGGCAATTCATGAAGAAAGAACACCTAATGACCAATAAATGTAATTTAAGAAGTTCAACCCCATTATAATTCAAAACAGCACTTTTAATTTTAGCCTCTTAAATTAAAAAGATTTAAGAGATCAGTAACACCCAATAGCAAAAGAGTAGTAGGGATCCTAATTGAGATAACTCTTCTGGAGAAGAATTTGGCAGATGTATTAGAAGTTTTAAGATTTGCATTTTTTTTTTATAAAACATTTTACACCTACCAGAATCTATCTCAAAGGTTGGCAAACTTTTTCTGTAAAGGGCAAACAGTAAATATCTTAGGCTTTGAGGACCATAAATCGTTGTGGCAGCCACTCAGCTCTGCCATTGTAATGTGAAAGCAGCCACAGTCAAGAGGTGAGCAAATGAGTGTGGCTGTGTTCCAATAAAACCTTATTTATAAAAACAGGCTGCTAGATTTGGCCCATGGGAACTGTAATTTGCCAGCCTCTGACTTATTCTAAAGCAACAATTGCTGCTATGGGGAACAATCTCACTACAAGAATGATGATCATACTGCTTTTGTTAATCACAAAATCAGGTTAAAGAATGTATATGTCCAACAATAACAAACGGGTAAGTAAATCTGGTTGTCTTCATGTGATGAAATATTATGTAGCCATTTGAATTCATGCAGAAAAATAATACCGCTACATTGTTATGTAGATTAAGTGGGCTGAAAAATAGTACATAAATGAAATACTAGAACTAATAAGGGAGTTTAGTGAGGTTGTCATGACAAGATCAACACCAAAAATAAAAATCTGTTCTATACACTAGCTATAACCAATTAGAAAATATGACAGCAAAAAGATCCTACACACAACAGTAACAGAAACTCTAAAAGACAGTCGCCCATTTAAGAAATGTGCAGCACCTATTTGAGAAAAATCGTAAGACTTTCCTGAAGGGCATAAAGGAAGGCCAGAATAAAGGAAGAGATATACTGTGTTCCTGGATGAGAGAATTCAATATTGCAAAGAAGCCAATCCCTTCAATTGATGGACAAATTTCAAAGAAAATCTCTAGCGGAATTTTTAATCAAATTTGACAAAAAAGCAAACAACAACAACAAAAACACTATTCTGGAAGAGAAAACATGTAAGAATAATAAAAAGAAAATTTAAATGAAAAATGGTGAAGGAAGCTTTCTCTATCAGACATCAAACTATAAATGCAAGAGTAACTGAAACTGTGGTTTGGGCTTAGGAGTAGGTAGAAAAATAGATCAACACAATGGACTAGAGTCCAGAAAGAGACCCATGTTTGCAAGGAAACATGAGCATATGGTAAAGGAGTGAAATTTCACATGACTGGGGTAAGAGGTTACAGTAGAAACTTGAACAGGTGGCAACATGTGGAAAATAATGACACCTATTGTCCTCACCAAAACCAAAAACATGCTTGAGGTGAATCAAAGAGCTAAGCATAAACACTCTTTGTCTAAAAGTATTTGAAAAAAATATATAGGAGAATATGTGTAGCCTTGAGGTAAGGAAGGCACAAAATAACACAGAACAGGTAGATGGCCTAAAAAGATTGATAATGATTACATTTGAATTTTTAAATTCTGTATAATAAAAGACACCAAAACCAAGATTAAAATACAAGCAAAATGCATAAAGATTGACAGAATAGATATGTTTCTTATAAATCAATAAGGAGAAGACAAACAACCCAACAGAAAATGGGGAAAGACTGAAAAAGCAATTCATAGAAGAACTGCGAATGGCTGGTGAAGATAGGAAACACCTACTTCACTAGTAAACGGCAACACATATGAACATGAGAACTGAATAAGGGAGTTTAGTGAGGTTGTCATGACAAGATCAACACCAAAAAAAAAAAAAATCTGTTCTATACACTAGCTATAACCAATTATAATAACTCCCTTATTGAGTTTCCCTCCATCAGATTCACCAGATTGGAAAAGAGTGGAAGAAGAGCAGAAGGGAGACCTGTAGGTAGATGGAGAACTCCCAGGGTGAAGGGGTGAGGAAATGGGCATTCTTATACACTATTGAATGACACAATTAGTACGAGGAAAATTTTGGCCCCATCTATTAAAATGATATTAAAAACACACAAAATCTGTGCACGCTTCAATACAAGTCCATGTCTAGATTTCTACTCCTAGAAATGCTTAGAGAAATGTTCTGTGGAGCATGGATAAGGAGGCTCACTGTGGGTGCTGTGCTGGGTACAAGAAGGCGAGCTCAGCTTGAGCCCTGCCACCACTGATGTCACTGTGCAGGGAACATGGGGCCATCCTGGGGGGTGAGGTTAAGGCATTGATAGAGGGCACAGGGCTCCACAGAAGCTCAATGCAAGTCTTCTTCCAGGGTAGAGGGCAGGTTGAGGTAGAAGGAACTGGGGAGGCTTCCTGGAGGGGAAGGTGCCTATGTAAGTCTTAAATGATGAGCATAAGTTAGCCCAGGGACAGTGGGTAGAGGACATCCCAGGAAAATGACAACTCATGCAAAGTCTCAGAGGAGCAGGTGGGTGTCACCAATTCTGGGATGTGAGGTGCGCTATGGTGAGATGAGTCTGGGTAAGCAGATAGGAGATGATGACAGATTTTATCCCATTGGTGATGAGGGGCCACAGAAAGGGTGGCGGGGGTGACACAATCAGGATGGCTCCTTTGGAAGATCCTGAGGCAACTATGGAATGAGGGTCTGGAGAGAGAAATGCTTGGGACCATAAAGAGAGCCAGTAGGTGACAGTGGGAGAGGGACAGGGGTGAGTAGGGACCAGGGGGCTAGAGGCCAGCTGGATGTTGAAGCATCAAGGATGATTTTCTAGCTTGGGGACTGGATGGATGGTGACACCATTTGCTGAGATGGCTATTACACAGGAGAAGCAGGTGGCCTGATGCCCTATTTGTCTTATGGGGTTCCCTATTAATCAGCTCACGTAGAAGAATTACCAAGAGCCGAGGATCTTACAGAGCTTGTGAGGTTAGGTTTCATCTCACTGTCCCCTAGCCTTTGAAATCTGGGGTCAGGCTCTCCATACCTGCCCACGCCCCCACAGAGACCCCTACACCATATGGGTGAGGACTGTGGAAAAAAAGGGAGAACAGTGGGCAGGCCCTCAGCAGGCCAGCCTCAAGAGGGACCCCCAGGGCACTTCCTGAGACCTCAGGCTCAAACACCTATCTGTAGACACTGGAGACACCAGCATTCCCTCTGACCAATCTCAAACCTGCGTCAGGAAACCTGCCCAACAGTTGGGTTTACTAAGCCCTGAATGAGGCTTTTTGTGCCAAGGTGCCACAGGCTCTGAGGACACAGGCAGGGTAAGTTCAAGAACCAGTGTATCACAGGTGCCACCAGCCCCAGATGGACTGCCATTGGCCTGCAAGTCTGGACAGCAGGCTGAGAGCCTCTGTCAGCCCAGAGTGGGTTCCTGGGGCCTGAGAGAGGGGCGAGCAGGGTGAGGTGCTTTAGGACGCCAGGTTTGCAACTGTTTACCTCCAGCCAGCACTAAAGCATTTCCCTATTTTAACTATAACCCTCATCAAGTGGTGACATCAGAGGTTCTCACCTAAAGGCAGAAGGAGAAGATGGGCGTGCTGGTGCCTTTCCAGCAGGTGTCATCTCTGCATAGTCCCCAAGTCACTCCTCTCTTTTCATCCCCTAGCAGCACCTGAGTCGTAATCCGAACTCTCATCAGTCTTAAGCTGACCCCTAGGGGACAGCTGGGACACAGCAGGGCACTGAAGGCCTGGCCTAGAGAATTAGAACTTATCCCAGGCTGGCCCCCTCAACTTACCCTACCTGAGGGGCTGTGGTCTTGTCCTTCCTGGCCTTTAGCCAAATGGAACACAGAGCCTGAGGCAGGAAGGAGATTCATTCATATCACAGGGCCTGAGGCCTCCAGGCCTTTAAGACCCATCAGCACCGGAGCTCAAGGGCCCAGCAGGCTGGCCTCAGAACTGTCCCTCTTCACCTCCCTGCCAGCACACGGGGGCCCATCGTGAGAAACAGAGCCCAGATCAGCCAAGCTGCACTGCCAGGCACTCACGAACAGGCTCCGCACTGTGTCTGGCAATCAATCATTATCTTGCTGGGCTCTGGCCATCTGTAAGGGCCAGACCTGCAAGGAGGGCAGGAAAGAGTTCACCCAGGAGGGCTTACACCACAGGAAACAAAAACCTACATGTGTTCAAGTCCCAAGAAAGAGGAAGTGAGGGGAGTCCTAGGGTTGCTGCAATTCGACTGACATGATCTTTGCTTTACTATAACCTCCAGATTTTGTATGTGGAAAAACGCTGTTGCTTTAAAAACAGGCCAACTCTTCTGTGCCTATTTCTTACCTCTTCCCCACAAGCCATCTTCTCTAGAAGTGTGGATGACTTGAGTGGGGACCCCCAAAGCAACCCATGGCTGCAGAGACATGACCTGGGTACTGTGGGCATGGAACCCTATCATAAGTCAAGGAGCATTTGCAACTTCAGCACCATTTTCTAATACTAATCTTCAAGACACAGCATAAGGAGGCAGGGAATTCTTATGTATCAGCAGTCTGTTTTCTCACATCTTAGAGCATGTTTCTCTGTAGGGTAAAGCTCCAGTGTTTGGAAAAACAGTACAAAGTTCTATACAAAACAAACCATTAGGCGATGGTAACAGTAAAAGCAGAGCCATGGTAACTGTGGTCCTTGCCCCACTTCCTGGCACTGAGTTTCTGAAGCCCTTGGAACTTCCCCAGTGAGAGAAGTGCCTTTGCTTGTTCACAAGGAATGCCTTCCAAACACTCCTGAGTTCACGCTATTGAGGTGACTTGGGATGGGGCCTCTAGGGTAGGCTGGTCACCAGAAAGATCAAACTCATGATTAGGAGCTAAGAACTCTCGGCCCCACCTACCCTCCCACCTCTGGGAGGTGAGAGGGGCTGGAGACGGTTATAAAAACTCTGGAACAAGAGATCCAGAGCGTTGGGCTGGTGAGCACACAGCTGTGCTGGGAAGGCAGTGTGCCTGGAGAAGGCATGAAATCTCTATCAACCCCACCTCCAAACCTGGCCCTGTGCATCGTTCCCATTTGGCTGCTCCTGATTTCTGTCCTTTATAACAAAACGATAATCATAATGGGGAAGAGTAAAGAAAACAGAAGAGAGTCACTGCAGTGAAGCTGCTAAATTAATAAAATCAAGTAGATCAAAGAATGAGGAAATGATTCTATTCTTGTTTTCACTAGCTTGGGAACTTGAACTTGTGAACTTTCTAGTTCTGCATCAATGCCTAGAAATATATCAAACCTTCAGATTACCCCCTAAAAGGCCAAGGAAAGAATGTTTACCTACCCAGACCACCTGATATCCATTATTCATACTACTGGTCATCTAGAGCAGTGGTCCTCAACCTCTTCAGCACCAGGGACCTGTGCTCCTATGAGAATCTAATGCCTGATGACCTGAGGTGGAGCTGAGGTGGTGATGCTAGCTCTGGGGAGCGGCTGCAAATACAGATGAAGCTTCGCTCGCTCGCCTCCTGCTGTGTGGCCCAGTTCCTAACAGGCCATGGACCGGTACCAGTCCACAGCCCGAGGGTTGGGGACCCCTGAGGATTACCATCTTGGACTCAGTCAGAGGCTAAAAATGCAGGACTGATTCTTAAGAATGTAATTTTAACTGTAATAACTCAGCTTTTCTTTCTTCTTTGGAACACTTCTAGGTATTGCCTAGTTGTGTTTACAGTGTGTAAACCCCAAGACCCTTGAATAAATCTTTATCATTTATTTCTAGCTAAAAACTTCCAGACTCTTTTTGAGTTCACTTGTGAGTAAATACAGTGTTTTCCTAAGTTCTGAGTTGTCCCCGTGAATTACAGAACCTGAGGAGGGTCATGGGAACTCCCGCCTCTGTAGTCAGCTAGCAGAAATACAGGTAGCTTGAGCGCCCTGTTTGTGGTTGCCCCCAAGACAGGCAGTCTTGTGGGACTGAGTCCTTGACCCTCGGTCTGCACTAACTCTGGGTGGTTAGTGTCAGAATTGAATTGAATTGGGAAACTGGTGGTCATTGTTGGAAAAAAAAAAACAACTACACAGGAACCTGTCAGCTCAGCGGGTTATAGCACAGGAGAAAAGAAAAATATTGTCATCCTGCCTGCCTGTCATTTTCCTTGGCACCACAGAGGGAGGACACTCAGCCCCTACACTCTCTGCCGTGGCTTCTCAAGGGACTTCACTGCTCTGGTTCCAAAGTCTATTTCCTGACTTTAAAGCCAAAGGATTCTCAGAGGAGGGTCTGAAGCCCCCAGACACCAAAAATGTGAAGTCAAGGCAAAAAGACCAAGAAGGGCAAGGTGGGCTGCAGGAGGTGCCCCCATTCCTCCTGAGAGAGGCAGGGCCTGAGGCTGCCCCCTTTTACCTGCTCCACGCAGTCTGGGATCTCTGGTGCGCAGGGCAGCGTCCCTACACTCTCCACGGACAGCACATCCTTCAGCAGCTCCTCACACCCTGTGGATGAACAGACAGACAGTGGGGGATCAGAGCCTTGGCCCATCACAGCAGCTTTGCTTCTGATTAACAGGCCTTGGGAGGGAAGGGCCATGGGAAGGCAGGTTGCCCGCATTTCCAGGGGACCAGCTGATCATTCAGAGGCAGAGATGGAACACCCAGGCTGTGGAGAAGCCGGCTCTGTGGAGGGAGCTGAGACCGGTACTTGCTCTCCAGATGTTCTTCTACTAGGACAAACCCCAACAAGGAACACACAGAAAAGAGACTCACAAATGAAGAGGGCAGGCTGGGGGCAAAAGGAATCAAGGAGGCCTTCTTGGAGGAAGGGATGTAAGACAATACTTCCTGCTCAAAGTGACTCCAAATGCACACATTACCCTGAGGCTGAGGCCCTCTGTAGCCCTCCAAACTCCAGAACATCTGGGATAGAGTCACCCTCGGGGTGGCTCTCCTTCTGACTCAGTTATACAGGTGGCCTCCCTCCTCCGTCCCTGAGCAAATACCCCCAAATCATATTGGACAAAGGAAGTCAAACCTGCAAAGCTTGTAGCGTGAACACAGGACAGGTGCAGTTAGTGGTGGCCCCATAGAGTAAACTCCATTCACAAACATTCGTTGGGGGCCTGCTGTGTGCAGTCCCCCAACCTCTCAGCTCACTTGGCGTTTTGTCCTTCACCTCTATGGCAGTGATTCCTATTTCCTTCCTGCCCTCCCAGAACTTGGGGTACCTCATAGAGAAGGATCCATCCTGCTCTGAGCCACACAGACAGGGAAACGCGGCTTCTTTCATACATAACAGGAAGGCCTCAGGACTCCGACTAAACTGTGTTCCCTTCACAGCCAGGGGAGCAGCCTTAGCAAGTCCACCTGCTGGCAGCCTGAGCTACTTTCTCCAGACAAACAGTTTGGTAGTGAGAGTGGCCATAATCTGAGACCATATTCCTGGGGTCTCTCACAGGAGGCTTTTGAATTGGGGGAGGGAAAAAAGAGGGATTTTATATTGCCCCCTTAAAGGGAAGGGGCAGAGAGGAAACGAAGGAACCAGAGAAGTTTAGAGGAGGAGAGGGGGTAGGAAACAAGTGAAGGAAACTTAGAAGGGAAGGAGAGGGACAGAGTGACCAGCTCTGTCCAGGTTTTAAAACTGCAAGTCCCATGTCCTGGGAAACTTCTCAAGAGCTGGTCTTCTAGAAAGAGATGACCTCCTTTAGGAGGAGGAGGGAGAGAGAAAAAAAAAAGGAGAGCGAAGAGGGGGACAGGCAATGGGAAGGGCAGAGATGCCTGACTCTGGTGTGGGCCTCCATGCAGAGGGTCAGAGATGCCCACAGCCTCTTCACGGCTGTGAGCCCAAGACTCTTCCCCCCAGGCTCCATGTGGAGCCATCTGGAAACATCACGAGCTCCTGGGACCCCCACAGGAAGGACTCAGAGCTGAAACCCAAGTCATGTCAGCCTCCCCTGCTGGACAGGATCCTGAGAGGCCCTGGACCCCTTGCCCCAGAAGGCCTTACCTTTCATGGCGAACACCCCCCGGCAAAAGTCCTTAAAGTTGATTCTTCCCAGGTCATTGGGATCCAAATATTTCACAAGTTTTTCCACCTGTGGGAAGAAAGATGTGACAAGTATAAGCGCCCCAGAAATGCCCCCAGAGGGTTCATGGAGCTGGGGTGAGGCTGGCAGCCTGGCCAGGAGGCTGGGACGGAGGGAGCGCTCGTCAGCTGAGCTAAGGAGCCTCCTGTGGTCCCTTCTTAGCCCTCTGCCCTCCACGCCAACCTGGGGTCAGTGCCAGCCCCAGGTGGTAGGGCGGGGGTGCACTTTATCCTCCTGAGGTTGTCAGACAGTGAGGAAAAGCAACACCAACACTGCAGCGCTCAGAACACAATCTGGGTCAGTCTTCTTCTCCAAGTCCTTCCCACAAAGACTGGCCCACGGGAAGCAAATGCTCTGATTTTTTAACTTAACGTTAAAATAATATAAACTCACTGCAGAAACTCTAGAAAAGAGAATAAATTAACGACTTATTATTTATTTATTTTTGGTATTTTGTAGTTCTGAGAACGTTTGGTCAAATTCCCCTTTGTCTACAAGGAGGAAACAATTATGTCAGCATCATTGGGACTCTTTTCTCTCTTCCACATCCAATCCATATCTAAATACTGTATCCCAAAGCTACTTTCCTTTCCACATCGCACCTGGATCCCACCTGGTCACAGCCATCATCTTCTCCCTCCCTGACTACATATATCTTCTAATTCATCCACTTTCTTCCACTTTCAGCCCCCTCCAATTCATTCTCCACTTCGACTAGATCATGTCACCTGCTCCCCTGCTTAAAATCTTCCAGTGACTGTCTACTACACTTAGGATAAAATCCAACTCTGTAATATGGGCGACAAGGCCCTATCTGATCTGGCCTCTCCAGCCCCATTTCCTTCCACTCTTTCTGTCACTCACTGCATTCTAGCCACATTGGTCTTCAGTAAGGTCCTTAAGCAAACCAAGCTCTTTTCTGCTTTAGGGCCTTTGCACATGCTATTCTCGATATTTCAAATGCATATCTTCCTCATTCATCATGTGACAACATCTATTCATCCTTCAGGTCTCCATTTGACCTCTGTTAAATGTTTCTCCACCAGACAAGTATGTCCCGACCACTCCCATCTAATTAGAACCCATCCTGCTAATACCCTGTTTCGCAGCTAATACCCTATTACTAATAGGGAAGTAATACCCTATACTTCCCTTTCAGATCATTCGTTGCAATGTGTAATTACATGTTTATGTGATAATTTTATTAATTTGTATCTTCCCCTCTAGAAAATAAGCTCCTTGAGGGCAAGGATTGTGTCTGTTTTAATCACCACTGTGTACCCAGTAATTTATATCTTGACTGGTAGATACACAGTAGAAGCTTCATAAATATTTGTTGAGTAAATGAATATAAATGGTTCTCCAAAACACCTAAGTTTTTAAGGCTTTTGATTATAAGAGTTGCCAATTATTCTCTGTAATGATGTGGTAATTAATTCTTTAATCAGAGCAACTGACTTCAAACTTCCAAGCTCCGGGTATTTTTCCCAGTTTTTGGCAATAGTCAACTTTGTCAGAACTGTCTTTTCTAATTAATTAGAACCAATTTTTTCTCCTACAGTTTCCAGCACCTGAAATTCAACTTCTTGATATTTCTTCCAGAAGCCTGCTTCTAAATCAACCTGTAACTTCATGACAACTCCACAGCACACATGCAAGCATTCATTCATGCATTCACTCATTCACTCATTCATTCAACAAGCACCTCTTTCATGCTGGGCACTCTGCTGGGGGCTGATGGCTAACCACACACATGGTCAGACGGTCACACACACAAACAGCCACACATATATACATGCACACACACTAATCCTCAGGCACTTCCCCTCCACCAGGCAGCCACCATCATCAGTACTTAAAGTACAGTGGAGTAAGGATGAACTCTCTCCCAGAGTCCATTTGGGCTGGGTTGCATTTTGGAAACTGTAGAGCACAACATGTAGGAAGGGGATTCTTGTCGCTATTCTTGTCAATACCGTCATGGCAGACACCCTCCAGCCCACACTCCCCCCTCCGCCACATGCTCTGAAGTCCAAGGGATGCTGGAGGATTCATCTATTTGTAAGGACCATGTTTCCTACATGCCCATGGGACACTTACAGTGTGGCAATGGCAAGCAGGGGTCTGGAGCCCTGGTCACTGCCAGTGGCCTGGCAGTATGAAGATGTATGTAGTGGGATTTGGAAGATGAGCAGTGAGCAAGGACAGACCTCACACAAGCATCTCTCCCCGCTCCCTGAGCTGGTTACCCTGTTAGTCCACTCAGGTGTGAGTCCAGGGTTGAGGGGTGACCCCTGAAACCTAGTACCTAGTGGGTTCTGGGGAAAGGCCTGAGGAATTCCAGTGAAGGAAGAAGATAACTTTTTGCCAGCTCCTGCCTCAGCCAGAATATCCTCAGCATTGCAGCTGCCCTCCCCCTCCCCCTCATCCAAGGCAGCCTCTGGCACTGCCAGGCAATGATGCGGCTTCTGAGAATAGCAACGTCCAGGTGCCACCTGCAGGGCTTTACTCACTACCCCAGCTGCACCCCGCCTCCTCTCCTCCTGTCCTCTCATCACTGGCATTGTAGGGAGTCTATGTATGTAGGGATGGGCTGGGGCATCCTGTACCCCCAGCTTCCTGGCACTCACCCCTACAATCCTCTCCGAGGTCAGGGGCTATGCCTTAATTATCTCTGATGCAAGTCAAAGGTAGAGCCACTGAGTGCTGAACGGCCAATGAGGAGCCCTAACCTCATTTCCACCTAAGAGGCAGCAGCCTGTGGATTTGGTCTGTAATCCATGGGACCCAGGACCCACTGGGGCTAGGAGACACTGGTGGGGCCTATCTATCCCTGCAGCCAGCCTGAGGCACGGAGGAACTTGATGATGGCAGATAGATGGGGTTCTGAAGGCCACTGCAAAGTCCCTGCAATGCCCTGAGCTGTGGCACAGGAGACTCTCACAGGGCTCTCTAAAGAGCAGAGGTCCCAGAAAGCAGTGGGTATGGAAGTGCCATGTCAACTGCTGAAGAAGAAAACAGGCAGGACCATTATAAAATTATTATAACAATAAATGCCAATTATATCAATAAGTATCCTATTTATAGGCTTAATGGTTTTTAAAAATAATAGCATAGCTTATATAGGGAACTATTAAAATCCTTGCTGGATTCACTGAGCGCTTGCCATAGACTACAGCGTGGTGCTCAACTCTGACCATAGTTAATCCCATCTAATCCTCACAACAGCCTTGATAGTAGTGACTGTGAGTCTCCCATTTTACAGCTAAGGAGACTGAGGCTCAGAGAGGTTAGACATTTAGAGAATCACTGTAGTGGTAACTCTGCCTTGCTCCCTGCACTCTGCTGCCTTCCTGCAGAGGCAGGCTCTTACTGGGTTGTCCACACCACAGTGTAGTTTCAATCCCCTGTACTCTGTGTATCAAAGGACTTTTACCTCCTATGGCTGGAACCCCTGACCCTGATCAAGAGCCTTAACCTTCCTGGACATTAGATAACCTTTTGCTGACCCAGACCTTCATTTTATAGACGGGGAGGCCAAGTCTCAGAGAGGGGTGGGCTTGCTCAAGGTCACACAGTGAGTTCAGCAAATAACCACCTACATGGGGTCTTCATGGTCAACTGGGGCCACAGGCGCTAGAGGCCCACCCATCAGTTTATGCACATGGCTGGGCCATCCCAGGAGCTGTGCTCGGCTCCTCGGCCGGGAGTGATGGGCACTCTGGGCCTGGCAGGGACTGCATGAGCAGCTGTTGTCGCTGAGACACACAGCTGGGCCATGGAGCGGCTGCCAGGGAAACTGGTTATTTCACTGGCAGTAAAATATTGATCTTGCCTTTTTGGGGCCATTCAATTACCAGGCTTCCCCTTCTATTTCTGTGGCCTTTCTCTTCAGGCTATTTTTTTCTCCCATTCATTCCCCTGGGTCACATCTCTTCTTGGTCAGGCCAATGTTTGGAGCTTCAAGCCACCGCTCTCTGCTTGATCACCAGCCAGATCCTCCCTGAGCCTGTGCCTAGCCACCCACACCTCCCTAATTTTGAGATTTGCAAGGCAGATGGACTCAAACAAGCCATTTGCCTCTGAGGTCTCAGCTGCCTTATCTGAACAAGGGAGATAAGCTGGTTTAGTCTGAAGGTGAAATGCCTAATAAATGTTAGCCATTAGATTATTACTCAAGCAAATGCTTTGTAGCTCTTCCTTTGCCTGATCTAAGCACTCTATACACATGGATTCATTGAACCCTCACAACCACCTCAGAAGGAGATAAAATTTTGATTCCCATTGTACAGGTAAGGAAACTGAGGCTCAGGAAAGCTAAATCATTCAGGGTTAAAGTCCCACAGCTAGTAAGAGGCGGAGTTGGGATTTGAACACAGGCAGCCTGGCTCCAGAGTTCATGCTCTTTACCAATAATTATTATTATTATGTCTATGAATGTAAGTATAATCATTGTTATTATTATCACAAGTATATAAAGGCTTACTTTGACCAGAGAAAGAATAAATTTGTATTCTGCTCTCTTTTCGCCTAGAAAAACTGGCATGGATACAGAGAAGCTTTGGTTAAGAATTTGAATGAAGTAAGACCTCACTTAATGTTGTCAACAGGTTCTGAGACTTTAAGTGGAAAGATGTATAATGAAACCAGTTTTACCATGGGCTAATTGAAATAAACAGAGTTAATATCATTAACACATCTCATCAACGTTATAACAAAATGACATTGAATGAAGCTACATTATTAGGCTTGCTGTATTCAAAGGAAAGAGTAAAATTTCAAATGTGTTGTTAAAGCAGAGGTCTCCAACTAGCATTCCGGATGCAGCTTGTAGACAGACTTACAATTTTTTAAATTAGATGCCAAGATCAAAAACCAAGTAGGGCTTCTGGGTCAGATTAAGATGGAATCGGTATACTACATTTATCTCTTCCACTGATTATAAAGAAAAACTCTGTACAGAACACATAAAGCAACAATCTTAGGACTCTGAAAAGTAAACAGTAGCAGAAAAATTGGGAGGAAAATTAAAACTCAAAGTTAAAACAAAACAAAACAAATAAAAATCTTGATGTAAGATGAATATGGTGGTGGTAAGACTCCTGATTTGTTTTTTCCTCACATATTTTCCAACCGTGACTCAGGTAGCCCAAATCCCAGAACTACAGAGCAGGTATAAACAGAAAAAAAACTCCAAAAGAAACTTCCTATTTTTAATGAGAGGCCAGGGGAGGGAACTCTTTTAGGACAGAGAAATGCTATTTTGTTTTAATTCCTCTCCCTGTCCTACCCAAAAGCAAGCCCCAGTCCCAAAGCTGGGTAGTAGAAGCAGTGACAGCAGCCAAAACTCTGAGAGTTTGAGGCACCTAAAACTCTGAGAGAGGAAAAATCTTTCTCTGTGGAAAGAGAAACTAGGAAAAGTGGTCCTGGTGGTCAAAGTGTGTGTGGTGGGGTCAGGGGAGGGGAGGGGAGGAATTCCTGTTATTCATCTGTCTCTTTTCCCTCTTACTATTTCATTCTGCAGATAAATTGGTTATAGGAAGTGTGAAACAGCATGGGGGAGGGGGGGGCAAAACCTTCAGATTTCTAACTGAAAGACCCAGCAAAGGGTTCCCTGGGAGCTGCAGGAGAGCAGAAGGGATGGGGAATCACAGAGAGAAGTGTTTGTGTTTTAAGTCCTGGGCCCACTCCTAAGCTACACATATGTGGAACTAACCCAAAACAGCATATCAAAGGCTTTGAGAACTGAACCACAGCATTGACAGTGAACAAACTGGCCCCTAGAGAGTGCACACTTGAGATGGATCCAAATGGCACTTCAAAAGTTTTGAAAATTGAACTGACATTGGAACTACAGCTCAGAGGGCAGGCTGGGTGGGATCTGAGGCTTCAGATTAATTGGGTTGATTTCCTGACTAATAAAACAAACAAAACATTGGCATTCTTCAGAGGATTTTAATAGGTCCCAGAGTCTCAGAATATAATATCGAAATGTCCAGGACACAATCCAAAATTACTTGACATATAAAGAAACATAAAAAGCTCAACAAGGGAAAGACAATCAATAAATATCAATCCCAAGGTGACTCAGATTTATCAATAGTAGACAAAGATTTTAAAGCAATCATCATAACCTTCTCCATGAAGTTAGGGTGAACACTCTCAAAACAAATAGAAATATAAAAATTCTCAGAAAAAAAAAGCTATAAAAAAGAACAAAATGTAAATTTCAGAAAGAAAAAAATACAAAAAAGCTGAAATAAAATATTCATTGGATGGAGTCAATAACAGAATGGAGGTGACAGAAAAAAAACAGTGAACTTTAAGACAAAACAATAGAAATGATCTAATCTGAACAAGGAAAATTACCAAGGATTAAGAGGAACATTACATAAAAGGGTTAACTCACTAAGAAGCCATAACCATCCTAAATGTGCATGTATTTATCAGAGCTTCAAAACAGAGAAAGCAAAAAACTAATAAAGCTGACAGGAGAAACAGACAAATTGACTATTATAGTTGGAGACTTCAAAACTTCTTTCCTGCAATCAATAGAACTAGTTAGATGGAAAATCAACAAGGATATAAAAGACCTGAACAACACCATTAACCCCTTAACCTAATTGACACTTATAAAACTCTTAACCAATAATAGCAGAACACACACATTCTTTATATGTGCACATGGAATATTCACCAAGATAGATCATATCCTGAGGAAACTATGTGCTCTGATTATAATACAATTAAACTAAAATCAATAACAGAAAGATATCTGAAAAATTCCCAAATACTTGGAAATTAAACAACATCTGTCTAAATAATCCATGGGTCAAGGAAGTCTCAAAAATTTTTTGAAATATTTAACATAAAATGATAATAAAAATGCAACATAAAATTCAAACCCAAAGTAAGGAGAGAAATAATGAAGAGCAGAAATTTAAAAACTGAAAACAGAAGAGCAGTAGAGAAAAATCAATGAAACCAAAACCTCGTCCTTTGAAAAGATTAAATTGATGCATTTCTAGCCAAACTACAAAAAAGAAAAGAGAAGAGAATATGCGAATTATCAATATCAGAAATGTAAGCAGATATCATTACAGTCTTGCAGACTTTAAAAGGTTAATAAGTAGAGAGGATATTTAGGGCAGTAAAAATACTCTGTGTGATATAATGATGGACATATGTCATACATTTGTGCAAATCCAGAGAATGTTCACTACCAAGAGTGAACCCTAAGGTAAACTGTGGACTTTGGGTGACTATGATGTATCAGTGTAAGTCCATCCTTGGTTTAAAAAAAAAAAATAGTACCATTCTGGTGAGTGATGTTGATAATGGGGGAGGCTATGGATTTGGGAAGAAGGGGTAAGTGAGAAATCTCTGTACCTACCTCTCCATTTTATTATAAACCTAAAACTTCCCTTAAAAAAAGGTATTTTTAAAAAGGTTAATAGGAAACACTATAAACACCTCTGTATATGTAATTTCTACAACTTAGATGAAATGGACCAATTCTTTGAATGACACAAACCATCAAAATTCACACAAAAAGAGGTAATCTAAATTATACCATAACTATTAAAGAAATCAAGTTGACAATTTAAATGTTTCCAAAAAAGAAAACTTCAGGCCCAAACAGTTTCACCAAACATTTAAGAAAGATACACATAAATTCCATACACTCTTTTCCAGAGAGAGAACTTCTCAACTCATTTAATGAAATCAGCATTACCTTGATACTAAAACTGGACAAAGCAGTATAAGAAAACTACCAATATCCCTCATAAGCATGATACAATGATCTTCAAAAATTATTAGAATATATATATGATTAATACAACACAGTCACAACCAAGTAGGGGTTTATCCACCAAGTCTGGTTCAACATTTGAAATCAATTGATGTGATCTAAAGATGACTAAAGAAGAAAAACCATGATCATCCCAATAGGTGCAGACAAAGCAACTGACAAAACTCAACATCTATTCATGATAAAAACTGCAGCTAACTCAGAATAGAACTTCCTTATCCTAAAGAAATGAAAACTTATGTTGATGCAAAAAAAACCAAAAAACAAAAAACAAAAAAAAAACCTATACACAAATGTCTGCAATAGCATTATACATAATTGCCAAAACCTAGAAATATCACAAATGTCCCCCCAATAGGTGAATGGATAAGCAGGCTATTTTGTAATTAAAAGAAACAAACTATTGATACCCAATGAGATGGATGAATCTCAAACACATTATGCTGATTGAAAGAAGTCAGTCTCAAGAGGTGACGAACATGTGGAAAGGCTAAACTGTAATGACAGGGAACTTATCAGTGGTTACCAAGGGTAAGGAAGGGGGCAGAGTTTGACTACAAAGGGGCAGCATGAGGGTGGGGGGTGGACTGTTCTGTACCCTGATGGTGGTGGTAGTTACAGGAATCTATGCAAATGTTAAAACTCATAGAATTGTATGTCCTCCCCCAATAAATTTTATTATATGTAAACATAAAATGTTTTAAACCAAAGTAACTACACACGAATGTGAAGATTTGGCAACGCTGAGCCCATATTTCCCCAGCTACAATGGGCCAAAGCTTGAGATAGGCTGGTGTTGTGCTCCTCGAGGTTCCCACCCTAGCCCCACCTTGGCTGCTTCCCCTCCTGGCTGGCCTTGTGAGCATCTGAATGGCAGGTCTGAGCACCTGAGGTTTTCTGCACCTGCAAAAAGAGTGCCAGGTCTCGGCAAAGTAGAAATTCCCAGCTTTAAAAAGCAGCTGCAAGGGAAGGCAGGCAGGTAAAGAGGAGCGAGGAAAGGGCCTCAGAAGCAGAGGGAGTCTACCTACAAGGATAGTGGCCAGTCCGGGTTTCTTGAGTCTCCCTGCCATAGGCCAGGAAGTGCTTTTAGGACTGCTTAGTCCTGGCGGGAGCTGGTCAGCCTGCACCATCCCCTACTGCCCCAAACCACCAATCAAAGTCATGGCTCACATGCAGAGCCCAGAATGCCTTCCAAGTGCTTCTGGGGAGGAGCCCCATGGAGGGGGTATGGCCCAGCTGGAACTGAAACCCCGCTCAGGGCAGCCAGCCTGGAGGCCCTAATCACGAGGAACTGGGCAGTCTTCTGTTGAAAGGGGTTGGTGGGGAAGGGCTCACAGGCCACAAGAGGGAGCTGGGGAGGAAGGGAGAGGATCCCAGCTGAGGCAAGTGGTCTGGGGTGGCAGGAGGCAAGGTGGGAGGGCATGTAGGAAGGGGTGGTGTCATCAAGGTGTGAGGCCGAAGTGAGAGGACAGGATCCAAAAGAGAAGCGCTTGGGAGCCATGCCGAGGCAGCTGCACCCTTTCCTGAAGGTCTGGATGGCAGAACTGAAGGCTGTAAGGGCAGCCTTCACAGTCACCATCAGTGCAGCTCACAGGCAGAGGGCACCTCCTAGGAATCAGGCCTCACTGTGAGCACTTGGCAAGTCTCATTCCTTCTAGTCCTGCCAATAGACTTGTGAAAGAGCTGGTCATTCCCACCTTACAGCCGAAGATCCAGAGGCCAGCGCCTGGCCCCCTCCCACAGCAGGTAAGGTTAGCATCCAAACTCCCCCCTGGTTCTGTGGACCCCTGCTCCCGCCACCCCAGGGGGCTCCAGCCCTCCCCTGGGGCCTCAGGGCAATGTGCTGGAAGCTGCTTGTTTATCCACCTTCCCAGGCAGCCCAGCTGCTTGAGGTCAGCACACACAATGGGGCCTGTATTCTGGAGTCCCCTCCCCCACCCCAGAACAAAGGGCACAGAAGTGGAGAGGGAGGTGGCCACTGGCCTCCCCATTAGTTCTGGGAAGGGAGAAGAGCAGAGCAGAGGGAACTCAGGCAAGAGCTTCAGCAAAACCTGCTGGAGACAAGGGCTCCTGAGTGGATCCTGCCAGTCGCTTCACCCTGGGCTCATGATAACCAGGCCACACTCCAGAAGCCCGCTTTCCCCTGCCGAGAAGGGCTGTGTTGTGGAATCAGTCAGACTCACCCTGAGTGGAACCCAGGTGGATGGGGAAGAGCACAGTGTTGTAGAAAGCACCCCGAGGAGTCACAAGAGAGGGGCTTAGGGTCAGCTTCATAATTTGTGGGGCCCAGTGAAAAAATGGAAATGTTGGGACCTTATTCAAAAACTACTCAAAATTTCAGGATGGGGACCGAAGAGCATTAAGCCCTGTGTGACTGCACAGGTCGAAGGCCAATAAAGCCAACTGCCTGGGTTTCAGTATTACTTATGACCTTGAGGGAGTCACACCATCTCTCTAGACCCCAATTTCCATATCTATAATGCACTCCCAACCAGCTCACAGAAATATTGTGAGATGAGTGAGACTGTGGCAGAGTAAAGGACATCGCAGACAGTACTGTGCCATGGAACTGCCCCCTTGCAAAAGTGCATAAAGAAGAACGTGAGGGTGAGCTCCACCGTGGCAGGAACAGGCAGAGGGGCAACCGGCTGGCAGAGACTCTGCAGGGCTGTCCTGCAGCAGGCTGCAGTGATAAAGGAGAGAAGTCACCAAGCCCCTTGTGAGTCCCAGGGTTGCTATGCTCCCTTGGCCTTTGGTCCAGCCCCAGCTCTGCCATCAATGAGACCCTTCCCCTCTGTGGACCTCAGCTTCCCGCTTTAGAAAATTAGGGCATTGGATGACATTAATATTGAAGGTAATGTTTTCCCAGGGATATCTGGGGTGGGCATGGAGTTAGGGGGAGTGGGAAGAGAAGAAAATCAGAGAAATAGATGTAAGTAAAGGGCTGGGAGACAAATGTCTCCATCCAACATGGCTTCATTAGAGACTAGATAAATGGCTTGGGGACCTTGAAGTGTGATCCTGGGGAATTACTCCACCTCTCTGAGCCTTTTCCTTTCCCTCTTCTAGAAAGTCAAGAAATAATGACAAGGACTAAAGCTCCAAGTGGCACACAGAGATTGGTTAGTCTCCTGTGCTGGGCAGCCCTGAAGCAGCTGAGATGCCCACCTCCTGTTTGACCAGGTGCCTTTGGGTACCTCAGCCCTAGGGCAGGAGTCCTGATTGTACCACACCAGTCAGGTGGGCTCATCCCCTTTGCCAGCGATGGGTTTAGGCAAAAGCATTTTATACATTTCTGGCCAATGAGACATGAAGAAACATCTGCAGGAGGCTTCTAGAAGAGGTTTTTGTTAATGATGGGGGGTGGGAAAGATGGACCATGGGAAGTGTTCTCGCCCTTCTCGCCCTCCTGGAGAGCAAACACCATCTTGGGCCTCTGTGGGGACACTCAATGGAAGGGGATTGAGTCCTGGGTGATGCCTCTGAGCCCCTGAAGGAACTAGCCCTGGAGCTGCCTAACTTGGGCCCGCATGTTATGAGAAAGAATACATTTTCCTCAGTGTTTAAACCATTTTGCCTTGGTTCCTGGTTCTCAGGCTGCGGGGAGCCCTCACTGACAGACCCCTCCTTGAGGAGTGCAGGGGTAATAGGTGGTGGTAGGAGGGTGGCTTCGTGAGCAAAGTAGCTTAGTGCACAACAGAGAGGGGACAAGCGGCCAGGGTCACCAGGTACCACCTCCTGGGCTGGAAATGCCTTCCTTTGTGAGACTCCCATTGTGGCCCAATGTCATCAAGGGGGTCCCTCATCCACAGCCTGTGCTGCTGCTGACTAGAATCCCTTAGGTCACTTAAGAGGGCTTCACTTGGTGTCTGAACAGGAATGAAAGGGACAGAAGTCTGGGTGGTCTCTGAGGTAGACTGGTCTAGGCATCTGTCCTTCCATCTATCCATTCCTTCAGCAAATGTTTCCTCACCTCCCTAGCTAGACTCTGCCCTGTGGGGAGACGGCTCCCAGGAAGCTCCCAGGGAAGGGACAGATGTCCTACCATATTTTTGAGTGAAGTAAAAATAGCCTAAGAACAGTCTAAAAGTATGTAGATGACTTTTAATACTGCCACATGCCCAGGCGCAGTATTATGTCACTCTTACGCTCTGGAAGTAGACAGAGTTGGGTTCAAATCCTACTTCCTGCATTTATCAACTTTGTGACCAAGGGCAACTGACTCAACCTCTCTGAGCAATAACATCTGCCTCATGGAGTGTTAGGATTTAAAGGGAACATCGAGACTTAGCCTAGAAATTGGCACAAAGCAAACTCTAGATAAATGAATGCTCTTTTTTGGCCTCTTCCTTTCTTTTCCTTTTCTTTCCTTCTTTCCTTCTTTCCTTCTTTCCTTCCTTCCTTCCTTCCTTCCTTCCTTCCTTCCTTCCTTCCTTCCTTCCTTCCTTCCTTCCTTCCTTCCTTCCTTCCTTCCTTCTCTTTTTTTTTAAATAGGCAGCCCATGCCTGGAAGCTGGTGATGAAGCTACTAAAACAGCTTATTTCTGTATGCTATGATGGCCAGTCCTTTTACCTCTTCTTTCTACATTTGTTAATTAGTTGAAATTTAAAAATGCATTGGATCATATTTAAACTCAGGAGGAAAAACAATAAAGCTCTTTAAAAAATTACTCATAGCATCACGGAGTTAGACAAGACAGAATCCCCCATAATGTGCCATAACCACTCAAACTCCAGGAGTAGGAGCCCAGAGGAAACAGAGGGCTTGGAGACCAGCGCCTGGGAGAAGCCAATGCTCCTGGTCCTTGGGACACACTGGGAAAAGTTAGGGTCTGGGTGACCTCTAAGGACCTTTCCAGGATCTTGAAGCGGGGCCCAAGAGGGAGTCCAATCTGTGTACACCACTTGGCACTCTGGAGTGCTAGCACCAGAAGGAAGGTCAGGTGGGATAACCCTTCCTAAGGAAGGTGGGTGGTGAGGCCAAGGCTGTCCTGCCTCTGGGGGAGGTTTCCTGGCCATGGGGGTGGGGAGCTCACTGTGCAAGGGGAAGGGAGCCTCTCCTGGGACACTGCTTTCAGGGAGGAACAATGCTCAAAGCACCATGGGAGGGTGCACCTTGTGTCTGCCACTGGCGTGACCCCAGCGTTAGGCCGTGGGTTGGCATATTTGATCCTCAGAGCTGTCTGAAGTGTTCTACTTACTCTAGGGCATCAATTGGTCTGGGCCATTATTTAATGTCAAATGGGAATGGTTGCTCATCGAAAGGGAGTTCTGTCCTGCAGGAGTTGGAAACACAGTGCCTCACCAATGCTCCTTCCCAGGCTATGGTCCCTGGACCCCACTTCGCCCATCCATCTCATGCTGCTGCCCTCCAAACTGGGGTCCTGCCTCTGCCAGCCCCACCAAGCCTTATACTTACTGGCTCTATCAACTAGTCCAAGACCAGAGCAGAGGGCAGGGAACACCAGCCCAGCAGCTGCTTCAGCTGCTCAAGACTGGCTCTGTGGTCATCTGTGCCCAGAAAGTTTCAGCCTGTCCATCCCCCTGATATACTGCTTCTGCCTGGGTTTTCCTGTCTTTGGAGGTTGGAGTCCTTCCCTGATCTATAGCCAAGACACCAGACGACCACTTGCCAGCCCGTCCCTCTACCTTAGACCACCTCCCATAGCAACACCAGCCTTGACTTCTCCAGGATTCACCACTCTGGGACACTGTGAGACTGCACAGGGCAACTGCGGACCATGCACCTACCCCAGCCTGTTTTCCTTAACTTGCAACTGGGCCAAGTAGCCAACATCCCAGCATGCCTCACTCCCAAGCCTTTCAACATTAGGGCGATGTCTCCAGTGGCTGCCCCCGTTCCAATAGTTCTAGAAATGCTGGTGAGTCCCATCTCAGAAGGAAAAGTAATTGGACTCATAAATATAGAAAAAAAAGACAAATAAAATTATTACTTTTTGAAGGAGACATGATTACTTACCTAGAAAAATCCAAAAGAATCAACCAGAAAATTAATAGAAGTAATAACTGAGTTCATATCAGTGGTGAGAGATAAGTTTATGAAAATCAATTGCACTCCTATATGCTAGTGACACATAGCTAGAAAAAAAAATCAATGGAAAAAAAAGTATTTCATTATCAGTAGTAACAAAACACATTAAATATTAAACAATAACTTAGCCTAATTCTAAGACATTTATTTTTAATGTTAATATTTTGCTCCTATTGGGAGAACTAAGTATATAATAAAAAGCAATATTCTCTAATTTAATAAATGTAATGCAATACAATTAAAGATCTTTAAAAATGTGTTACATACTTAAAAATCCATAAATGGTGAAGAATATCAGAAAACTTTTTATAAAGGTGATGACAAAATCGATTTGTCTCGATTTTAAAATATATTATACCAATAATGGTCAAAATTTTATAATATTGCCTTAAGAACAAAGCAATCTTTGAGCATCAAAAAGAATAATGATGGTAAAAGATTACAAAACACTGAAAAAAATCGGAGTCCATAGTGATGATCAGGAAAGTGGTGAAGAGAAGATCTTTACAGAACAATGCTCCATCTCTAGAAAAAAATGCCAGAATTAGAAAAATCACCATTTTGCAACCAACAATGTGATTTATGCATGCAAGGAGCATCAATAGGTGCCAAAACATCATGTGAAAACTATTGGGGAAACATATTTAAGGTACCATGATGCATATTAATTCTTAATTATCAAGAGGAAAAGTATCATTATATTGAAGAGCTCAAGCAAACACAGCCTTAACCAACTGATCAAACTCAGCACCACTAATAAAGGGACAAAATGACATCATGTTGTTCCTTATGTGATGCTCTGAGAAGTATACACCAGCACCTCTCCTTGTCAAAAATTCAAGGAAACAATCAGACGTATCCAGATTATGGGACAGCCTACAGGACAACTGGCCCAGACTTGGCAGAAAATGTCAATATTATGGAAGCAAAAGAAATCAGAGATGGTTCTAATTTTTAGGAGATGAAACAGGCATGTGACAAATGAGATGCAGTGTGTGATCCCTGATTGGATCCTGGATCAAAACAAAAAGGAGCAAGGAAAGACATTTTGGGGAAATCTGAATATAGACTGAATAATAGATGATGTTATTGATTACTATTAAGTCTTAGGTGTGATGTTGGCACTCGTTTAAGCTGGAGACTGTCCTTGTTCTTACACTCTGAAGTGTTCTTTGGGGGAAATGCCAAGAATTCTTCACGTATTTAAAATGCTTCCATAAAAAAAAAAAAAGACAACACTAATGGGGATAGATGACATATAATCAGTGACGGAGTAAAAGAAAAAGCAAACATGGCAAAATGCTAACAGTGAATCTAGGTGAAGGATATCTGGGTGTTCATCACAGTCTTCTTTCAACTTTTCTGTTTGAGCATTTTCACAATAAAGAGTGAGAGAAAAACAACAAAAAAACTAATGGAGTTTGCAGTTTTACTTTACAAAAAATTCAAATTATTAATAGAACTGCATATTGGATGAATCTCATAATAAATTCCAAATATGTAAAACTTAAAAATATTTTTAAAAATTGAGGACTGTAAACAAAATAGCTTATTTATTCTTGCTAGAGATAGTAAATAAGTTCTTAACTACTGAAAAATAATAATTATAATTAGAAATAAGCTAGATATGATATACTCAAAAAAATTCAAATGTAGGAAAACTTTTGAGTAATAAATGTAATCAACAAATAAAAAAGGGAAACAGCAGAGCAAGAAAAAAATGACAGTGAAAAAATAGAAAGAACTGATTTAAAAATATAACAATCAAAATAAAAATTCCCCTTGATAAGTGTCAAGAGATGGATACAACACTTTATGCAGAATAAACTTTATTTATACAAAGAATAAATAGCAATATGGAAAAATGCAAAGTCTTATTAGCAATTAAAAATGAACAGAGCCTAGGTAGGCTGGTACCCAGCGGATACTCAGCGGTAAAGAGAGAGGCTCAGCCCAGCATGGAGTACAGACGAAAGGCTTTGCAGTACCCAGGACTCCTCCCTCGGGTCCCCCCATCTCCACTCTCCCTTTGGGCCGCCCTCTGCCCACACTAGCTCAGGCTGCTGGGAAGCCAGAGTTGATCACCACAGCCTAGGTTCCCTACAGGTAGGCTGGGATCAGTGTGCTGTGCCAGGCAGAACTGAAGATCGTGGAGACACTACAAGTGGCTGGTGGGAGGATCAATGCTGGGGCCAGGTTTAAGCAGAGGGGTGACATGGCTCTGTCTGGGACTCTGCACAGGAAATAGCATTAGGTTGAAAGGGACCAAAACAGCTCATATGCATTAGTCACAACTACATGCTGGTCACTGCCGAGGAAATGATGTGGATTTTAAGGCAGAGAAATACTACAGTTTAGTGCTAGTTAGCCTTTTTGTCCTATAAAGTTGTTTTAATTTATAAATCAACAACAATATTCAGAACTCTTTTGTTTTTAAAATAAAGAGCAGCTGCCTTCAGGAGGTGTTCTGAGAGTGACTGCAGGCCTGTGAGCCACCAGAGCTGTGCAGGTGTGTGAATGTCCTTGAGCCGGTAGGTACTCTCACCTAGGTGATCACCTAGTCACCTAAGTGGGATGACAGGAGACTCATGTAATGATGCCCTCTCCTGCTGGTCCCAGCACAGCGCTGTGAAGTCATGCAGACAGCCAGGAAGCTGCCCTCAGACCCTGCCTTTCTCTCCATCACTCGAACATCCCTCTCCTTGCCCCTGGACAGTGTCCCTTCACCTTTTTATCCCCCAGCCCCACACTATCTTCAGATGGGTTTGACTAAAATACAACACAGCCATGTCAGCCCTCTGCTTCAGCCTTCGGGATAAAGCCCACCCTGTCCTCTCCATCTGGCCTCTACCTGGCCCTCTCTCCTGAGGGCTCTCCTCTGGCATAGCTGTCCATCCCTTCTGCCCTGGTGGACCCCGTTCATGACTAGGCTAGACATCACCTATAGAAAGCTTTCCCATCTCTAGGCAGACTGACTCTGCTGTCTTCATACCCGACCACCTGGGCAGGTCATTAGCCCTGCCCTTCTCATAGGTGACAACCAAGATTTCTGTCATAAAACCCCGCTCACTACCAGCAGTAAGCCTCTCAGGGGGAGGAATCCTACCCTATTCACCTGTGTATCCTTTCGTGCCAAACCTGACCCAAAACAAGTGCTCAGAAAGATCTGAAAGAATGAAAACGGACAGTCTACCCAGAAAATCTAGAGGTGGTGGTTAAAAGTCATATTAACAAATAATTATGGCACTTACTATGTATCACATGTGGTGTTACAGGCTTAACAAATGTTGCTAATTATCCCCATTTTACAGATGTGGAGGCTGAGGCACAGAGAAGTTAAGTAACTTTTCTGGGTCACACAGCTTGAAAGTGGCAGAGCCAGGTCTTAAACCAGGTATACTTGAAGCCAGGACCTCTCTCCCAACCACTTCTCCGTGACACAGAAAGTTAAAGCTGGCCTGAACTGAGGTGCTGGGGGGCTGGGGACTAGGAGCAAGAGGGGGTCAAGGCTAGCTCAGGCAACAGGGTCTCAATGGCTAGGAAGAGCCTGTAGCTTGGGCCAAGAAGATGGAGAAGCCTGGAGAATATGGACACAGCACAGGTGGAGAGTCCAGTTTGAGAGTCTAGCCGCTACCTCTGCCCTACATGCTGGGACTGCAGAGGCTCTCTGAAGGGTGCCAAGAAGGAAACCAGAATAGCCAGAGACATACATGCCTCCTGGGGCTCTTTAATCATCATTTGAACAGGAAGTGGAGTTGATACATAATTCAGGGCCTGGCTGCAGGCAGCCTCTCTCTGCTCTGAAACCTCAGCTCTTGCTGGCACCTGAAGCCTCCATAGCAGCCATCTTCCTGGTGGCACAGTCCCAGGCAGCCCCACCTGCAGGGCTCATCCAGGGCTCCTGGCACTGCCCGCCCCCACCTGCCCTACAGATTGCAACCTGTTTCTAAATACAGCTCCTGCCAGGTGCTGTTCTCACCTCCAACCCAAACTACAGCAGATTTAGAAAGTCAAATGAAGCCTTGGATTTGACGTTTTTCCAATGTCAAATTTCTGAAGCTCAGATCTGATCATTTGCCCTGTCTCCTGACCCTTCAAGTACCTGGGACCCCCCAACAGCAGGCAGCTAAGGAGGCAGTTTTAGTACCAGACAGATCTGGGTTCATATCTTAGCTCCTCCACTTACTGTAGGACCCTGGACAACTCACCTCACCTCTCAGGTTCTCAGGTTGCTGGGATGATGAAAGGGAATAAGAAATAAGAAGGCAGTCAGCACAAATTGTTCCCTCGTCCTCTCTCCATAGAAGTCACCAGTGATTGCAGGAGAAACCGTGCCCATTGCACCAGGGAGGATCACACCTGGTAAAGAACCAGGTAGCAGAAAGGGGTTGGAGGTGCACTCCAAGGGTTGAGAGTCACAGGATGCTGACATGGTTATGGAGAAGGTGGGCAAAAGAAATGATGCCAATAGGCACTGTGCTAGGTCTTTATATATTCGCTCCAATCCTCAAAACAGTCCCACGAATAGGGGTTATGGCCCCCATTTTGCAGGTAAGGAAACTGATGTCCATCCATCATAATTAGCACCTATTAAATCATCTGGGCCCTCACATCTTCCAGTAAGGCCTTGGCTCTTACCAGACCTGATGACCTATGTGGGAAGAAAACAATCATAAAAAGATAGCTACCTCCAATGAAGGTAGGCATGTGCTGGGCTGTTTGCTGCCCATCTGAAACCCATATGAACTGGCCACATAGTCCCATCTCCTGAGCCCTCCATAAGGTCACCACCTGACTCCGGTTCCAGCCTGAGCTCTCATCCTCCTGCCTTTCCTGTGCCTTCACAACATACAGCCATCTGTCACTCCCTGAAAATTCCAGTCTCCATCCCTGGACTTGTGCTTAGGCCTTGATCATAGTAGATAATCGGTAATGTTGAGTGGTGGATGGACTGACAGGCAGGCTAGGGAGGCTGGTGAAGAGTGGGTGAGCAGATAGGTGGACAAATCGGTGGATGGGTAATAAAAGATGAATAGATGGATGAATGGGTTGACTGCTGGGTGGACAGGCAGGGAGACAGATGGCAGGGTGGGTGGGTAGATAGGTGAATAAATGGATGGATGGATGAGCAGGTAGATGGTTGAATGAAGGGTATGATGAATGGGTAGATAAAAGGACAAGTGGATTATAAATGAATGCATTGTTGAATGGGCAAGTAGGTGGCTGGATAGAGGGGAAGAGGGAGGAATGAGTAGCAGATGGAATTCTAGAAGACAGACTTTAGCTCACTGTATGAAAGAGAATTCAGCCAGAGTCCTGAATGGCCTTGCCTGGAGTGGCAGTGAGTCCCCATCTCTTGGCAGGGCTATTCTAGAGCAGCACAAGCATTGAATGGACCTCTTCTCCCGTTCAGTTTTTGTTTTGGTATAAATCAGCCCTCTGTCTATCTTGTCTAGGTGTTGGCCTTAGACTGGGATCTCCCTGGGGATAGTGCCCACTATAAGATCATGTGCAATAAATAAATACTTTTGGAGGAAGTTGGCAATCTTCTCTGAGTTTTGTGCCACAGCACACGAGATGTGGGTTACAGTCAAGGTCTTAGGTCTAAAGGGAACTCAGAGACCCTAACAGCTATAGTTTGGGCCATGGCTACCAGGAGGCCCACTCTCCTCCTGGATCATCAGTATGCAAACTTCTGGATTCTGGCTGTTTTGCCCCTCCAGTCCCCAAGAGCAACTATGAATAACAGTTACCTCAGCAGTGACCCAAGGGGTAGCAGTTTACAAGGAATTGGTGACTCTAGCTACTACTCCGGGGTGGGAGGGGCTCCAAGGATCAGAAGATACTGGGGAAGGGGTGGAGACTGGAAGGGGCAGAAGGGTGCAAAGAGACCAACTCTTAATTGTACGGGGTGGCTCCAATCAGGATATCCTAAAGAGGGCTAGTGGTCGTGTCAATAAAATGTTCAAACAATTAATTATGGCTCTAGCCAGTTTATACTCTACAGGGAGGACGCAAGGGGCAGCTCTCAGATTGAGAGGCTGGGCAGATGGGCAGCCAGCATCCCAGACAGAAGATGGTCAAGCAGGCATTTTGAGATGTCTTCCACCCTGCAAGATAAGATGCCCCAAGCCAGCCTAACTGAGTCCCTGGACCCCTAAACCTGAGTCTGGCTTTTAAAGTGGGCTGAATCACACTTTAATCAGGGTCTATGCTTTTCCCTCACGTAAACTTCTCTGTTGTGGATTGTGAGACCTAAGGGCGTGGTAGAAGAAAGAGAAAGAGCTGAGGCTCTGCCAGGAGGAGCAGGCTGAGGTGCATTCCTTGGACTTGTCTGTCCACTGCTGGCACCACATCTCCACTTGGACACCAGGTACATCTCAGGTTTCATAGGCCAACGTGGAACTCCTGACTCCTTGTCCAGCCCGCCCCCCACCCTGCCTTCAAATTCTCCTTCTCTCATACCCCACTTCCAATAGACTCTATTATCCAAACCTGGCCACTTCACCTCTGCTCCCCTGCTCCATGCCCCCAGCATCTCTTACTTGGAAGAAGTGACAGTCTCCCTACTACTCTGCCTCCCCTTACCCACTCCACTGCCCATCCTACTGCCCATTTCCCTGCGCAGCCTCCTGCCCCCTCCCTTCACTGCTCTTTGTCCTAGCAGACTGATTGCTGTGCCTCTAACCCCCAGGTCCCCTCCTGCCTCTGCCTGAATCAGCCGCCACAGAGATCTGCAAGGTGCAGCCCCCATTTCATTCCGGGCTTCACCTAAATGTCCATCTATGACAGAAGAGGCCTTCCATAGTCATTCCAAGGTCAAAAATCCTCCATCGGTTTTTGTTTCAGTACTTTACTCCTAGTACCTAACACCGCCGGCTGTAATTTTGATTCCTTTGCCTGTCTCTTTCCCAGCCCACACTCCCCATAATCTGAATGCAAGCTCCTGGTCTCAGTGCCTGGAAACGTTTGGGTTTATAGTTTTGGCATATACAAGATGTTAAAGGGAAAAACAATTTTATCAGTCTTAAAAACATGTATTAAGACAACCACCAAATGCAAAAGGTATTTCCATTAAGACCACTCTATAAAAACTTCAGAGAATTTAGCCAGTTTTGTGGGGTGAGGGGGAGGACAGCAGTTAACCCCGGCATGGTATTCATTCTTTTTCCAGGCCAGCAGGCATTTCCCCCTCCATCCTGCCTGGGGCTCGTTTGCCCTGTCAATCTCAGCCAGCTGGCAGCCTCCCCTTCTGACTCAATCTGGTGGGACTGATCAGAGTCTGGGGTGGGGGTGACCACAAGGTGGGCCAAAGGGGCCACTGCAGCAGGAGGCAGAGGAGCCCAGCCCCACCCGGGCCACACACACTCACTGCAGGGCTGGCGCGGAGCACCAGCTCCCGATGCCATGCTAATGGACCTGTGAACACAGGTGTTCCTGTCTGCACCAAGTCGCACAGGGTGGGGCACCTGGGTGGGGCCCGTCAGGCACACAGTGGCTGCACTGCCCTCCATAGCAGGGTTGACCAGTGCAGATGGTGGTGGAGCCCCAGCCTATGGAAAGAGGGGCGGTCTCTCAGCCACCTACCCCACACTCACCAGGCTCCTGAGATCCCAGCTCCTGCCTACCAGCTTTGGAAGGCTTGCAGGCATCCTCTAGTCCAGCCTCTCTCCTGGCTCTGCCACTTCAGCCATCAGCCACAGGCTAAGTTCTTCTCCCTCTGCTCTGCTTACACCATCATCCCTGTCTTCATTTTCCTTGTCTTTTCTATCACTCTTCCTGGATCTAGGGAAGTTTCCTGGGCCTCAGAATTGGGCCCAGGTCAGAAAGCCACTTTGCCCACCCAGTCTGGTAACACTGAGCCCTTTGACATCCACCTGTAAAAAAAGGGGGGATGAATCCTATTTTCATAGGGTGAATACCCAGCACTTAAGGGAGCTCAGTCAGTGCTTTGAGATTCTCCACCTACTGAAACCCCTCTGAGGCTGCCTTGCTGTTTGGAAGGCCTTACCAAGTGAGGCATGGACTGTACCCACTCCCCACCAAGCCTTCCCCAAGCTGGAGCTTCCTCCTATAGAACAGGGGTCCCCAACTCCCAGGCTGTGGACCAGGACCAGTCCGTGGCCTGTTAGGAATAGGGCTGCACAGCAGGAGGTGAGCAGTGGGTGAAGCTTCATTTATATTTACAGCCACTCCCCAGTGCTAGCATCACCACCTCAGCTTTACCTTAGATCATCAGGCACTAGATTCTCATAGGAGCACTAGTTTCTGGTTTCAAAAAGGTTGAGGACCACTCTTCTAGAACCCAGGGTCTTGGGAACAAAGCTGTATAACTCAGCGAGGTTTTGCCACATGGATTCTGGCTAAGAATGTCTGACAAGGTGGACCAATCCCCGTGGGCTTTCTTCACATGCCCCTCCTCCTAGCACAGCCAAACTGTGATGCAGGCATGCGAAGGGTGCTGGCGTCCCGGCTAGGGCTTGCCCCTCCCAGAGCTTGGTGCCCAGGGCTTACTGCCTTGTGCTCACTCCCTACTCCCAAGGGCCCTCAGCCTCAGGCCCGGCTTCCACAATGACCTCCAACCCCAGGAGCACTGAGTTGTATCCAGATGGGACAGAAACACAGGAAGGAGGTCTTTTTGGGACCACTCCTGTGTCCTATTCTCCACTCATGGGCCGTAGGTACCCCTGCCTTTCCTGCGAGGTTCAGAGGACCTAGGCCTTCCTTCTGTTTTGCCAGTTCTGTACCAGTTCTGTACCACATCCCCATTAGCTTGGGGCACACAGAGAAGGCCTGTTCTCCAAAAGAGCCTTAAATTCTATCATTCAGGAGTGACTTCTTGGGGATTCACAGACCTTCTGGGCCCCTATCAATTCTGCACCCTCCGCCACTACCCAAATCAGGACCCTCTTCCTCTCTGACCATGTGTCACAGCCCCTCCCAGGTCCAGCCTCTGTTGTCACACACACATCTGACCTTGCTGCCTCGATCTTCTCACCATCCAGAGAACGGTGGAATCTTCCCTGATCTGGCCTGGCCTTCTCCTTGAGTCTCTCCTCCTGTTACTTCCCCAGTAACAGGGCTTACTTTCCAAGCTCCAGCCACATGTAGGAACATGGTTACTTCTTCCTCAACATCTAATCACCCTCCTTCTGGGCAGAACGAAGCTTTAGTTCAGGATGCTCCTGTCCTTGGCAGCACAGGTATCTCGAAGGTAGACCCTAGCCTTGGGGCTGGATCCTGATCAGTCTCGGCCCATTCAAGCACTCTGAACCCTTTGCCAGCTCAGAACCCCAGCTGAAGCTTGGTGGCACCAGTATCTTTCTCATGGTAGCCATTAGTCTAGAGGGGATGGGGACCCTCTAGACTAATTGGGACCCTTATTTTGTCTCCTGCTCAATATTGACAAGGAGGCACGGTGCCCCAGTGCTTCTGGCCACATCCACAGGGTAGCTGCAAAGGGAAGAAATTACAGACTAGTCCTGGGTTGGCTAGAGCTGAGTTACCTCTCACAAATAATTCACAGTCCCCTTTTGGATGTTGGAGTGGACTTCCAGCAGGAAGGACAAGATGGTGCTATATAAACAGATGACAGAGACACCACTAAGTTACTTCTGTTTCCATTTTTCTAGCAAGAAGGAAGGTTTTCAAACTAGAAAAAGGAGAATATGTAACAGGAAATGTGGTCCAAGAAGTCTCTGGCTGTCTTCAATGTCTTCCATTCCCACACTGCTAGAAGGATGCAAGAAGGGGCTAAAAACCAAGCTGGACAAGAAGGGTGGGCTGAGAATATACGAGACTGGTCCCAGATCTTGACCTCAACCCCAAGGAAACCCCCTACCCAGAACAGCCTCTCAAAGATGCTTGCATTTAAAATATAATAATAACAGCAGCAGTGGCAGCAGCAGCAATTCTGACAGCATGTCTACTCTGTGCAGACACTGAACTAAGCACTTTACATGTCTTAACTCATTCAAGCCCCACAAGAACCCTGTGGAATGGGGACTATTATCACCCCATTTTATGGATGAGTAGACAAAGGCTTAGAAAGGTTAGGGGCAAAAAGCAAGACATCAGAGGTCAACATAGGTTCAGGGCACTGGGCCATCATTTTATGAACTTGTCATAGCAGTCTTGCTCTCACTGTATCATAGATTTTCAGGGCTGGGACAGTGGTGTTCTCCCCATCTCTACATTCTTAAAGCCAAGCTTTGTGTTTCACACATTACTCATGTTTTCACCAAATTTCTTTGTCTCCTCTTTTCTGCTAGGATTCAGTAAATTGCAGAGATATCAGAGACCAACCTAATAATATTATTATTAACTAAAGTCCATATTTTATTCAGACTTCCTTAGTTTTTACCTAATGTCCTCTTCTTGTTTCAGGATCCCACCCAAGATGCCATTCCATTCAGCTGCCATGTCCCCTTAGGCTCTGCTTGACTCTGAGTTTCCCAGACTTTCCTTGGTTTTGATGACCTTGACAGGTCTGAGGTGTACTAATCAGGTGTTTTGTAGAATGTCTCTCAGTTGAGATTTGGCTGTTTTTCTCACAACCAGACTGGGGTGATGGTTTTGGAAGATCATAGTGATAAAGCACCATTTTCATCACATCATATCTACCTAATGCTTTACTGTTGTTGACCTTGATCCCCAGCTAAGGCTGTGCTTGTCAGGGCTTCTCAACTGTTAAGTTATTCTTCTCATACTGTGCTCTTTAGAAGGCAGTCACCATGCACAACTGGCACTCAAGAGGTGGGGAGTTATCCTCTACCTCCTTGATGGAGAATTATCTACAAAAATTATTTGAATTTCTTCCACATGGGAGATTTTCCTAGTATTTATTTTTTCATTCATTCAATCGTTTGTTTATATCAGTATGGCCTCATGAATATTTATTTTATATTTTGCAACCACTATATTTTGATTTTTGCAAAGTATTTAATTCTGGTATCCCTGGTATTCTGGGGGTAGTTGGTAAATAGTGGATAATCAGCATTCACTGAATACTATATCTAATAAACGGTAGCTGTCCACCCTGGAGCACTAGTAGGCTGGGAAATCAAGGTCTCTACCTGGTTTTTAAACAAATGAAATAGAAATTGTTGAGTACATAGCATTCTGAAGGGATCCCTATCTGCAAGGAAATGACACTCCTATTTTGTAATGCATATGTGAATTCGGTGTGTAGTGAGTAGGGATGCAAAATGTATTTCTGGGGTCTCAGTCGATGATATAGTGTGAGCAGAAACACACTCTATGGGGCCCTGTCCGTGGTCCTGCCCTGTGTTTCCAATCAGTCCCAAGGATTCAGACAAAAAGCACCAGCTTCTCCAACCTAAAGGCAGCATAGCATCTTAGAGAGACAGAGGTAGGATTTGAAATTCTATTGTGTTACAATGGGATGAAATGAACAAGATGAAATTTAACAGGAATAAGAACTAAATAACAGGTTTAAAGAAATTATTGACACAGACAACAGGCCTGATCTCTTCAACGAGTCAAGGTTATTAAAATAAAAAGAATTATGTTACAGTAAGAAAGACCTAAGGATCACAACAACTGGATACATTGCACAATTCTGGACAGGAAACTGGTTTAAACAAAACAGCAAAAATGGACATTTTGGGGCCAAACGGAGAACTGAATAAGATCTGCATAGTAAATGAGACGAGAATTTATTAAAGCAGGAAAATGCTGATCATTTACTGGAAAAAAAAATCAGGTTACAAAACAGTATGCACAGCATGATCTCATTTTATGGAGAAACTCTTCATATAAGCATAGAAATAGCTCTGGAAGCATGTGACCAAGGTGTCACAGTGGGGCTCCCTGGGAGATGGGAACATGACACTTTTATTTTTGCTTGTCTATATTTCTAATTTCCTACTGTGCCATGAACTGCTTCTGCAATGATATAAGATTATGCTTTAAAAAGAAAGAAATCACTGACCTTCCTCCAGGATAGAAGGGAATCCTGGCTTGGCACAGGTTTAAAGAAAGATCCCTGGGGGTTTTGATGACTAGAAACTTAATATGAGTGGAAAGTGTGATACACCGTTTAAAAGGTAGCCTCACTCAGAGCTGTCTGCAGTGTGTGAGGTGCTGGGGCTGGAACAGTCCTGGGGAACTCCTGGTCCAGCCCCCCTGTATTATTGCTAGGAAAACAATTAGTCAGTGGCAGCTCCGGGGCCAGAACCAGAAGTTTGGCCCCTGCTGGGTTGTATGGAAATGATTTGGGCTTCAGAAACAGGGGGTATTTGGCCTGGAGAAGGGAAGATGGGAGGAAGTGAAGGGGAAAGGAGCACTGTTTTCAAATATTTAAAGGCTGCCATGGAGAAGAGAGACCCATGTGTGTTCCTGTGCAGAACCATAAGACAAGTAGGTTTGGCTCTAGAGTGTATGAGGGAGAAGTGTCTAACAACAGGAGTTGTCCAGCTCAGGAAAAAGGTGGTGAGGCATGCTGGGGGCTCACGGCTGAGCCTGCATGGCCTTCTGTCAGAGACTGCCGGGAAGCCCTTCCCACCACTGAGGCTCTGCAGTTCTGGACCTCCAGGTTCCAGCCAGAGCCAGCGGCTTCTTCTCCCCTGCAGCCTGTGTCCTGAGGAGCTGGGGCTCTCTGTATACCAGGGGGGCTGCCTAGATGAGAGGAGGGGCCTGGCTAGCCTTTGGGGAAGGAAAAGGATCACGGTGGCTGCAGGAAATGCCCCTGAGCAAAGCCCTGCAGAGCAGGAGGGTGGGCCACAGCCTGTAGAAAGACTTGGTGGGCGCTGACAGGAACTGCAGCAAGTGAGCTTCCTGGGATAGGGTACCCAAGCTCTCAAACTTGACGCGTGCCTTATCCTCTTCCACCTACTGCTCCCAGGAACTCCCAGGTCCCCACCATGCCCACGTGTCATGGAGAGATGATTGTCATCTCCCACTTGCAGCTGACAGGGAGACATGGATCCAACCTAGTTATGCCCTGGCTTCTCCCATATTCTGAAATGCTAGCTTTGAGCTGTCCCAGGAATAGAATGCCAGGCAGGGCCCATTTGAGGCCTGTGGTCCCATGCTCCCCATGCAGAGCCTGAGGCCTTAGGTGGTCTTGGAAACTCACTACTCAGAGCTTCTGCCCCCTGACCATTTCGAAGGGGGCAGTAGAACAAGGGTGGGGATTCTCACCTGCCAGGTGGGGACCTTGCCCTCCCCCAGACATAGTTACCAGTCCCTGTGCCCAAAGCATAAGAGGACACTAATCTATGAGGCATTTATTGGTATTCCTCTGCTCACCCCACTAGCAACATCTACCCTCTGATTCCAGCCCTAACCACCAAGATAACTCCTGTTTTCCCCAAATAGACGCGGGCCCACCACAGGAAACATTGCTCAGCTGCCGCTCCCCGAGGTTGGCTCTCGCATGCCTGCAGCAGCCGGCACAGCCAGCTGCCAGCCAGGCCTGTACATCAAGGCCTGAATGGGGTGTCACCAGGCAGGCACTGGGCTGAGAATCCAGGATGACCTGCGAGCAGACACCCCCTTCTATGTTCTACGCAGGGGAGTGCAGTCAGGAGGGAGGCTGCAGAGCGCCCCTAGCTGTCCTCTCCACCCCTTGGCTAGGCCTAGTGGGTCGCGCGCTCCTCCCCACTGAGCCCTGGAATTCGCGCACAGGGGCAGGGGTCCTGAGGCCAGGTTTTGACAGCCTCTTCCCCCCAAACATCAAGTGGGTTGCAGATCAGTCAGAGAAGCCAGCACTGCGGGGGAGGAAAGGTGGGCAGAGAGGGCACCCTGGGCGTGACGCTTGATGCTCGCGGCACCGATGCTAATGGTGGAAAGCGAGGGTCCCACAGGAGAGGGGAAGCCCCGGGGCGCGAGGCCCTCAGGTCAGAAGCGGGGCAGGAGGTGGCACTGGCAGGCGGGAGTCCTCCCGGAGTGAAAGCCACCGCCTTGGGCAGGAGAAACGGCAGGGAAGCTGGGGGAGGGGATTCGGAGGAGTTTCGGAGGCCGGCGGGAGGAAGGAGGCGGGGGTGAGGGAAGACGGAGGCTCCGGGGACCCGACGCGGGCGCGCAACCGCGGGCCCCTTACCTCCTCGCCCTGGCCGAAGCGCAGGCCGAGCGCCGCGACGCGCTCCACGCGCAGGAAGCCGTCGGGGTCGCGGCCGCACACCTCGAACACCTGGCGCAGGCGGCGCACCGAGCGCAGCAGAGCCGCGGGGGCGCCCGCCCAGCCCGCGCCGCCCGCCATCCGGGCCGGCCCCGCGGCTAGCCGGAGCCCCGCGCCGCTCGCCGCGCCCGCCGCCGCGCGCCACGCGCCGCCGCCGCCGCCGCCATCGCCGCGCGCCCGCCGGGGCCGCCGGCCGCCGCGTGGGTCTGCGCCGCGCAGCCTCCCTCCGCCCGGGGGCGGCGGCCGTGTCAGGCGCGGCGCCGCAGCCCCGCCGCTCGGGGCGGGCGGGCGGGGCGGGAGGCGGCGGCGCGGAGGCTGCAGACAAAAGCAGCTGCGCCGCGCTGCGCCGCGCGCCGGGAGCCGCTGCCGCTGACTCAGTTTCCCTCGCGTCCAACCACGAAAATCCCGGAGTGTGGAGGCGCGACAAGTGCCCGTGAATTCAGAGTTGCCCCGAGTCCCCTCACCGCCTTTGGAGAATTTCGTTACGAGGCCTGAGCCCACGTCCATCCGCGTCGGAATCCAACAGCCTCTCATGCGCCCTCAGTCTCCCTACCCACGACCAGCCCATCTCTGTGCCCTTTGTGGGTACCTAGCAGTACCTAGTGCTCAGTGTGTCCAAGGTATTTCGTATTTTAGCGTGTTAAATTCATCATTGTTACATTCATCCCCAAGGAAGCTGAGACCCAGAGAAGGTGAGCTACTTACCCTAGGCCACACAGCTTGTGGGGGTCAGGGCAAGGATTCCTATCCAGTCTAGATCTATACACCCTACTCCCTACTTAACCTTATCCATGCTGCCTTGGAAAGAACAGTCTCCAGGTGTAGGACCACACAGTCCCCATCTCCCCAGCCCACCTCCCCCACCAGCAGCACTCTGAGGTCAGCTCTGGGTACAGAGAGGAGGAGGAGGAGGAACCCTGGGATAGAGAGAAGACCAGGTACACACAGGAGGAAGCAAGGAAAAGCAAGGGCCTTCCACTAGGTATGTCCGTTGCAGGGCCCAGGAACACCGACACCTTAGAGTTTCCCTGCCTTTGCCTGGGTTCCCATCCTCACCTCTCCCTGGCAGCCCTGATGCCAAAGTTCAGAGCCAGCAGAGAATCTCAGCCCTAAAGACTGGCAGAGCCTCCAGGCCTGGACCTTAGCCCCCTCCCAGTAGTGTTCCGCTGAGCCTCCAGCCCAGCTCCTCAGGCCCGCACCCGGCCTTGCCTGGGGGCCCTGGAGAACTTGGCCTGGCTCTCCTCTCCTCCCTCTACCTTGTTGCTCAGCATGCCAGACCCTTGTGGCACCAGGTGCACCCCACCCTAAGACAGGCCTCTACTGAGCCCACCCCCACTTATGCTTTCCAGCTCAGTTCAGAGGTTTTCCCCCTCCAGGAAGCCTTCCCTGACGGCACTCCATCTTGCCTATTAGTCAGTTCTGGCCCCTTCTTCCAGATACCTTAGTTTTATAATTCTCTGGTGGGGTGCCCCTTTCCTCAACCATGCTAGGAAACCCTCCAGGGCAGGATGTGTCTTAATCACCTTCTTGTCCCTGGCCTCTAGCCAGGAGAGGGTCCAGAGAAAGCCCCTGCCCAGAGGATATGAGGCCATGCCTCATCACCTTCAGGAGCCAAGAGCGGTGCAGGGAATCAAACAGGGAGTCCAGGGTGGCTGGGGCCCAGTTCTGCGCATGCTCTGTCTAGCATCCCCTCCCTGGGCCTGTTTCTACCTCTGTGGTCTCCTGCTCAACTCCAAATATATTCTATGCAGCAGTCACCATGTGGCTTCTCTGATAGAGTGCCAGGTTCCCTTCTCTCCAGCCCCAGCTCCAGGGATGAACTTGGCTTTTAGCCGCCCTTTACTCCTTGACACATTAGTTCCTACAGGAGTACCTCTTGGGAAAGAGATTTGTGATATTGAGAATTGGAGAGTACAAGATGTGGGGAAGCAGGAAAGGGGAGACCATAGGGGCTGGGTGGGAATGTTCTAGGAAGTGTGGGCATCTCTGCTAGCTGGATGCCCCTCAGCAAGAAATTAACATTTTTGAGTCTCAGTTTCCTCATCTGTACAATGGGGATAATAATAGTGACTCTCAAGAGTGACTAAAGATTAGAACCAATGTATGCAAAATAATATGCATTGCTTCCCCTTCTACCTGTCCTATGAAATGAAGAAGGAAGTGAAGAAAGAACAGGGAGAGCTGGGGGAGGGGAAGAAGCTGGCTGCTGGAGGTCCAGCCAGCCTGCTGGCGCTGGCAGGAGGTAGAGAGTGGAAGCTGGGGGCCACTACCTGTGCAGGGACTCTCATTCATTCCTGCAAAGTCAGCTCATGCACTTTTTCTCCCACTCAAGAGGCTCAGCACATCAAGGACATAGGCAGGACCTGGGGCTACCCCCTGTTGGGAGCTGCCAAAATGGCTCTCACAGCCCCCAAAAACAGGACCTAGGAGGGCTGGGAGACCTCACCCTCAACTGGCAGAGGTGGGGCCTCAGATCTGAGTGTGAACAAATCCCAGGTGAACCAAGCCTACAACCAGATTTGTGTTTCTTCTCCCAAAGACAGAGTCATGTCAAATTCAAAAGTCCCCTCCTCAGGGGAGCCCTCCCTGACCCCTGACTCCTTGTCCAGGTCCTTCTGCAATTTTACTGCTGCTGGGTGATGGCCACCTGCCTCCCCCACCAGACGTGGCCTTGAGACTGCTTCTATTGCTTACCACTGTGCTGCAGAGGCCAGCAGGGCACATCACAGGCACTCTCTCTGGGTTGCCATGTTTTTTTGTTGAGTGCCTGGGGGATGGAGAAAGGAGAGCAGCCACAGTCTCTTTCCTTGCGGGACTGAGAGCTGGGCAGTTACGATGCAGTGTGATCTGCACTGAAGGCCCAGGCTCTGGAAGCTCAATAGGCCTGCTCAGCGTTTAGAAGGACCCTCTGAGATGATGCGATTTTCAAGGTTTCCAGGTTGTTAGAAGTAGACCTGGGGTCAGATCCCAGGGCTCCTAACTCCTTGACCTGAGAGCTCAAAGTGCAGCCCCAACAGATGTGGCAAGGGAACACCTACACCAAGACCCACCTGCAGGCTTGGAGCCTTGGGGTGTAGGGGGTTGCCCCAGGGAGGCAAGAGGCCCCTTTGGGGTAGGGGTAAGCAAGGAAGCTGGGAGCCTCCCACCTCTCCTAACAGGCGATCTCCAAAAACCTGAAGCAGCCTCAACTGGAATATCTGGGAAATATACATGAAAGGAGCAGCTAAGATTCTTGCCCATTCTCTAGGGAGAAACACAAGTTTGGTCAGGTGGATCCCCTGCTGAGAATCTAGGAGCAGGCTTAGGCCTCTCCTGTTTCCTGTCTCTCACTCCTGTCTAGGAGCATTCCAGCTCCCTCCTGCCTCCTGCTTGGGGCACTTTTTCACTCTTACCCCCTCTCCCATCCCACTTTCTGGCCAACTCCCATCCCTCCTGATTTGGTGGAAGTGGCACCTCCTGCAAGAAGCCTTCCCTGATCATATCCTTCCCACGTTGACCGCCTCTCGCTTGTGCTCCTGTAGCATTCTGTTCAGAGAGGTGACAAGTGCAGAGTGTGAAGCCACCTTAAAGATGGGGAAAAGGCTGTTGTGAGGGTCAGGTGAGTTGATATATATAAATGTAAGACCATTGCCACAGGTAGTGAATACTAGCTTTTGTTGTGACTGTTCTGACATCTCTTACTCCTTTTATTTATCAAGAGCATCTGGAAACAGGTGTGAAAGGCCACACAGTGACTACGAGGTCCCTGAGGGAAGGATGATTGTGTCATTTTTCTTTTAATTTTCTAGCTCTGGGTCCTAGCATAATGCCCAATACACACAATTAAGGTCTCTGAAGAAATACATTAAGGAAGGAATGGGCAAATATGGTGTGGTAGGCTGAAATATTGCCTCCCAAAAGGTACCCATGTTCTAATTTCTGGGACCTGTAAATGTTACCTTATTGGAAAAAGAGTCTTTGTAGATGTTATTGAATTAAGGATCCAGAGATGAGATTATCCTGGGTGACCAAATGGGCTCTAAATGCAATCACTCTAATCCTTATAAGAGGAAGAGGCAGATTTGACACAGACAGAAAAGGAGGCAATGCGACCGTGGGGGCAGAGATCAGAGGGAAGCAGCCATAAGCCATGGGATGTTGGCAGCCCCCAGAAACTGCAAGAGGCAAGGGAAAGACTCTCTCCTGGAGCCTCTGGAGGGAGGATGGCCCTGCTGACTCCTTGATTTCAGACTTCTGGCCTCTATAACTATGAGAGAATAAGTTTCTGTTGCTTTAAGCCAGCAAGTTTGTGGTAGGTAGTTATAGCAGCCATAGCAAGCCAATACATACGGGATAAATACCACGTGTAAGTTATGAATGATTATTAAGAGCCAAGTTTGGAATCCAAAACAGCTAAGCTGGGCACCAAGGTCTGCTTCCCATTTAGCCCTATGACTCTGGACCAGTAAATGTCTCTGGGCCTCAGTTTTCTGATCTGTAAAGTGGGGATAGTATTTCCTACCTTGCAGAGGTCCTACAGGTTTTTCATGAGCAAACGAATGCAACATGCCTCACGAAGTGCCTGGCACGGTACTTGGCAGGAGGTAGTTATTTCATGTCAACACGGAGAGGTTTAGAACCAGGCTGAAAGGAGGAAGCATTTCCAATTTTCATCTACCGGCCTTGACACCACTGTCCATGTTGCCTGCAACTGGGGCAGGAGTCAGTTTCTTCCTGCTCACAACCTGCTGGGGTGTTTTTCAACCATGAATAATTATCACTCTGGAGAGGAGGAAAGTGGTGTGAATCCATTTGTCTTCTGACCTGTCCTAGAATACTCTCACAGCCAGCAGAGACCCAGAACAGCATGCTCGCAGACGTAGCCAGCGCTGCTGAGGCTACCAAGGACCCTGGCAGGACTGGGGTGTGCCCAGGGTGAGCAGGGCTTCTGGAGACCCCGTCCTTCCTGGTCGGGTGGGGTGCCTGGGAAGAAGCCAGAGGTTTTTCTCACCGCAGGTGTCTGTCCCTCAGAAAGGAGAGGGACCACTAACTGCTAACATTCCTTTCAGCATTCCAAGAATGCCAACACTTACTTATGCTATTCAACTGGGCTCCGCATCATTTCACCAAACATAAAAATGGCTCCTAAAAGTGGTCTCTATTCGAGGCACCAGCATTCACCTCCGGGTTTCTCACGGTGGGGGAAGCAATCTCCTGCCATAGGTCCCTCACCTACCGGAAGTCCATGCAATCTGCACATTCTCCGGCTTCCAGCCTTCTCTGCTGCCCTCTGCCGCCGAAAAGAAAAACTACGTCTTCAGCATGGGCAGCAAGCAGGCCGCCCTTTCCAGTTAGATCCCAGCCGGCGCCTTCTGTGATACGCGGCAGAACACTAACGTGATCTACCACGCTCTGTTACATACTTACTGACTGAACACTCACTAACTCTCGGGAGTTGTGTGGCATGGGCCTTGGTTCCAAGACAATAACTCAACATGGAGTGGATCGATGAAATGCCCAGCGTGCCTTTCACATGTAATTCCCTCTGTCTAGAATGTCCTCCCTTCCCGGAAACCCTATAGTCACCCTTCAAATGCCACCTCCTCCAGGAAGCCTCCTCTCAGTGAGTTGCCTTCACTATTCTGCTCTCATAGAATTCCGTGTGGACTCTCCTAGACTGTTTTCATGATGTTCAGGGATGCCCTCCCCACCCACCCACTTCCCTTCCTCTTGGGCAAATTGCATAACACCTCTGTGCCTCATTTCCCTCACCTTAAAATAGAGTTAATAATAGCCCTCCCGAGGGGCTAGTGGAGACAACATAATTGATGTGTGGAAAGCCCTTGGCATGCTTCCTGCCTCAGGAAGGAGTAGCTAGCATTGTTACAGAGGTCAGAGGAAGGGTCTCCCCTGAGAAAGGAGAAAGCGGATATGAAGCTGCCAAGAGCTGAAAGGTCCTCCCTTCAGCTGGGTCACCCAAGAAGTTAGGCCCCAAATGGTAAAAGCTGTATAAAAAAGTATGTGTGTGCACGCACACGCGAGACACCCGGATGAATGCGCACAGCATAGCACGAGTCAGCGAATGAGAGCGTGCCCCTGACGCTGATATCGACTCTCCCTTCTTGGTCTTGGGATAATCCCTACAGTGCTGGGGTCGTGAGGAGCAGAAACACAGACCGTCTGGTAGTCTTACCTCTCTGATCACTATTCCTTAGGCTAGACTCCTAGATACAGTATTAGTGGGGCAAATGGTGTGGATGTTTCTAAGAAAGATGAGGCCCAGTGCACCAGTCATGAGGCTCATCGCACCACACTCTTAACCAGCACCACGTATTAGTTAAATATATCCCCCTTTGCTACTTTGACAGATGAAAATTGTATTTCGCTGTTTCGGTTTCCTTTTTTTTTTTTCTTTCTCACTAATGAGTGTGATGACATTTCCATCAGATAGTAATTAGCAATTGGTACAGTATTTCCTTTCTGTGGATTAGCCATTTATGTCTTTTGCCCATTTTTCCCCCAATTTGGGTCTTTTAAAATTCATTTTTATAAACTTTATAATGAGAGAAATTTTCCTGTTCATTAGCCTTAAAATTTAGGTGTGATTTTTCTGTAGTCAACATGCAATTTTTCTTTCACCGCTTTAGGCTTACAAGTCATTCCCCCCTGTGGGAGTCATTTGTGTTCCTGGCCAACATTTGCACTTCTTCTGGATAGAGAAGGATATCTCTTTCTGACCCTTGTGATTTCGTGAAGCCGTGTGACAAGTTCTGGCAGTGACTGTGAGCAGAAGTGACTCCACACCAGGCCTCATACCTTTAATTGCTAATGCGAGGCCCCCCGGAGGCTGGGCTGTCCCATAGCCACGTGTAACTATTCACATTTAATTTAAATTAAATTTGAAAAGTTAGCACCTCGGTCTCAGTAGCCACATTTCAAGGGTTCAACAGCCCCATGTGGCTGCCTCCACTGGATTGGGCAGCGCAGGTGTGGGGCAGTCCCATCATCCCAGCGCTGGGCACTGCTGCCTCATCTCTCCCCCTGCATTTACATCAATCGCTCTGGGCACCTGAGAAAAGGGTGAGCAGAGCCCCCTGCCGACCAGTGATGGACATAGCAGCGGAGAGAAAAGCTTCTGTGGCTTTTAAGCCAATGAAATTTTGGGGTAACTGGTGCTTTTTTAAACCATAGCATAATATCCACCTTTTAGCCTGTTCCATACTACTCAGCTAGTCTAATTACCATGGTCAATTTTGAATATTTAAAATTTCTAGTTTTTACCTAGTAAGAAAAGTGTCCAACTACCTTCTTTTTCTTTTCTTTCTTTTTTTTTTTCTCTTGGCCATGCTTTCTTGTTTATCCTACAAGGTGAACCTTTGGATTGTTTTGTTTGGGACACATTTTCTCCCAGTATGGATCTTGAGAATTGTGTTAAATCAGCACATTCATTTGGGGAAGACTGGAACTCTACAATATTCAGTTCCCCCATCCGGGACCATGGTCTATCTCCACGTACTTGGCTCCCTTCTGCCTGGCCCTCTTGCGTGCCTGTCTGCTGAGCAGCACTGTGTGGACTGCATTAGCAGCAACAGGAGGAGAATAAGGACAGTAATGAGTTTTATAAAACAAAATTAATTCCCTTCAGAGAACTGTACTTTATCTTGAGATTCCTTCCCTCCCTACTCTTATGGGGTTGAAATGGCATTTTTAATATAAAAAGACTGTTACTAGAATTCTTTTTGCTTTTTTTCTAAATGTACATGTTGACAAAATACACTTTGGAAATTTTACTGATATGTGAAATCTCAAAGTCTTGATTAGAGTTTTCAGTAGGTCTTTACATAGGTCATCTTCAGTCCGGGAGGGATTTTGCATGGAGTTGCTGTTGTGAATGGGATCTTTCCTCTATTAAATCTATGTCTTGAGTTCCCTGGTAACATAGAGTCTTAAGTGTTATTTGATAACCATGTATTGAGCACCTTGAATAAGGCGTGGCCCCTGTATCTGGAGGCGCAAGATACAGGACCAAGAGAAAGGCTCACAACATAGCCCATGGGGAATCAGAAAGCATTCCTAAGAGGTGCTGATGCTGGAGTTCATTTGTGAAAATAACGGGCCTAATTAATGTTTGTAGGATGAATGATTAAATGCTGCTAACTCAAAAAGACTCAGTTCTCATTTTGTTAATGAGAAAAATTTTCTTTGGTCTCCTATAGAATCCTAGATATGAGTATAGGTGGTGGTGGTGGTGAGATTTTTGCTTCAGTTGTAGATCACCTAATTCCTTTCTCCCTTTCATCCACGAATTACCAAATCGGCAAGAGAGGATCCCTCGCCATCAGTTTCTCATCCTACTTTGACTTTGGGCCAGATTCAAAGAGTCCCCTTATTTTTGCTGGTCCGGGACAAAGGCCTGTCTTTATGGAGGTTTTAAATGAAGAAGATTAGGGTGCATTTCCCAAATGTGACGAAACAATGGAGGAAAATAAGAACAGAATGAGCCAGTCTCCTTCCTGGTGTGCTGCTTTCTGCCCAGACACGGCTCTGCTACCCGTGCCCTCTAGGTCAGGTCGTCCCCAGCCTCGATGATCTACTCTACATTCAAGACTTCACAACCTTGTTTTCAACTTTTTGATGACACAGTTCTTGGTCAGTTTTCAAGACCCAACTCTTTAGTCACCCACCCTGCCAGTCACTGCAACCGTCCAAGAGCCCAGTCCACACCTTGGGACACTGTGGTCACTGCTTGTATGGCTGTTTTCCCTCATGAATTGTGAACTCATAGAGGACAGAGGCCAAACTTTTTCCTCTTTTTGCATCTGCAGTGCCTGGCATAGGGCTTGGCACAATTATAACCAACAGGAAATGTTTCTTCGAACAAATGAATTAAGTCAGCTGAGGTAATATCTGTTGACATTTTCCTCCCTTAAACATATTTGAGTTGGGCAATGCTCTCTAAACGTCTGACCAGGAAGGGGCGCTAGGAAGATTCCAGTGTGGCTTCCCTATTTTCTACTGAGGAAGTGGCCGCTGTGGGGGGAAGTTCTGAACCCTATAACCCCACATGCTTAATTCTCTTTATCACAACTAGCTTGACTCTCAGCATATGGTAAAGAACCTAGAAACATACTGCAGTATGACCTTTTGGGGATATAGGCATACTTTGGAGATATTGCAGGTTTGGTTCCATACCACTGTAATAAAGTATTGCAATAAAGCGAGTTGTAATCTTTTTGCTGGTGGAGGGTCTTGCCTTCAGTTTGTAAAGCAAAGTACAATAAAATGAGGTATGCCTGTAATTCAAAAAGGATAAAGGTAATCCAGCCCAATTTAGGTAAAATGTATGAAGCTGCTTTGGGAACTTTAAATATGCATATATACATGTTATGTATGTATAAATGAATACGCACAGTATATATGGATTTTTAGAAGGCACTTTTGTAAAAAGCCAAATTGATTGGTTAATGTTATGACATTTCCACTTATGATTAGCCAGTATTTTTAAAAAACAAAATGGGAGAGTTTCAAATGGACAGAGACCATGTTTCTATAGTATGGCCTCATAGTTACAGAAACAATCAACATTCAAAAGGGTTTATTTGATTGGTAGATAAAAAGGTTTTAAGTGGAACTGACTGCAGTGTGAAGACTGAGTTTTTAATAAAGAGAGGCTGCCTGGCAGATCACTTGGGGCTGTTAATTGCCCTTGAGAATTTGAATGTTGCTATGCCCGAGGCTCTTCTGACCTGCAGTGAGCGGGATAAGACGGTTCACTGATAGAGATCCAGGGAGAATTAGGGGTGAGGGTAAATGCTCTAAGATGCCTGCCACCATTAGGGGCTTGCTTTGGGTGTGTGGGGTGGGGGCGGGGGGTGCTGGGCTACTTTCTAGAAAAAGAGGAACACTGTGATACCACTTGGCTAAAGGTTTTTATTATTCTTCCAGCATCTCATGCCCCTCCCCAATCCTCCATGGGAACTAACTTTTCTGGCCAGGTGGTTCAAAACCCCAGACTAGCCTGAGGGTGTCCCAGAAAGCTAAACTCTGTGCAGGCAAACCCTGGACACAGGGACCCCATAAACTGTATGGTCCAAGACCTCAAAGAGCTAACTACCTAGGGACAGAGGGTCAAAACCCCAAAGGTATGCCTAGTTTTGAATGTGATGCTTCAGGCCACAGGGAAAAGACAGCTATTTGAGGTATTTTGCAACACTTGGCTTTTCAGTTTCTGCTCCAGGGGTCTTTAAGCCTGGGTGCCAGGGAAATCACCTGAGTTTTCTCCCTTGCCACTCTGGGACTCCAACCCTAGGGAGTCTGCCTTTGTGCCGGTGGTGTGGGATGGGCCCAGGGAGTACTAGCCAGCCCTCCAGGTGAGGTACCCCTGCTTTCTCAGCCTTCCTATAAACAGACAAGCACTTGCCTCTGAACTGCAGGTTGTTTCATAGTCTTTTATGCCGGACATTGTCACCCTCCCAAGAGGCAGCTCTGTCCTCCCCACAGAATCTAGGCTTGATTCTCTATCTGGGGGTAGCCCACTTAATGGGGTAAACAAGATAGTAAAACTCACAGAACCCGCTCCAGAAAAGTGTTTGACAGTGTTTACACATGCAATGTCAGAGAAGATTCCGTAGGGGGAGCTGAAGAGCTGAGTCCTAACACATGTCCTGTGAAGGCTCCATCTCCAGGTGTCCTGGCCTTTCTGGTTGCTCACTTTAAAATAAGCAGATTCAGCCTACCCTAGAGCACAAAGTCACCCCTCAGTTTGGCAGACCCTAAAAAAAGCATTTGATGGAGCCCAGGACACACAATTCCAAAATATGGTACCTTGGCATACTGAATATTTTAAGCTGAAGTCACTCTGATTTTTCCCCTGCCCTTCTCCCCCGAAACAGGACATAAAACCCTCTTGTGAAAGAGCCCAGGAAAGGAACACCCTTATGTCCAAAGACAAAAGAACAAACAGGCCTTGAGTTCCCCATTTACTACACTCACCTCATACTCTGACCTGTCATATTTCTACACGATTGCCCACTCTTTATTAAATCTAGCATAGAAATACTCAAGTTTAACTGTTTCTTCGGTCTTCATTTCCTTGTAAAGGCTCCCATGTCACATAAAACTTGCATTAAATACATTTGTATGATTCTCTCCTGTTAATTCGCCTTGGTCAGTTTAACTTTCAGACTCAGCCAGGAACCCTAACAGACTAGAGAAAAACTTTTTTCTTCCTCTACACATTTCACTAAAATTACTTATTTTACTTTTAGTTGAGAGAGGTTCTGGAAACAGAAATCCATGGGGGTGGGGTGGGGTGGAGTGGAGAACCCAAGACATCCATAAAAGAAAGGAAATGGTCATAATGTTTCAAAAGATCAGTGAGGAGTGGGGGGAAGTGAGAAAACAGAGCTGATGCATGTGAAGAAATTAAATAACTCCCCACATCTTAGAGCAGATTAAATTTACATTTTACTTAAAAAAGGGGGGAGGAGTACATACACAGGGAGAAAAATGGGGTGAGGAACAACAATGATCTGAAGTAGATTTCTACAATTTCTCCTGCAATGATCAATTTTGCCTGTTGGGCAGTATTTCTCCTGCTGGCGTACAAATGCTTACAATATTAACAAGGCTGTAGACAAGGGAACTGCCAACGTTTAGGTCCGAATGGAAAGGAGAGGAAGTTATCATATACAGTGTAAGTTTACAATACACGGCATTTTCTTTAAGTGATGTAACGCAGTCGCAGGAAGAAGTTCACAATACTAACACGAGAATATTCAAATGTTTGTTTGTTATCCATGTACAGCAACTGCTTTACAAAAAAGCAAAATAATACAATATATCATATCACATGTATTTACAGTGTAGTAAATATACTTTTCTGTCAAATTTTACACAAACTATTTACAGGTGAGTATACTGCATTAAAAAAAATTATGTGGCTGACACTAAGAGTGAATTTTTGTATAAGTCCATTGCATAACATTGAAAAAGACATGCCTCATTATGCTGGGGAGGGATGAGAGGGGAATGTAAAAACAAAACCAAAAAACAAACAAAAAGCCAAAACAAAACTGAAAAACCCTAAAAGCCATTAAGCAAGGAGGGTTGCCGGCTTCTGCTCTGTCTACCCCTAGAACATCCGTTCTGTGGGGGTAGAAGCTGACCATGCACTGCGGTGTCCTCAGTGCCAGGCTCAGGACATGCACAGAGCCAGCATCCAGTGATGGACAGGTGCTGAGTGGACAAAGGAGAGAGCACTTGCCACTTTCCCCCCGCAAAGCTGGTGAACCGTGTTTCCATGCTGGCAAACAAGACCACACCCCTGGGACTTGGAGCAGTGATAAAACAGGTAGATTATCCACAACAAAAATGTGATGAGTTACTTCACCTCTTTAAAAAGGGGGAACACCCACAAACTCAAAATAAATTACTTATAATGTTCTTTATAGAATTTACACCAGATTATGCAAAATGGGAAACTTGCTCTGAATTTCAGAATTTCTTGTGCAGGTTACAGGTACGAGAGGCCTAAAAAAGTAATTCATTTCTCAGGGGACACATATTGGTGAGAGATTTATCTCATGTTCATTTTAGTTACTTGGAAAGCTAGATTTTCCTCAAAAGTTGGAAGTTCTTTAGACAATGAAAATTTTAAAACTTCGTAAGTTTCCAAATTCCCAGGATATACTGGTCAAAGTATTTTTGCAGTTCAAAGAAGGCTCAATTTTGATTTGTGCAATGCTGATCATTTCATGAGGTACTTCAAGTGAATTCATTCCATTAATTACACTAGAGGAAAATAATGAATAAATTTAAGAAATATCACACCTTGGAAAACTTGTTTATGGAAAGATAAATATTTTTAACAGCAAACCTTTGGAAGTTAGTCTATTTTGACGGGAGAAGCAAAATAGCATACCACCACCCACTATCATATGCACCAAACCAACCAACGAAGAGGGAAAACGTGGAACCAAAATGATTAAAGGCTCACATCTGCCTTTTAGTCCAGGAGCCAAGAAGTTTGAATCCCATCCCAGAAGTACTGGGTTGTGCGAGGACCTTAACGGCAGCTTGGCATCCTTGGCAAAGGGTTGTTAATGACCTATTTCTAAACTCAGTTCTAGTCTAAGCTTCTTTATAATCTTAGTAGTTCTGTTATTATAAACATTCTATTCTAATGCAGCCTCTACAATAGTTAAAAACAAAAGTTTAGTTAATTGCACCCGTCTTTAATATTTTCCAACAATTCTATGTCAAAATAACTATTAATACTAAGGTTTTTTTCCTTTTATTTTGGCAAATGGTTCTTACTTTTCCCAGGATTGTAAACAAATTAAAAAAATTAAATTCTTGCTATTTCTGAATATCAAAAACAATTTTATTTACATTAACATATTACATTGTTATTATGTGGATAAATGTGAAATGTGTTATATTATTAAAATCAGAACACTTACATGTACCATTGTTTATTAATTTAGCTGTGGAATTTAATTTACTGAAATCCACTTATGAAGTAGCACTATAGGAAACTCCCCCCTCCCCCAGGTTTCTCTTCTCCTCCCAAAGCGATTACATCTGAACATATAAAGGGAACCTGGGAGTAGGGAATAATATCTTTTTGTAATAAATACGGTTAGTCTTAAACTGGCACATCCAGATAACTAATATGCTCTCTGAAGTTGAATTATTTTGCACTATCCAGGCACCACAAAGAAATTTGATCTGCACTACTATGGGAATTCCAATGCCACTGTAACCCATACCATTCAGTATAGCAGCACCTCTTCCGGTCCCCTGTTGCCATACTAATTCAGGCTGACTAGTCTTTTCACAGTGATTAAATGAAATTCTATCATATATGATCCAAAAGTTTTGCTAAAGAGATTACTGGTTTTTTTAGAGGGGAGGGGGAAAGTTATAAGACATTTAAAATACATTTTATCAAAGACATTTTTGTTAATATACACCATACTCCATGTTTCTGGGAAAATTATTAAACAAAATAAAAGCATCAGCTACTCAAAGCCACGTACCATTTCATTTTGCTATGGAGCTAATGCAAACATCTATGAAAGTTACCTTCTAGGAACAATTTTTAACACTTTGTTCACTGATAACCCTGCTTAGCATTATTTAGGAAAGAAAAGGTGGTGGAAAATGTATAATTACTATACTTAGTATAGTTTTGGCTTACAAAAACAAAAAACAACTTTTAGCGTATTTGAAGATTAAAAGATAATCAGCTAAAAAGATAATCAGAGAAAAAAAATAAACTAGATTGGATGACTGAGTTTGGATAAGGCCTCAGAACCTATCGCTTTAATTTGGTGATGTTAAGATATATGTGGTTATGCTTATTTTCCTGAAATTATTGCTAATACTAAAATGTTAGTATTTCTTAAGAACCTACTATAAAACACTAAATCCCTTCGCCCCCCCAAAGTACCTCGCCTGTGGCTTTATGGCGTGGAGTCTCTGAGGCTTGAACTCTGTGGTTCCTTCAGTTTTGTAAGGTAAAAAAAAGTCCACAGCTAAAAGTCAGATTAATACACTGGGGTTATAGTATTATTTCTCCCATAAACTTGTATCTTAAAAAGTGTGTAAATAAGACTAACACTTTACTTTGTATGATGAGGAAGGGGAAAACATAGAAGGCAGAGCTCTGTGCAAATGGCTTTCATAGCTGGCCAGTAGCAGCAGTATTCAAGAATCCATCCTCTCTCACAATTGGGATGTTCTCAGTTCAAGTGTCCTGACCTCCCACTTTCTTTGCGGTTGTTCTGAACACTTGCTTAAATCAGACACACTGAAATTAGAAGGAAAAAACTGTTAAAGAAAAAGCAGCATTAAATTTAGGCAATGCTTCCAAGAGTTGATCATCTGGCAACATGGCAGACAGGATGGGCTCTTAAAAACATGAAGTGCAGCATCACAGCACGGTCGTGAAGGGGGCACTAGTGAGGAGCCCGTGTAAGTTAAGTTTGTTTGAAAAAGGAAAGAAAGAAAGCTTCACATGATCTTCTTAATGCTATTACGTTTGAAACTGCCAGCACTTCTTTGCTTCTGTACTTGGCTTGCGGATCCATGGCGAGTTCGTCCACTATTACAGTGCCCAGCGCTTGGGGAGAGTTCAACGTTCTCCTTGTCAATTCCTGGAGAGAAACAGAGCAGCCAGTTACTCTCTCTCCTCCGGTTTTAAGCTCCAGGGTTGGATCTCACGATCTGTGTACGAGATACAACCTGGAGAATTGTTAATGCTCAACTGCAAGAATGTTTATGAAGATCCTGTCACACAGAAAACTTTACATTTTGTTAAGCGGAGTTTGCTATCACAGCAGAAAAACAGCATAAGAAAAAAAAAACCAAACAGTAAGTTGCAAGGCAGGCAGGCTTGAGCTGAAGGAAAGGCTAGCAGCCACCAGGGAAAACAAGAGATCCTTCCTCCAAATCATACCAGAAGCTTCCAGCAGAGGTCAGCTTCTAGCCACATATCGTTACTGGTGTTTATACACAGAATATATACATACTCTCCAATTGCAAAAGGTACTGAAATTCATTATTTCAAAGAAAGGCAGATCCTTTCTATTTTTTCAATAAAAGGCAGACACTTTTCTTTTTTTTAATCACAGTGCCTATCTCAAAGGAACTCAAATGTTTACTGAGAAAAATAACACATCACAAAAGTCATATTGTAGAATCTTTGCTTTGACCTTTTCAACTACGGCAAGTCATTTCATGCTCTGCATCTTAGATGGATGCCATTTATTTCTCTCATAGAGGAGATTAAATCTCCCAAAACTGGGTCTTACAATGAATTTTATAAACAATGTACGTAATGACTTCACAACAGTAACCAGAAGCAAAAACAAAATACTGTTTACCTCTCAGATTAATAAAGATTGTGAATTACAGGTAACACAATAGTGGTTACCCTGAGGAAGTGGTGACAGAAAGAGGGAATGAGGGTGGCTTCTTGGGGGCTGGTAATGTTCTGTTTCTTGCTCTGAATGCTGGATTGTTAAGTGTGTTTACTTAAAAGTTCATTAGGTTGTAACTTATGATCTGAGTACTTTTCTGTGTTACATTTCAATAAAATTAATAAAAACAATTAGACTGATTATATCCACCTTTAGCATAACTACAGGTGGGAAAGCAAATAGCTGGAGAGCATTTTAACAATTTGTATAAAAATGTAAAGTACTGACTGATATTTACTGATACAGAAAGATGACCAAAACTTAGGAGTGGGGGCGGGGAAAAGGGCGGAGAAAACATTTGCCCAAATATGTTATCTCTGGTGGCATTACTTCAGGTAATTTTTACTTTATTCTTATCTGTACCATTTGAATTTTAAAATTTATTCTTATCTGTACCATGTGAACAGTAAATTTGAGAATGAAAAAATTTCCATTTATGGACAAAAAGTAACATTTCAAGTCAAAAACTATTTAGGTTCTAGAAAATATACATAGATCCACTCATTTATTTTTTGATTCATGAACAGAAAATGTATTTGTGATGACCTCCTCCTACTAGGAGCCACATATCCTTCATTTGGATTCAGCTTTGAATTCAATTCAGAGCATAAAGAATCTACAGGCACATGGTACAATTTACACAGGCTCAGTAGAGGTTTGCTGTCTTGAACTTGTCAAAGAACATGGGCATTTGTCAGTGTTTGTTTATGAAAAAGTGCTGGGCTGGTAGTGTGAATGTAGAATTACACATGTCAGCACACCTCTCCAGGAGCCAAGCACAGTGAACCAGCATCTCGAATCTGTTCTGTTCTAACCTAACCACAGATGCAGAAAGATGAGTGGAAGAAAACACATCACAATGTTCACAGAACTTTTCTCTGGGTAACAGAATTCTAGATGATTTTTATTCCCTTCTGCATACTGATTTGTGTCTTCTCCAGAGCCATTTAAAAAAGAAATAAAATTGAAAGAAGACTGCTCATCATCTCTTGAATATGTTTTGAACTTGTTTGTGCAGGATATTTTAATTGCCTTGTCTATTTCTACAAGACAAAATCCAAACTATATTTCCCATCTCTGTTTCCTTCATGATGCATTCTTCTGTCTCCTGCTAGAACTACTTTCTCCCTTTTTTCCTCCCTGCTTTTATATGGCATTTATATTTATTACATTTTGCCTGTATACTATCACAACTTGTGTATACATCTTATTTCCCCTACTAGAGTACAAATACTCAGAAGGGCAAAGATCATATATTATTCATTTTTGTTTTCTTATAAGATATAGTTGATATCTTTTTCAATAATATTGGTTAAACTGAATGCTTCATTTTTAAATGTGATGGCTGTAATTCAGAACCAAAAAGCATATAACTGCTGATCTCCTGGGGGTGGTACCATATATTTAGTGAAAAAGACAAAAAATTTATTTTTAAGTTCCTGCATCTGAACTTCCTCCTTGACCTTGTCAGTTTACAATCCCTATTTTTGTTTTTTACGCTTATAGCACCTGATCTTCCTAGGTGTTCTCCCATCCAAGTACTAACTAGGCCTGACCCTGCTTAGCTTCTGAGATCAGACGGGATCAGGCTTGTTCAGGGTGGCATGGCTGTAGACGACCTTCCATTTCTTATTTGCAAGCAACCTACAAGTTCAAGTCTAACAGTTACTTATCTGGGGTTATTTCTTTAACAGGAAATAAGATTCAGGTAAAAGTAGAACTTTTAAAAGATAAGGGTTTGAACTAATTAGGAAATGACCAACTAATTAGGAGACGACTATCAGGAGGAGCACAGCGTGGACAATCATTAGGAAGGCATGTGGCTTTCTGCCAGCAATTTGCAACCATGGCAGCCTTGCCACTGCTAGACTGTGGCTTACTATGGGAGAAAAGCAATCATTACACTGCCAGGTGGCAATAATTCTGTCTAAGGAAAAGAGCCTGCTCAGTGAAATTTTAAAGAATTAACATTATATAAATTGTAGTCACAAAGATTAAGTTGCTAGGGTAAAGATTAAGTATATTCCATTTTGTTTTGTTAAGCAGATAACCTTTAGGCCTCTAACTAAAGAAATTTAAAATATTTATTTATCTCCAGTTAAATGTTAAGGGTAAAAAGTAAGCCATAAAATTTTACACATACTAGGATCGCTACTACATAAAGAAACTGAAAAGAGATGTGCCAAAATGTTACTAATCAGTGATTATTTTAGAATGGTGAGATTATGGGTGATTTTTTCCCTTCTATTTTGCTGAATTTTCTTTTTTTTTCCTTATGAGCATGTGTTTCTTTTAATTAAAAATATTAAAGTATCACTTAGTCTTGTCACTCATAACCCAAAGCTTCAATGCTATGTGAAAGGTTGATATCTTACTTCTCTTAAACTCAATCATAATCTCAATTCAGTTCTCATTTTTGTATGTGTGTTTTCTGCCTAGTTACCAAACTCTACAAGTTACACACAGGTAAATGTAGCATGACTGATTCCAAAGTTCAACCTCACAGCAAAGATGTTTTACTTTAAGAATCAAAGGACAAGCTGACATAAACATCTTGAAGGGTCTTTTTTTAAAGTGAAAAAAATTTTTAAAAATGCATTATATTTACACCAAATTACAGCTTCTTGAAAAAGCCAAGTTGCATAAAACAGAATGACCTTAGTTTCTGGTTATGGCATTTCGGTTTCTAAGCATCATTCTCACTTTTGAGATTTTGGCAGCATTCTTTCTTTTTACCCTCTAAAATTAAATCTAGAAACCTCTCTAGAAGCTGGTGAAGGATTTGGGCTCAACATTCTATTGGAAAAACTTTCAGATTATCAGCCAGACTGCTCAAATGGAGACAGACTCCATCCTACACTGGTACATGCTATATTTGAGATTAGTGAGCAGACCTTGGCGCTGCACTTCTTCTCATCCAGGCCTCACTAAGGCTTTGTATTCTGGTCTCTCTTATGCCCCAAGCACTGACTTTCTCTTCTGACCTTCAGTGGGCGCAAAAGCAAAAATTCATGAGGTGACAGATACCCAGGGGCCACCCCCAAATGAAATAGATAAAAACTTCTGTGTTCCCAATTTGCTAGTTTAAATTCCCCCAGAGATATGCTGTGGTCATACATGCAGCCACTTACAAACATGCAGGGCAGAAGAAGCTGGAAATTCTGTATAGCAGTGTATTAATAAGCACTATGCTTTAATGAATTTTGGTGGTTCCAGATAAAGATAAAATCCTAAATAAAATGCGCTTTTGGCCAAAATTTAGTGAGCCAATTAAATGAAAAAAAATTATTATATTACATTATAGCTGTTCAAGTTACATGTCTATCTCCTCTGCTGGAACATGAGTTCCTTGAAGGCAGGTGTCGGGGTTTGTTTCTTTTGACAACTAGGGATATACATCCAGCCTGACAAATAATAAAACACTTAATTAAAAAAATTCACCTGTTTTTTAAACACCAAAACAATCAACCAAACTGGAACCTAATATTTTCATGAAATAATAAAAGGATTAAATCCCTTTTAATTCTTGAGAAGCTTAGAAGAAACGAGTTAGGTAATTTGTGAGAAGTTACACAACACAAATGAAAGACTAATAATAACCCAAATCGCCCACCACCTGCACAGCAGCGCTTGAAGGTAATGACTCAGCACTGCTTAGTTTATTACATATTTAATATGGCAAACCTATCAGAAAAGTTTTACTACATATATGAGGAGGCAAACATGTCAGAAGGCTCATTTGTTACATATATAATGAGGCAAACATGTCAGAAGACCCAGGTTTGAGTCTTGGTTGGATCAGAACTCTTATTTGGTTCTAGTTCTTAATCTGGCCATTAAAGATACAGTAGGTGTGCGTATTTCAAAGGACCGTTAGAAGAATCAGATATAGTAATCCATGTGAAGACTTTTTGCACATAGATAAAATTACTATACAAATTAAGATGCTCCTAATACCTGAAATAAACAAAGTGATATACTGAAAAAGTTTTAGAAATGTTTAGACCTTGAATTTTATACTGGAATTTGTAAAATTACTGAAGCTAATGTAAATAAGCACAAAAAATAATCTTCTTAGACAAAAATGCAACTACAGCTTTTTTTAAAAAAAACTATAGCTTCTAAACATCATGGAGATATGTTAAATATATATTTATATCTGTATTTGAGCTAGATATACAAAATAATACCTATGTGAATTAAAAAATTTTTAATGGACTTTCATCAACTGTTGATACTTCTTTTTCTATTAGGTCTAATATTTCTCTATAATAATTATAGAAGAGTAAAAGAAAGAAAAGGCATCTTTTATAAATTACACACTAGCGTGTCATAATTTCTTCTTCTCTGTCCATGGGTGATAGAATGGATGCCCAGCTTTAATTTCTAAGGAAACACTGGGGTTGGTTTTATATTTGGGAAAAAAAATTATTTCTAAGCTAAAAACTCTTCCTCGAAACACACACCCTGCTTTCTCTATTATTAACTCTCCCCAGAGTTTCTTGTTAATCTGCCTGTGTTGGCCAAGGATGGGACTGCGTCTTCAGTGTGCAGGGGAGTATAAGCAGCTCCTTATCCTTGGTCTCCTTAACCAAGACAGGATACATGGCCCTGCAGTGCCAGTAAGCACCCAGACTTAAAGCAGTGGCTTTACGAGTCCCTCAGGTGCTAAGCCAGACTGTGCTTACAGGGGCTGGTAAATGAGGTCTCATGCCATGTGCCCAGAACGAGTGCAGGGTAAGCAGTGTTTCGTGCAAAGATGACGAAAGTAAAGAGTACCTTGATGAGGGAACAGCTGCATGAAAACTGCTGATTTAGAGCAAGGAAGAGAAGCTTCACAGACACAGAATGGAAGAAAAAACAAAAGTGAGTGATGTCCATAAGATTTTTTTAAAAGGGTGAGATATGATTTGATACTGGATAATTATTATATTCCCTGGTTTTTGGAAGGAATCTGGTTTTAATTCTTGACCTCTGATCATTAAAATTGCTTGAATATTACACTCTGTAAATAAATGGTAGAACTTACAAATTTACAGATAGATGTGTTTTCAGCACCTTTATGACAATTAAGAATTTTAGTTTAAATCAAGAATTAAACTTAAAAATGAGCTAAAAAATTAGCAGAAATTACAAGCAATTGCTTAGTTTAAAATCATTTTTCTGCCTTAAATACAGGGCAATAACAAAAAGAAAAGAAAAAACAAGTCATTTCAGAGATTTTAAGTAGTCTCCAAATAAGCATCTAAGAAGGAGATATTTTAAACATGGTAAACATATTAGAAGTGCTACTGACACAGAGCTAAGTCTACAGGTGTACCTCAGAGAAATTTCAGGTTCAGTTCCAGACCACTGCAATAAAGCAAGTTTTAATCTTTTTGCTGGTGGAGGGTCTTGCCTTCAATTTGTAAAAAAATGCAACATCTGTGAAGCATGATAAAATGTAGCACAATAAATGAGGTATGCCTATACATTTAGAGAAATGGTTTTGATGAACTATCACTGTGCACACAGATGTCAGCACCACTGGTTTACGAATGTTTATAATTCCTAGTTGATGCTCTCAGCTTCCAGGAGAGAGGTCTGCACTGCAGAAGCAAAGTGAGTACTGGATAACTGTCAGGCCAGAACACAGCCCCAAAATAAAGTAAAATGAGTGAATTTAAAATAACGCCCAACTAAATATATTTTTGCTCTAAAAATGCATGCTCCAATACCAGCAGTAAAATAAACTGATCAAAGAAAAAAAAATTACAGATTTCTAGTAATAAACATTTAAAATAGACTACCGGCTTGTTTTTGTTAAAAAATTATAATACATAACTCACATTTTTTGAGTTAAAAAATATGAAACTTCTGCCATAATTATTACCCAATTCTTGCAAATAAGTATCCCTTTGAACTATCAGAATACGTTATATAGTACAAGGTACAACATGACAAGTACCACAAAAGATGTCAAAACAGTTATCTGTGTACATTTTACCACTCTCACTGCTCTGAAATGTATTTGAGGGCAGGTATCATGTCCTACTAGCTCCCCCACTCCCTTGGGTCTAATAGAGTCCCTTGGAATATCTGTAAGATAAATGAATATCTGTAAATAATGAATATCTGTAAGATAAATATGTGGAATTTTGCTTATCTTCTACAGAGCACTATAGTATAAATCTTGTCCTTAAAATCAAAGAACTTGTGTACACATAGAATTTGTTAAGCAACATGGATCAGAAGGAAATAACTTTAGCTCCAAATCAAATGAGGTCCATAGGCAAAACCTGTCAAATCTCTGATGACCAGAGTTACTCTCAAATTTAAATGCAAGGCCTAATGTACACCTACAAAATATGTGTTCAAATGTTTACTGAATCAAATTACAGTGTGAAAAATACTGAGACCTTGGCGGAGTGTAAATTAAATTTTAATACTTGGAAATGGATCTTTAAATTTCTTTTTAATGAGTGCTAAGTCCATATAATTTCATTGAGATTTTTATTTCCAGTATACTTGCCCTTTAATATCTAAGAGGATACAGGAAAAATGCATTTGAAATGTATACTCTGAGTATAAAGCATTCAAAATATGGCTTTTAAAAAAAGCTTCTTTGCTCATCATCTAAGAGAACCACTCAAGGGTTGGCCTTAAGCAAAAAAAAAGTCCCATCTATAGCATTTTTAAGTAGATAGGTTTTATTTTCTGGTTCTAATCCTGGTTCTTCAATTCATGTCTAGCTCAGCCATAGTGGGCCTAATAATGGACTGCAATATTAAATTTGAAATATTCTTATGTATCATAGGATGAATGTTATGAATTCTCTTCAGGATTCTCTTAGAGGCATTTGAGAAAATATGAAGAAGTAAAATTTTATGACCATTTGCCTAAAAGGGCCACATCTAACATAAATTTACATGCGCTGAACTCTGAATACGGACAACTGGCTCCACTGATGTCAGGTTCCATTTGTACTAGAGAGGGAGTCAGAAGACAGTCATTTATGCATTTTTAAATATGGATTTACAAAACAGTCCTCCTTGTGCTAATGGGACAGACAAGTGGGCTATGATAATTTGTCAAGAAGAATGCATTTTCAGAGACAATCGCTTTATGTAAGTGACTACCACTTCCTCAAACGCTGGTGACTGAGGAATTACTACCCCAATTTTTTATTTAAGTAGGGTTTAATTCCTGGGGCGAGGGAGATCATGAATCTCTTATCTAGATGATTTGACAGCAGAGAATGCTGGAATCCAAAGGAAAATATAGCTTAGTGGCTGATCCTGCTAAGCATCACAGATTTGGAAAGCAGAGTCTAGTACTGACACAGAAAGTTGCAGTAAAGGGTCAAGTTGTGTGCAGATCAGTAACTTCTGCTTTCTGACATAGGGCAATGCAGCTCTCACCTGCTTAAAGCTCAGTAGACTGGGAGCAGACTGATGTTAAGTAATCTGATGGCAAACCACACTTAAATCCATTTCAGGGAGTGACACAGAGCTTCTTTAAATATTCCTGCAGGGATTTGGCTGATGGGAGTGGAGATAGGGAAATATTCTGATTTCTGTACAGCTAAATAACGAAGTTGAAATGCTGGACTGAGTTAGGAATCTGGATAAGACTCATCACTTATTTTAGCCCACTTATATTAGCAAACTCAGCTTCATAAATTGAGGAGATAAGGATAAAAGATTACATGGAGCTAGAGATATAAAGCAGTATACCTAATTACAAACAAAATATTAACTCTTAGGAGAAAAGTATTCCATAAGGGCAAATAACAGAAACACAAAAATTAGTCACAGAGATAAATCAGGATCCTTTCATGGAGATGAGTCTACAATTTAGAGATAAAAATGGATTTTGTGAGAGAGTAAAGTCACTATTACAAAGATGAACTTTTTCTCCAAAAACATGTAGTAAAATAATCTGGCAAACCAAAGGATACAATTTACAATATTTTTTTTAGAGACTGGAAATGCTGAATACCCTGATTATACTTAGTTAATTCCATTACTTTGAAAGCTTGTTTCTTTTGAATATAGTCAGAGGCTTCCAGGGTATAGTAGTCTATTCAAGCAGCCATCTTTGGAGAACTACTGGTGGTGATACTAATGATATAAAACTGTAACCAAAACCACACAAAAATTCTCCAATTTTTACAAACAATTCTAAATAAGAGGTTGCAGGAGAAGGACTTTTTTTTTTTTTTTTTTAAGCAAATGATAGGGCTAACTGGAGTCTAACAATACAGGATATAAACAATCAACTAGCAGGGGAACCTGTTCTGGTGCCTTTATTCTCAGCCTGATCATTTTATTGTCTCAATTAATGGGCAAAGATAAGCAGAAATTCCACTAGCAATTAGTCTGGGTAAAAAAAAAAAAAAAAAAGTAAAAAAAAAACAACTAATCATTTTGACAGCTTTAATACCACTTTAGCAGTCCAAGAGGCCAAACTTTAAAAACAAGAAGACTAACATAGACAGAGTCTATGAATTTTCTTATTGTGATCAATGTTATAAACAACATATAGCCCAGAAAACAGAACTCAACAGAAGAAAAAGAGTGGTAGACTGAAGGTAAGGCAGATGGAAGTAATGAGACAGCAACAAATAAACAAATAAATGAAAGAAACAGGGAAAGGGAAGGCAGGAAGATAGGTACATCACAGCTACAGAAAGCAATGAATGTGGTAGAATACTGGCCTTGGTTCTAGATAAGAACTGTGTGATAAAGCAATTAACTTAGCTCTTCTAAGCCTCAGTCTCCCCACTGCACACAAGTGTGAGCCTTGAACTAAATAACTTCTATAGTACTTCCAGCTCCAAAATGCTAAGATTTTAAGGGGTGGGAGTGGTGGTGAGGGAAAGGATCCAGTGGCTGCAATATCTAGAAGAAAGAAAATTAAAGTTTTGCCTTTGCTTTAATAGTTGAAATGCTGATTATAAGGTAAGACCACTGGCATACCCCAGGGCAGTGCTTCTTAAAACTCTAGTGTGCATAAAAATCACCTGGGGTGTTTTTTAAATTACAGCTTGCTGGCTGAGCCCACTCTTGAAATTCCTTGTGCAGGAGGTCTGGGAGGGGCCCTGCCCAGCATTTGCATTTCTAACACGCTCACAAATGATGCTGATGCTACGACTTACTGGTCTGGGATCACACTTGGAGAAATACTGTCCTAGGGGAATAAGTGACAGAGGGCAAAGGAACATGGTTACATGGGCAAGAAAAGGGTGACCAGGCTTCTGTTATTTCTTGCAGGGAGAGAAAAAGAACTTGAGTAGATGCAGTAAGGTGACTGATAACTAAATGCTGGATCAAATAATCTGTTTCCTCTGCTGACCAACGCTTAAAGATAAATATACTTACTTAATATAATATAATGGTTTATAATATGAATTGGATATTATATTGCCAAGTTCTTCAAAACCTTAAAAGCTTTATATGTTTAAATGTTCATGTAAAACTGAGATTATAACCCAGGGATTCCATCTATTTATGGATCTTGAACATCACAAAATAGTTATAACACATTATTTGGTTTTTAAAAGAAAATCCATACTAACACTTAAAAGAACTATATATACAGTAACTTTCCTTACAGAATGAGGTGTTTCATAAGTAAACTTTTCAAATAATGAAACTTTAAACACAAGACCTTTTAAAAAAATTTTTAGAAGGATTATCTTTCTGAATAGAAAACATGACCACAGTGGAAGCTTTCCTTCATTACCTACTGTCATCAAAACAAATAACTACATTAGTTCTATAATCAATAACATCTCCAGGGTCAACCAGAGTTTTATGAAATCATTCCTCTGACATGAATGAGCCCGGAATTTTGTAGGTTTGCCATTTCTGCCATCTTGTGTATCTCAGCCCCACCCAAGCTATTAGCTATTATTTCTCAGTGTATCTACCTCTTAGTTGCATGTTGAATTGATAACTTTTTCCACTAAGACCTAAGAGTAACTCCACTGTAAGGAATCTGCTTTGGGCTTTAAGACGCTATTTCCTTGAGATGGGTTTTTTGTCTAGTTATTTACTCTTAGATTTTCAGGTCGGTCTCTGGATGGCTGAGTTGTTGCTTGCAGCAGGGAAGTGGGGTACTACTATACTTTGTATATTTTCTGGATACAGTAGGCTGTATCAGAGACACAGAAGCCCTTAGGGGGCAAGGTTACTATATCTAGTAAGGAAATTCTGTTTACTTACAAGGGTAATGTACCTTAGGTTGCTCTTTCTGCCCAAACTCTTAACTTATCAACCTTGGAATATTATGTGAACACTCTAAATATTTTACTATCTTATACATAACTGTTTAAAAGTAGAAGGCTTTATAGAATAACAAAATTCAAGTCAGCTACAAGGTAAAGAAGAAATGTAAAATGAACCTCATAATAAAAAGAGCAAAATCTGCTATGAACTGATAACAAGGGAATTCCTAATGTTGGTATATTAATATTATTGCTCAGATTTATATAAAGATTACATTTACTGACCTGGGGAATGCTGGGAAGTTGCAAGTGAGGTCATGGAATTAGAAAGGTTAAGGTTAGCAGTAATACTAAGCTGGCTCTGCACTGCAGGAGGATAAGGAGATGTGGGTGTCAGGAGGGACTCCTCACTGGTTTCTTCATCAATTCCAGGCAAATACGTGTCAATCAAGGCATCAAGAAACTTAACAATAAGCTCAGCATAGTCTGGGATTTGTGTTTGCTGTAATGGAAAATAGGAAATTATTTTAGCTCCATCCTTTTTATTATTATTATTATTTTGTAAATCCTCTTTGAAGCCAAAAATGGTTAATTTAATGTTTGTTTTGGGCTTAATTTACTATTTTTCTTCCTTTGTATTATAGATCATTAAAAAAAGGAGGTGGAGTAATATTTATAGACTACCATGGGACTTATAACTGGAAATTATATTAGGCTTACACTTACAGATTCTAGATGAACCTGCAATTACTGAAAGCCATGCACAAAGACTAAATTAATCCTGAGACAATACAATTATGAGGAATGATGTCTAGTCAAATTTCCAAAACCGAAAAAATGTGGAAAGCATCATCATTCCAGCTGCCAGTTAGAGATTCAACTAACTAAACACCACGAAGGGCTCAGAGGATTACTGGTAATCAAAGTACAAAAATTCCTACATAATACACTTATTTCTGTGATTTCAGGCCCATTTTTTAAATGATGGCCTTTGTATATAAAGAGATATTCAGTAATAACTGAACAAAATAAGTTAAATTCCCAATTCTTAAAATCAGAACAAGGTTTAGATAATTCATATTGATTTAGCACCCCTGTATTGACAACACTACACTAGGAACTGTGGGAGAAAGAAACAGAAGTCCTGCCTTCAAGGAACTTCAATCAATTTGGAGAGAGACCATGTTTAGAGAGAATAATAAAATACACATTTATGTAGCACTCTATCAACTAATGCCAATCAAAAAACAAACAAAAGGAACAAATGAAAATATATTCAGAGAAGAATAAATCTAATCTAACAGGTTATAAAGAAAAACATTTACATGAGGTAGATTTTTTTGCATTATGTAATTTTTTAAAAGTTGAGATTTAAATGATAGAACATTGGTTTCAGGTCATGAGGTAGATTTTAACCACAGGTAATGTTTCTTCCTAATTACAAGATACTTAAGTGTGTGCATTAGGATCATCAAATACATGAGAGACTGAGGGCAGAAAAGTTTATAGAGGCTTATCGTACCCTTCTGAAAAGTCAAGCATGAATTGAGTTGTGTTTTATAAAAACTAATATAGAAACATGTTAAAGGTGCTGCCTCTTAGAAAGGATCCGTGAGGGAAGCTTTTCATAAAAATAACATGTCTATTGTGAAAAATCATTCTAGTTTTCCACATATTGTAAGTTCTTAAAGCAAGCACACTAATATAAATAAAAACTTTCATTTTGTCAAAAGAGAAAAACACATTTTCTTACCTTTGAAAAGGGTCCTGCAAACCGCCACAAGCCATTAAAACCAAAACCTGTAACAAATCAAATGTTACTCTTATAATAAGCATGAGACTCTTTTAATCTTAATAGAAATTAAAGAAGTTACATAGTTGATGATATATAAAACCAACATGTACATTGAAAACATATTTTTGGAAGTGTCAAAGTAGACTAAAAATCACTTAAAATAAAATCAGTATAAAACTGTATTTTAATTTTAAAAAGTTGTCAACCAGTTACTTATTGAACATATAATTAAAAGTCAGAAAACGGCACATGGAGAGAAAAGTATGAACAAGACTACCCCTTATAAAAAATTCTTTAGTCAGTGCATTCTATGACAGTGCACATATTACTAAGTTCATCAACCATCCTCCTCCCGATATGTTTATTTACTTTGCAGGTAAGATGTTTGGTATTGGGGTGGGGATTCTTCATGGTACACCACACTCTGCACAATTCCATGAATCGGATTTAACAAATTTGGATCTTGGCACAATGACAACAGGGTGTTGATCTTAGAGTCCAACAAATTGTGCCTAAAAAATAAAAGTCAACAGAGGAACATTTTAAAGAAAAATTAAATGAAAATATACACTGGAAATATATTCCCCAGAACCATGTGATAAAAATGAAGGGAGATGAGTGCTTTTTACTTTCTGGTGCTTTTCCAAATTTTCTGTAATGAATGTATGTGTCTGCTTCTTTGTTTCTTTTGTTGTTGGTTTTAGTCATCAGGAGGGGGTGGAATATATGATCCTATTCAAACTTAAGAAGTAAGTAACTATTTCTAACCAGGCTACCATTCATTTATAAAAATAACCAAGAGTCAACTAACTATATAAAATTCTAAAATTTTTATCTTAAAAAATTCTTATTCCCCCTCATTAAATTCTAAAATTTTTAAATGAGATTAAACAAAAATAAGGAAATAATGATACTATATAGAAGCCTAGATCAGGAAGAGAATTACCCAAGTAACACTTTGAAGCTAGTATGATTTTAGCCCTTAAGAGAGAATAAAATTCATCTCTCAAAGAGGAGGTCAATTTTGTCTTCACTTAGCTGTGGATAAATCAAAAGCTCTAATGAAAAAGAAATCAAAACAGGTATGCTGATTTAAAAATAGCAGTCTAATGGTTTGCTCCTAAGAGGAAATGAATAATGTTCATCACTATGAACCACTTAAGAAAATCAGCAAGATAAAAAAGTGCTTTTCCGAATGTCTGTTGTGCCAAAACTAGTATTATCCCCCATTTAAACCCACTGTCTCTAAACTAAAGTCACTACCCCATTATCTCATGTTTCTCGCTCCACAACACTGAACATTACTGGACAATACTTTAAGCTTTTATAAAACATTTGACTTGAAGACAGACAAAAAAGTTAAACACAAAAGGAGATACTTACACAACAGGAAAAACTTTGGGGAAAACAACACTGGCTTCTGCTAAGTATTCATAAAGAATTCGTTGATCAAACTCATCCGTGGTGTATTTTACCAGTGTAGCCTGCCAAGACGGAAAGAAGTAAACAGAAAACATTTTATTTTGTGGCTGAATTGTTACCTGTTTTGATGATTACCAGAAGATGGCCTTCCTTTCATGTTTTTAATATGGAAGTACTTCCTAGAGTAGACTGGAACAAAAACTTGAGGGGTGGGGAAAGCCCCCTCAAAAAGTGAAAATTCTTACCAGAACAGTAAGAAGAAGTGCTTGGATCTTTGGATCAGTAAGTACTTCTTCATCTAAGAGAACATTCGATTCTGACACTGAAACTTTACGTAAATGTGGGTGCTGTTGTGATGAGGAAATCCTTTGAGTTTCTGCAATAAGATACAGATTAATATAATCAGCTGTACTAATCAAATATACACCCTAGATACCACTTCACCTAACATATTTTAATGTTACTTCTAAAATTCAATAGCCCTTTAACTTAACAAACATCATTACAGAATTATCATTCACCTATACAAAAGTTTTGGCTAGCTGTTTACAATGCTGCATTATCATATGATCACTTTTTATACAACTGTCATTTTAAGGACTGCATATCTTTTGAAAAAGTAAATGTTTCAATATTTCATTCTAAAGATTCTTAGAAATGGCTGGAAAGCAAATACGGCTCTCCCACCTGATTTTCAATGATCTAGATCAATTATTAACTTTGTTTCTCACCCATTTCATAATCAGTTTCTGCTACTCTCCTCATTTTGGGGGGTGTTGTGATTCCTGATTCCATTTCTTGCCTTTTAGGAGCTTTTGAATCTGATATCAAGTGATCAAAACTTTTCCTTGTTCCTATAAATGAAAGTTACAGAATAGGAAAGTTCATTAATCACAGAGTCTGTGCTTAGGAATATACTAAACAGAAAATGTCTGGACACAAAGTGTTTAAGTTTTCACTTAAGGACTCAAAGAAAGCTCAGACATATTCATGAGGCACAGTTTCTCTCCTTTATTCTCCATCTTTTCAAGGAATTTTGGCCCTACAGCTCTCTGTTTCAGGACAGGATGTACCTCAATGGTCTAAATTAAATTGAGATTACATTCACTACACTGGAGGTAAACCAAAAGCTGCCAACGAGTACAGGGGTATATATGCACTGTTTGGTAGCAAAGATCAACTATGTCTGAACAACTTTCTTTCAATTTAAGAAAATCTGCTAGTACCAAGAATTAGTTATTAACATATGAAGAATTTCCATAAGTAGGCAAGTTCAAAGTTTAATTCTTCAAGCTCTGAAAAAGATTTGCTTGCCTTAAAGTACTAAATAATAGATACACTGGGAGAGGCTTCAAAAATAGCAGAAAGTACCATCTCCTACTTGCCTTTGAGTTTCTCATGTGTTACACTAACGTTAAAGTAAAAGTATTAAAATTGGATTATGTGGAACGTGCACTAAGTCTTGTCTATTCTACTTTGGAAATCTATCCTAAACACAATTTCTCTCCTCCATTCTCCCAAACCTCCTGCTTTAGTGCAGGCCTGTATACACTGTTTTTTGTTTGGACTGTTGTATCAATCTCTTAAATAATCCTCTTGCCAAAAATTTCTTACAATTTCTCCACATGTAGCCAGAAAAACTTTCCTAAAAATAAAATTTGGTAATGTTCTTCCCTACTTAAAGATCCTTGCTGGATACAAGATAAAGCTAAATCTCTTAACACAGCACACAGTCTCCCACACTTTAGTTCCAATCCTTCTCTAGCATCATTTGCTACCTAGTTGCTTTTCCTGTTTTTTTTTTCTTTATTTATGTTATTCCCCTTCTCTTGAATGCATGCCTCCCTTATCCTGTCTACCTGACAAGCATGTGTTAAATCTTTAAGACGCAGTTCAAATGTTACCTCCTCTCTGAAGCTTTTCCTAATTTCCCAAGATCTTTAGGTTCCCTTCAAGACCTATTACTTTAATGGTACCTGGGGATGTTGTTATTATTGGCTGATTATAAGTCTTAGCCACTAAACTATGAGCTCTTCAGAGCAGGGAACATAACTTTTTCATTTAGCACATGGGTTGAATAAAATCAATATTGCATTTTCTCTAAAATCCATTTTTCATTTACGGCCTCCTTGGCATGAAAATCCAGACTTACAAAACACAAAGTAACCAGGAAACTCCTAGAAGATTATGGCATACGAACAGAAAGGAACTCAAACAAAAGGTAACTACGTGACTAGTAACAGTGATTAATATTCGCAGTTTCAATTTTTTATGGTTTACTGGCAAGTTAATTTAATTCACACCTCATTGTTTGTTCACTGACTTCCTTGTAAACACAAGCCATTTTCCTAACACCTAAAGATACTTAAAAATATACTTGCATGGATAACTGTAACCCACTAAGCCATTATTAGTGCTGGTGGATGAAATACAGATCCCAATGTACTCCAGTGACAATGAAAACTTATCCAGAGTTTTGTAAGAGCCCATATGCATTTCCCCTGTGGTGAGGTAGGACCTGTGGGCTCTATCTTTATTTATTTTCAGCTGTTGAAGAGGGAAATGGTCTCACAGCATGTTAGGTGTACTTCTCATTGACAAATGTTGATGTACATGAGCAATCTTAACTTTCAAGAATCTTATCTTCTTATAGTAATCAAAAATCTTAACTTTTTGTCTTTTTTATAGAAAATATAGCAGACAGTATTATTGCAGCTTCATGCCACACTGATGTACTCTGCTGTAAGATGACAATTTTAGGAAATGTACTATTAAAGGCCCTGCTGCTTCTGAGTGCAGCATGACTCTTCCGGTCCTGTGAGTAGCCAATGTCTCCACTACTCCCACTCCCCTACTGACTGGCTAACACAGAAGAGAAGAGAACAAGGACAGTCACAGTGGTTAGCCTATGAGTCAGAAAAAAACTTTTAAGAGCTCATTCTCATTCCCCTCTTAGCTATATCGATCTCTCTCATAATTGGCATCAATTTGATAATATTGTTTTTGATAAATTTTGATAACTGAATAGCTTCAAATAATTTTCTAAAAGTGAAAGTATCTGACCATTAAAAAAATAATTCTAAAAAATTCTATTTAATTTAGAGACACTAACCAAGCAATTTCTTTGTGTTGGCCTGAGAAGGCTGCCCCATGTCCAAGCTCATGGATTTCCTGGCTCGGGGACTGGTTTGGCCCACAGATGGATAGGTGGCTGCAAGGTACCCTTCAGAACCTTTGGGAGAGGACCATGGCTGATTCTCCTTCAGTGTCCTGAGAGATTTAAACAATTGAGAAGAAATAATTAACATAGTGACAAATACAACCATTGTTTGTCCCTTCCAGTTGGCTGTCCTATTTCTCAATGACAGCAATCGATTAATTTTAAAACTGCATTAAACAGCTTTAGTGTACAAACTCTTAATGTATCTCCAGGAAGTATCCACTTTCCCATCGTGGTATCTTATACATAGTAGGTATTCACCGAGTACTCTATAAAATTGTACTACATTGATGTTTTTTTAAGCCTACAGCACCTGGTATTCCTATGTGGTCTCCCATCCAAATACTAACCAGGCCTGACCCTGCTTAGTTTCCGAGATCAGATACATTGGTTTTTAAATCAGGACAAATCAAGTCTAAATGGGCAATTGTACTGTTATAGTTAAAAATACAAGAAAATCAATCTTAATTTATACTTTGACAGGGGAACACAGGCAAACTCACTTTCTCCTTTCAAAAATAAGAAGGGCCTATCTTAAAGAAATACAATCATAGAAATGACTAAAGAATAAGACTCAAAAAACAATTATGCCTGGAAAGCTTTTGCATACATTGTTAAAATTTCAGTGAGAAATTATTGAGGGCTTTCAGTCAAAAAGTGGGATGTTGATAAATTGAATAAATTCTACACATATAAGATTACTTTCCTGGGCTCAACACTGTACCTAAAACTTGGATACCTTTGTTTAATTGAAAATACAGAAAAATCCCCAAATGATGACATTTTCATGTAATTTCTCCATACAATTGAGAAAAATATACTACTCCAAAACTACATATACCAGTGAACATAATTTGATTACCTTATCATCTAAATCTATATTACAGAAAACTCTTTAATAACTTTAACATGATATAAACAAAACAAATGTGTTGGCATACATATTTCTTATATAAATCTGTATACCTTAATTTTCTATCATTAAGCATGTAATGTTGCTTATATTTTATGCTAGTTTTTCCCTAGGCCCTCTCCTGTAACCTAATACTTGTAAGATTATCTTTTCATTTTTCAACTGGTTTGTGCTTAAAAGATGCAAACTAATGATAACATTAGTTTATCACAATTAGATTAGAGGAATGATAATTTTTCTACTACTGGCCCACATAAAATATTGTACATTTATAAAAATAGTTCTGATTTACATGTTCTTGCTAGATTATCTCTATATTCCCTTCTGGATTATTCTGCTACATGCCTCCATCAGCAAAGAAAACTGAAACCTGACTACAGTTATGTAACTGTGAGAGAAATCCACCTACCTGTAGCAAGGGTCACCGTGATGAATGGGATATGTATCCATAGGAACATTTTCCATCGAAATATCAGTAAGAAGAAGAGACTTTCTATGTTTTAGGCTACAGCGACTTCGAACTTCCTCAGACACAGTAAGTAAAGCTAAGAGGAAAAAAAAGACAGATTAGAAAATTTAACCAATCAGCAGTTGACTTAAAACAGAACATACTTCTTACAACCTCCTGAAGAGGGTAACAGCTGTTCAACCAACGTGCATGTAAAGATCCCTAGGGAGTGTGAGGTTTAAGGATATAAAATACTGAGGACAGACTTATTTATCTTAAAGAGTCTATGGTTTGTTCTGGAAGGCTGTACATAAACATGAAATATATAAAGAGATTTAGTAAGCACCTTATATTCATCAAATGCTTTAATGTACATCCGATCTCAACAAACACAAAAAGAAGGGAGAGCAGATACTATGAGGTACATTTCTTAGATAAGGAAAAATACTGAGATGTTAAATGATTTCCCAAGGTCAAATGATTAAAAAAAAAAAGCTGCCACAAACTGAAGTCTATTAAACTGGAAACCAGAGCTTTCCATCGAATGACTATGTTTAAAAACTGTATTATACATAAGTGCTAAGTCCTCCTAAGTGGAGAAATCAGGTAAAAGCAAATAAGGAAGGTTTAATGGAATGGTGGGGTTGGGCAGACAATCTAGGTAAAACAAATGGCATCAGGAAATGAATATCAAAGAGGCAATAAGGTACTTCTAGGAGATGGCAAATAGGTTAGTTTAAAATAGCTCATCCATTTGGAGGTAATAAAAAATGAGGCTTACGCAATTTGGAGAAAGGACAGAATCAGGAGGGTTGCTTAAGGGCCCAAGATGCAAGGCTAAGGTGTTCAGATTTTATGAGACAATAGGAAGCCACATAGTGCCTTGAACCAGAGATGACAAGGGGAACACACTTCATATTTTAATACAAATTCTTTATAAGGAAAAATGATTTGGTAAAACTTGCAAAATTTTAACCATCACCATATGACTAGAGTGTGGTGAACTCTTTACCCTGCCAAGAAACCAACTGAAGGAGCCACGGGTGCTTCCTTCTTTTTGGAGATCCTTAGATATAGATACAAGACTAATTTGGTCTATTTTGTACTTTTACCTGCTAAGTAAGCCACGCTCTGTGTATTCACCTCAAATTTGTCACAATTTCTATGTTTGTTAACCAGAGTTAGTAGCGTATGCAAAATTCTGACTGTTCTTGCAACAATGTTAGGTGAAGGATGCCTGAACCCTACAAAAAATAAAAACAAGAAGTTAATTCATTCTTTCAACAAGTGTTGGTTGAGTTCTTATTTAATGACTAGCAACTCTGCAAGGAAAGGAAGTATAAGGGTTAACTCCTGCCTTTTGAGAATAGCCACTGGGAAGGTAAAACATACACACACACACACACACACACACACACACACACACTTAATTAAGTACACATACGATGAAGTATCAAAATGTGTAAAATAGAATACTGTTCCTTGGAACAAGAAAGAAGAGAGGAAAATTAGGAAAGATAATGGTATTTTAGATCATCCATTCCTTAAAGTAGCGCAGAGGTTAAAATAAAAAAATATATGTATTGAAGTTCACTTTAAGATATCTTTTGAAAATAGGGTTCTATTGTTTGAAAATTTTTTAACTTAAAGAAAAAAAACCTAATGGCATGGGAAGTATATGCTTTCAGAGCCTGAAAAATAGGGTTGATTAAAGAGAGGGTAAGCTTAATCTTTGGACAGCTTTTAATCACTAATGCTACTCGATTTTAAAATAGAGAATTTGTACACTAGAAATATGTTCTTCTTTTAGAAATACAGAATAAGCAAGCACTTATTCAGCCCAGTTGCAATTTCTCTTCTTGGTATCCTGTAGTAAGTGTAATATTTTTCGAGCAAACCCTATTCACCTCAGAGATTAAAACTGTCAATATTTTTTGCAGAAATTTTGTAAGGTGGTGAAATCAAATACCATTCACAGTTGTGGGTATACGTCTAGTAAAAACTGAGGGAACTGCCATGATCCCTCCCTCAAGTCTAAGAATCATTTGATACAAAACTGTAGACTCAAGCTCGATCTTGAGTCTCTATTGTGGTCAAATCCAATGCTACTTAACACCACTGGTTCATGCCAGATCCTATGCCAGACCTTACTTTTTACTGCTTTTGCCTCTGACTCACCATTATATGCTGTTCTGTTAATTGCAGTCTCTGGGCATGACTGTCTCAATAAACCAAAGCTAACATGCAGTGAAATCAGCAGTGGGGGGTAAAGCCAAGTTAGGGAATGAATGATCTGGCTCTGAGGAATAGCTGGAGCTCACTGCTATAAGCAATACAGAAATTTGGAGGTGTGAGGGTGGAGTACCAGAAAGACGATATAATAACAGGATTGATCAATAAGAAATAAACAAGTCAGAAAAAAATCTGTGATCAAATCACTGGTAACATTTTCTAACATAAGTTACTCAAATAACATTTATTTATTTATTTGCAGTCTGTCTTATTTTGATAATCAAAAAAATATGTAAGTAGTGATAACTAATAATATAGCTATTAGGTTGTTTAGTATTTAGGAGTTTTATAAAAATCATCTCTTGTTAAGAAAATCCAATATTTAGGCTCTGTCAAAGTATATATATTAAAAAAAAACAATTCAATAAAGCAGATATAGTTTGCATTTACAACAAGACATATGAACCAAATTCTTTCAAATAATCAATTACTTTAAGTACTTCTGGCTTGATACCATTTCATAAAAATATTCTGATACAAGGCCTTTCTACCTTTTAAGAGGTGTCCAACCAGTGCGAAGTTAAAGTTAGAGTTGAAATTGAGTCCAACAAAATGATCCATTTGCTTGCAGTGCCATTCCAGAGGATTCCGGATTGCCATAAATACTTCCTCTGGACTCTATTAAAGATAATCATGAGATGGTTGATGGGTTCACACAGGAACTTTCCTTAAAGGACCACTTACTGGGTTTTTGATTGTGTTCAACAGCTATGACAAGATAAGTAATTCTTTCAAGTTGAGAGAAAACATTAGCAGATGACTACTGAAAACCACAGAAGAACATTTAAGGTACTACAAATTAATTAGTGCAAGACAGGCAATCATATAAATAATAAGATGATAAAAGATGAAATAGCTTTGATTTATAATGTAAAATAGATGACTGTCAACTTATATGCTGGTGACTTTTTAAAAATTATAATTATTGTTGTTTTAAATAATACCATCAATTTAATTATAGCTGGCATTTTGTGTATCATTGTGACTGAAAATTCACGAGAACAAAGACACTTCACATGTACTGAGTATCTGTAGTATACAATAATGTCAGATGCATTCTATTGAAACCTTAAAGCAATCTTATACAGTAAGGTTATTAGCTCCCATTTATAGATTTATACATTTATTCATTCTTTTACTTATCAAAGGCTATTGTGTGGTTTTGATGTGCCAGGCATAGTTCCAGGTTCTGCAGATAACTAAACAGTCAAAAACTACTCACCCAGGTGGATTTTACATTCTAGTGTGGGAAAATGAGGACACTGAAACTTCAAAATGCTATGTAACTTGTCAAGGATAATTAAGATTTTAACAGTGTTTCCTAAAGTGTGGTTCCAGGAATATATGCTTTAAAGTCATGGTGGATGCTTGTTTCAAGAGGGAAAGTACTGGATATCATCTTAGAATCATGGGAAGTTGTTAAGCCTCATGAATTTGCCCCTTTTTAAAGAACCCCAGTGATTCCCTTATGTATAGATTTTTTTTTAAAGCAAACTGAAGGTGTTTAAGGTTACCTTAAAGAAACAAAAGCATGAGTCCATAAAATGTATGTAGAGATGTTGAGAGCAGCATTGTTTAAAATAGAAAAGAAGGAAAGACAGAAAGAAATCAAATGTTCATTAATGGGCCAATTGTTGAATAAACTGTGGTTCATGCATACTGTAAAATACTCTGCCGCCATAAGAAAGATACACACACACACACACATATATATGATGTTCACTTTATGTTGTAAAAAAGCAAGTTGTATAATGTTATATAAAGTATAATTCTCTATTAACCTACTATATACGTATAATTTATATATATATATATTTTTCAGCTTTATTGAGGTATAATTGACAAATAAAATTGTAAGATATTTAAAGTGTACAATGTGATTTGATACATGCATACACTGAGAAAGAATTCCCCCATCCAGTTAGTGAACACGTTTGTCATCTCACATATTCACCTCCCTCCATTTTCGGTGAGAACATTTAAGTTCTACTCTCTCAGCAAATTTCAATGCAATATAGCGTTATCAACTATAGTCACCATGTTATACATTAGATCCTCAGACCTTATGCATCTTACATCCTGGTGACTCTTAATAAGCTTTATTAACTCTTGATTCCTAGTATCCTAGGGCACCGGAGTCAATATTAGCTCCCCCTATTGGGCTGTTCTGGAAGTGAAAAATGCCAAGGCAGATATTCCTAAGACACAAACACTTCATTTGCAAATATTCTTAACATACAGACGACTAATAGGTAGCTCTCACTCTGACCACCCCTCATCCCAAGACAACCCCAGAGAAGAGCAATAGAAATTAGAAAAGAGGGACTCTAGGCCAAAATAAGATGTACCAACAAGGATATTTACTTCTTTGTTTTTTCTTCTGTTTTGTAAAATGGAGGTCTGACTGATAAATTTCAAGGTAATCTTTACCTCTAAATTTTTGTTTCCACACTTCCCAGAGCTCCAGTTATTCTGGGTTTACGCTACATCTGGTAGACAGAAAAATGTTGAGACCAGGTTTCTTCCCACTTAAAACCATGCTCCCATCTGTGGTCTTTGTGCTTCTTTGTATCCATAGCTCTGTTAATTTCACTTCACCCAACACTTGTTATACACACATATCCATCTATAAAAAAATTCCTCTTTTCTCCTAGATTCTTCCCATTTTTCTCCAAAGACTAAAGGAACATAATTTCTTACTGTTATATTCCCTCCTTTATCTTTTGTGAAACAAAATCCAACCTCAATCAAGGTTGATAAATGTTAAGAGGGTGCTAATGGTATATTTTAAAGTGGGATTAGGCAAAACAAAAAACTAGTACAATTAAGAACCCAAAAATTTCCTTTAGACTCTCCAACCTCTTTATCCCTACCTTCTAATTATACCTATTTTTTCATTAAGTACCATTTTTCAATAAAAATAAGCTTATTTTTCGATTATTTCTTCCTATGTGAAATGGAAGGTAGAGAATGCTAACTTACACCTTCAGGTTATATAAATTACATATAATGACTGTACAGTGCTCAGCATAGGGCCTGGCATGGTAGCTATTATTACTACTCAATATTATTTATCCTAATTCTGTTTAGTAGCATTGGGTGAATACTGTTTTCTGCTACTTTTATACAGAAAGTATGCATTAAAGTTTAAATATTTTTTATGAGCTGTTAAGAAACCATACTCACAATAAAAATCGATATTATAGAAATCCATATTTAAGTTAGGCACCTCTTCTGATTTTAAAAGAACAATAAATAAAAGAAAAAGAGTTCTAAACGTGCATAATCTAGAAATCTCAACTGAAAGCTTGCTTACCTTGTCATTGAATATCCGGAGACTGTCCAAGGTGTGCAGGTTTTGCTCAAGAAGTGCGGTGCCTGCTGAATACAAGTTGACCTCATCAAGCTGCAGCACAGCCACAGCTACCCAAAAGAGGGCTTTGTGCAAAGGAGAGTCCTGGCCAAAGAGACACGTTCCAGGTTAGGAGGATGAAGCACAAAGCAGTCCCATTGAAAATACACTGCAGTATAACATAAAGCATGTCTTCCCCCAAATTATGCATGTTTTCTCTTTTGGGGAAGGTAAATATATGGGTAAGCTCTTCACCTATTCCATGTGCATAACCAGATACTGTTAGCTAGGCTGAGAACTTTAGCATCTCCTTTGCTTTCTTTTTGTACTTTGATTCCAAAATTGTCACCAAGTTTTGTTCATTTTTCTAAACTAGTCTCTTTTGCATCTACTTATGGCTGTTCCATGCCAACCTTCTTTATATTCTAAATGTAGATTCCAATTTTGCCTCCATTTTCTCCTACTCTAATTCACTTCGCACACTACCACCAGAATGACCTTTCTATAAGCCCTGCTTTTGTCATATTACCTATCCGCTTGAAAATGTATGGTTACATTTCCAAACTCCTTTCTAAAGAATGCTGAATGTTAGATTAGTTCTATCCAATCTTTATAACCTTCCCTCTCACTATTCTCCTGAACAGTTTCTCCATAACAACTAGAATGGTCTACCCACTATCCCTCCATTGTCCCAGCATTCTTGTACAATCCTACTGCTTTACTCCCTTTCTCTACACTAAATTCTACCTGTCTCTTTAACTTTAGTTCGGACTCTACCCTTTCAAACTTCTTGTCACTCTTAGCAATATAAGAATCTCTTGCTACTCTGAATTTAGAAGATTTATGTTTGGGAACGCTTATTTAGCAATGTGATACATGAGAAAATACACTGACAGCCTGAGATTAGAATCATGCTTCTTTCTTTTATTAGGTATGTGACTTTGGGCAAGTTACTTAGCCCTTCCAAGCCTCATTTTTACTTTAAGATGAAGATAAGTGAACTATTTTATGCAATTTAGGATTAGAATGCTTGTAGAACATATAACTCAATACCAGGAACATATAAGTATTTATTTCTCTGTAATCTCTATCAAGTCTGGCATACCTTGGTACCCTAGTCACAGAATTCTGTAACTTTAGAGTTGAAAGATAATACCATGCCATTATCTAGTCTAGTTTACTCATTTTAGCAACATGGAAACATGATGGTCAGCTATGTTAAATGGCCTGCTTAGGTCACAAAGCTGAGATGAGCTCAGACCACTCTAAAACAGTGGCCACACCATTTAATTTCTTTGAGATGTCAAGTTCACTTAGCACCCAGTCTCTTTTGATGATCAGGTATACTTAACCCAGCTTTATATTTCTCCACAATAATGATCATGAACATATTATGTATTTTACATACTGTTTAAAATTATCTATCCACACCCCACTCCCACACTCACTCCAGAATATAAGCTCCATGAGGGCAGGGGACTTTATTGGTTTTGTTCAGTACTATATCTCTAGCACCTAAAACAGTACTTGGAACATAGCAGATGCTCAATTAACACTTATTGAATAAAAGAATTAAGACTGTATATCTATTTCCTTTAGCACTGATGAGACGAAAAACAAGCATTTGAGAACATGTTCTCCACACTCACTCCTCCTCTAATGAAATAATTCAAATGACTAAATTTTAAGGCAAGAAGTTCTATTTTAACTATAGCTTTTTCTCTATAACTTCTTCCCAATCCACCTTATTTTCTAAATTTTCTGGAAAAGAAAAAGATTTAACACCTGTATCCAAAATGAATGCACTCATTTTCTATACAGTAATTACCTTATTAAGAAGTGGTTGTAATTTGGTTAGTGCTATTACTGTAGCTTCTATCAGAACTTGACTGTTGTAAGTATCAGGTCCTTTTAAGCAACTCTCAAGTGCCTTTTAGGGAAACAGAATTTTTATTTTACTTTCATTGAAATAAAACATTAACTCCTAAACTGAATCTCAGAATCATCTCGGGAACAATTTCTTATTTAATAAGTGACAGAATTATTTCCAATGCTATGGTGATCTTGGTAGCTAGCTCAATGCACATTTGGATTACTCTTTAAATATTTCTACGTTATATTCCAATATAATAAGTCAGGCATTATTATAAGTTATAAAATTTTATATAAGACTATAGTTTTACCACATAGTTAAAGTCTTTGAAAACTGATAAAATATTAAGAGTACCTTCTTAGCAAAAGAGACAATACTTATATATTTTTTAAGACATCTCTTTTGAAGAAGGTTTCTTCATTTCAAAGAATTACAATGAATAAACAAAACTCATTTTTTAAAGGCTCAATAAGCAACGTACAAAATATCTTATTAAATTCAAATTTAATGTCCTTTAGAAAAATACAAGATATCCTTTACAACTTGGGAACCACAAATATTGGGGAAGAAGGAGAGGGAGGTACCTTGCTAAGAATACGGATAATCTGCTTTATCTGCCCATGAGACACTCGTTTGCTAATACAGCCAAAAACAACAAGAGCTCTTGGTTGCAGGGATGGATTATATTGGAACGCAAATCTGCAATTAAAAGAACCAAAGAGCTTATGAAAACCTTTATGTTTATATATAATAATTTATTAAAATATTGATTATGCAGTATTATCTATCTTTCAACAATACAGATACTTTTACAACTTCTATTTAACTTGGGGTATATACCTTTGAGCTAGTTCTGTCCACTGGTCCAGCCATTTGCATGTTGGAATATCTCTCATACATGCCTATAAAAAAGGATACTCTGAATATATTTATGTACATCAGTGTTTTTAAAAACATTTAAATAATGTTTATTATAATGCCATTAAATAAATGATGTATAAGTTACAAACAGATATATTCCATGGAAGTGTTTTTATTTAGGGATTAAGTGCAAAACAGTGAAGTAAAGTAAACCAGTATTTCTTCTATATGGTATTAATGGATTAAAAAAATGATGTAACTCACTTCCTTATCATTTTGGCTTATTTACCTCCATGATCTCCAACAAAGCCTCTGTGACTGTTTCCAAGGATGTTAAAGCGAAAGTCTCCCTCTCATAGGAGCCAGGAGAGAATGACCTGTCCCGGTAACTGGAGCGGAAGGCAATGACAGCAGCTGACTTGACTTTGCTGATGCCAAACAGCAAGTAAAATTTGGGTAATGAGAACTCTGTTAAACTGAGTCTCAAAACTTGCTTGGTCTCTTCTGTAAAAAAGAAAAAGGAACAAGACTTTAACAATACTAATTTTTTAATTCTAAATACCATGTTTCATTTTGAATTTGTAAAATAAGAATATATCAAAATTACACAACCATGCTCCCTAAAACAGCCATCTAGATATATTATTTTAATGCTCACTGCTTTAGCACAATTTAATATAAAAATTCATGCCAGGAATGCAACACTGTCAATTGGTGCTGAGTCTTTAGTTTGTGTGATAATTACAGGAGTCTACATGACAGATATGCACAGAAAATCTTTGCTATAACTTGATATTGGACAAAAGTAATTTATTCTTTCTGAATGAGTAGCTTAAATTAGCAGCTTGGGGGTAAAGTACCATAATAAACAATAAGATAATCCATGCCATCTGGTGATATAAAATGGAGAAAGGAATTGGTGAAACACAAATTACTTTTCTGGAACTTACCACTAAAATGAAGCTGTGAACAAGTACACAGAGAGTGAATGATATTGATGACCAATCCATGTGTGGAAGCTCTAAGGGAGAGAGGCCCTGTGGCCACTAAGAAAGTAACAACATGGAAGAGGTAGGGGAGGTGAGCTGCCACATCCAGAGAGTTGTTGAAGGACAACATCAGCATGTAGCGTGCTAGAATAGCAATATCGTCCCACATAAGATGTTGTTCTAAAGTGGGAGTTGGAGATAAGCATGTCTTGTCGATTATTTTGCACATCCTTCCAATAACCTGTAAAGAAGCAGAATTTAAAATACATGGGAGCTAAAAAAATGTTTTATTACAAAAAACTTTCAGTTTAACTTTCAAATGACTAGTTACAAACAAAAAAATCAGAAGGCAAAGGAAAAGTGACTACCTTGCTTGAAACCAATTTCACATTTCCAGAAGCCAGAGCTACAGCAGTATCTGCCATCACCTCTGCTTTTATTGATCCCAAGCCACCTGTTGCACTGGTTTTGATGAAACTGTCTAGTACAACATCAAGAAGATCTGTAATCTAGTGGAAGGAAAAATAACTTTTAGACACTCTACCAACTTAATTTTTAATTTAAAAAATACTTCAAGGAGCAGCCCTCACATGAAAATTCTTTTACTTGAGGCCTCCATAATACTAGGTTTTATTTAGAGACCTGTGAGAAAATACAATTTACCATAAAATACTCAGAAAAGAATGATGATAGTCACTCAATTTCTTCAGAAATTAAGAAACTTGTATTCAAAAGATTTTAAATCTTTCTATATTATTTTATTCACTTGCAAAGCATCTCTGTTCTATTCTAAGTCAGTAATATATGATCAGTATAAATTTTAAAATATAGAAAATGACATCGAGTACTAATGTTTTGTAGGGCTTATAAAACTGGCACCAAGGTTATTTAAAATTACCTGGAGGATTTGCAGCATTGTTTAAGTAAGAGTATTGCTTTCTTAAGTGATTACTTTGAAGAAATGATATGCATAATCAGATAAAAAATAAAATGTTATTTTAAACTCCCTATTTTAATATTGGTGTTCTTATGCTAGAACTATAAATGAAAGTAGGCGTGCCAAATAACATCATTAAGAAACATTTACTGACATCCATGGTATACATTATAAGGCACTATTTACTAGAAACAACATCAGATTTTTACAGTTAAATTCTATATAATCATGCCATGGAGAAGAGTGCTAAAATAATGAGCTTTACTTTGGCTCTGAGACATGCATTAGATATTTACAATTTTGAACCAGATCAGGAATTTGGTCGTTGTCTGTATGTTTTCTGAAGGAGAGAACTGTCTTTTCTACAGCTGTATCCCTACTGCCTAACACAGTGCTTTGCATAAAGCAGGAAGGAACCAGATGAACATCTGCACAAAGCAAGTAGTAGGTAAACATTTAAGTAAACTCAATACCTGCCCAAGGCTCCCCCATATTTTTGCTTGAATAGATGGGTACATCTGTTTCTCATTTATGGTCATTGTTATCAGCTTATCAAGAATAGCAGTAACTCTCTGTCGTTTAGCATCATCATTGTGTTTACAAAAACGGACTAGGTTGGACAACCATGGAGTCATGTATTCCAAACAAAGATGTTTCAATTCAATACCTGGAAAAAAGTTACTGTTAGTACAGATGGTCAATAAAAATTACATCAAAAATTATTTTAAATATTACTTTAAATTATTTCAAATTATTTTAAAATAAAAAGATTGGAGGAAAAGATAAAAGGTAAGGACCATTACCTAGAATGAAAATAAGAAAGAGGTGAAGAAAAAGAACAAGGCTTGAATGAAGTAATTTAAAAAGCTAGTAAGGCAATTTTTAAAAAGTTTTATCTCACTTTTCTCCCTTTTAATCATTTCTCTTCTAGTTAAAAAATTTATTAAGTTTTATTCTAATTGTAAAAGGAATATGTAGTAATCACAGAAAGTTCAGTAAAAGTAAAGCATCACCACAAAGATGAAACCAATATTAATATACTGATGTTATCACTTCAACTCTCCTCAGGCTTTCTAATCTATGTAGAGATAATGCATAATTATGTGTGTATAAACACAGATATAACTCACCCTTAACTCTTCCATAAAAATTAGGATTATGCTATATACACAGTATATTCTGAATATTTTTTTTAGTAAACATTATACCTAGATTAAAAATTCTCCAAAAACATTTTTAACTTTTTATTTTTGAAATAACTTTAGACTTATCAAAAGATATAAAAATAGTACAAAAATTCCTTTATATACTTCAAAACATTTTTTATTGTGGTAAATACACATAACATAAATTTTACAATTTTAAGTGTACAGTTCAGTGGCATCAAGTACATTTATTTACATTGTTGTACAACCATCGCCACCAGCTATCTCCAGAACTTTTTCATTTTCCCAACTGATGTTCTGTACCAAAACATTTTTTATGGCTTCATATGGAGATCCAACAATTTAATCAATTCTTTATTAATTTTTAGAATGTTCTAAGTTTTTGCTATAATAAATAATGTTATATGAATTTTGAAAGTTGGCAAAATAAAGCTATGGCAATACAGGTCATAATAGTGGTTACTCTTCGTGAGTACTGACTGAGAGGAGCCTTCTGGATGCTGGAAATGTTCTGTATCTTGATCTGGAAGATGGTTTTGTGATGTATTTACATGAAAAAATTCATCTGTTCACTTAAGATGTAGGCACTTTAGTGATAAAATATACCTCAATTAAAAAAATAAAATAACGCTATGATAAACTGAACATTAATTCTTTTGATTAAATTCTAAAAAGTAGAATTACAAGACCAAAGGAATCTTAAGGATTTTGAAATCCATATCCAAACTGCTTTCTAGAAAAACTGCCTCTGTTCACAAATTCATAGACCAAAACGGCACTGATTTTTTTAAAAAATCTTTGCCAATTTGATAGTTCAACGTTATCTACTTTTTCCATTTACATTTCTTTGATTTTATTACTGAACTTAAAATATATTCCTTTTTAGCATGATCTGCATGTTACTATAGATCTATTTTTCTTATTAATCTGTAAGAACTCTTCATAATTAAAGATATTAATCTTTTCTATATTTGCTGTAAGCATATTCCCTAGCTTTTAAATTTATCTTTTATTTTTTTAAAGTAGAGATGTTTTGAAGTTTTTAGTCAAAATCTGTTCACCATTTCCTTTGTTTCCATCTATCAGTTTTTTGCTTCATAAGTTATTAACCAGAAGGCAACAATATATTATTCTTCCTCTCCTTTTTTTTAATGGTTATAGTTTTTATATTTAATTCTTAGGTATAGCTAGAACTTATTTTGTTATCTTGTGGTTTATGGTAAAGATGAAGACCCAATTTAATTCATTTCCCAACCTCATTTCTTAAATGATTTAATATTTCCATTAGTTTATGATATTTCTTTAATAATCCATTTCTCTTAAACTGATCTGAATTACTGATTCTTGAACACCCTAGTTTTAATTACTGTACCCTTATAACGTGTTCAGATATCTATAATATTGTCTGTTCTTTTTCTTTCAATATTTTCTTAGCTATTCTTTCATTTTCAAGTAAAATTTATAATCACATTTAAAATTCTTCCTCATTCTTAATCCTTAAATCTCATAGAATTTTGATTGGACTGCACTGAATTTGTAATAATCTGGGAAGAATTATTCATCCAGGAGCACAGTATGCTCAAACCATTCACTCAAATCTTTTTTTATGTTACTATTTCTCAATAAAGTTTTATACTTTTTTTATCTGTCTTACACATTTCCTTTTTAGGGTTATATTCCTACATTTGCTATTATAAAAATATATATAGTGATCTGATCTTGACAAATTATCATTTTTCAATTATCAAATACAGAAAAATCAAGAAATGTGTTTGAATGCAGAAAAAAAGTTTTATATATAATAGATGGAGTAAAGGGAAGACAATGTCAGGAAATAAGCTAGGAGAAGAGCAACATTTATAATACTATAGGGTATGAAGGTAGACAGATATAAAGAGTGAATGTCAAATTCATGAGATTTATTAAAGCCAAGTCAGGAGTTGACTCTGCACCCTGTATTATGTGTCACCATACTCTCCAAGAACTGTACCTGAACAATAAAGTCACAGTTCAAAGTCAACCTGAAGGAAAGAGAAAATAACAATTTCCCTAACAACAAGGTGACAATATGGATGGATGCTTTACTCATGTGGGATAATCTGCTAAGAAGAGAAATGCTAAAGCTAATTAAACTAAAACATAGAAAAATAACTTTGTGAGTGGTCCATAGACATGTAAAGTATCAAAACCTTGAAACCTTGCTCTTATTGACAGAATTTTGCTGGATTTCTCAATATGATATCTCAGAAAGTTCCTTCAGAGTTCCTTCAGTTACAGGGTACCATAGATGGAAAATTAGAAGAGGTAAAGAAGTGAAAGGGCTTTCTTGGATCTTTTTAGAATAATTGTTAGTATTAAAGAAAATTATCATTACTTACTAGATTTGCTAAATCCAGAAATACACTCTTCCAAAAATTCTAAGGTGAGGTGTGGCTCATTGGCTGCCAGTGTCTTGCTAATAGAGACAATAAACAGGGTGTTGTTGGCAGGTATACATAAACCTGATGTCTCTAGTAACTGGCCCTCGATTTTTAAGTTAAAGGTACAAGTTAAGGCACACAGAAGATTATAGGCAGCTGACCTAGGAGAAAACACAAATGAAGTTGTTTTAAAACTTATTTTTTCTTATAATTCCAAACTTTTTTCATAACATACAACTTATGATTCTATTACAAAGCATAATCAACTAGTTTTAAATTTTATGATCAATCATATTTGTTATGAGCCTATGGTAAAATCAAAACACCCCTTGATTATTTAGGGATTTATTTTAAAGGGAGATCCTTGACATAACCAGAAAAATACCATGAGGCTCCTAAGACAAGTGAATATAATGCCCTCCTGAAAGACATTTGACTGGGACATAAGGTATGAGTAGTTTACAGTTCTAAGGTGGATCAACAGACAGAAAGAATAAGGTATATTATATTTTCAGTGAAGCTTCAACTCAAATCCTGGTTCCTCCTCCCATTAGATTTGGCTATAATGAAGATCATAAAAGAAGAGAAATGAAATGGCCCTTCATCGAGTTGTTAAAATCTTTAATCAGCATCCACTGAATTTTTTCCTGTGTCCTACAAGTTATACTATAAACAGGAGGTCAAAACGTTTTTTAACATAATTATGTCCTCTCTATTCTTCTTTCCATAAACTCCCTCAATGTAACTACTAAAAACAAACAAAAAACCTAATATATATTCAGCTTCTGTTAGAATCAAATATGCCCTTATAAATGTCTGAAAATACATTTAAACAATTTAAGAGAAAGCTCAAAACACTCCAACTCAATTTTTTTAATTTTAATTTTTCTCCCCTAAAAAGCAAAAGAAATGGTTTGACTGTTCAGTAAATTTCAGATTTTTCTCACTTCTGAACTTTCATCATGCTAATATCTATGCGACAAACATATAGGGAGAAAAAAGCCACTGAAATTTAAGTCTACCAAAAGGCTTTTTCTCTGGTATGACATACTTCAGTAAAAAGCAGAGGCTGTCAGCTTGCTTTACTTCACAAGAGAAGAATACAGGTTTATTCAAGCTAATAATTTTTAGAATATCGTTAGGATTCTTCTAGGAGGAACTTTGAATTACAAATTAAAGGCAAGCTTATAGATCTATTTTCCTAAAATGAACATATTAATATTATTGTTTCTAAGTTCTCTCTTACTGACTCCTAGGAATTCTGAGTTATGCTATTTTGACATTGACTTTTACTCTGTATATTTCAACAACTATAAAGAATTGGGGTTCCTCAAATTGGGGACAGGTGTCATAGACTACTCTGAGATAATAAATACTAAGCATACACAAAATTTTGTGTATAATTTCTGAGAGTTCATGGACACCATGAGGCTCATCCAGGTAAACAAATCTTGATTTCCCCCTCCCCCCTTTTAAATAAGAAAGAATCTGGAATCCTAAAAGGCCCACTTATAAAGTGTAGGATACATTATATCCTAGGGAAGATTTTTCTGAAGCTAAGAATTTGAATCTGTAAAAATCCTGACAGTCCCAAGGTAACTGGGACAAAAAAAAGTCATCCTAACATGAAATGGAGAGAAGGAAAACAGGAGGGAAGGGTTGCAAAGAGACATGGCAGGGAGAAGTGGGAAGGGAAATTATATTTACTAAGCACAAATTATTGGCTAGGTGCTATACTATACTACCATACCTATTATTAATTAAACATTTGTAATATATAAGGATGGCATTGTTACCTTCATTTTAAAAATGAGAAAACTAAGAGCTCAGAGAACGTCAGTCAGTACCTTATTTAAAGTACATAATAGTAGATCTAGATTTAAACCAAATCTGACTGCCAAACTCTGTCCTCATTCGTGTTCAGATTAGAAAGCCTAAACAGAACTAATTATGCTCTGCTCAGATGACATCTATACTTATTTTAAGATCTCTTTTAAGAATTTTGTTAATTCTTAGATGGAAAGTACACATTAATGTTATTGTTTGAGTCACTGAACATTAAGCCTTCCTTTTTCGAACAATGATAATCTAATTTGATTGTGAGGGAACTTAATAGTGATATACTTTTGAACATGGGAAAACTTAGAGGACTTGGAGGAAGGGAAACTTAATTTAGGAGTAGACTTAAAAAAAGACATATTTGGGAGAAAAAAATCCCAAAACTGCTATGTTATCTATTTCATATGAAAGTTTTCTAGAGAAAGAACATATATTGGTTTAGTGTGAATCACTGTATTCTGAATTCCACAGTTCATGTGAATACCCCACAACCTGATGAGGTCACACTGGTTAACCAACATAGCTAGCATACCTTCCAATTTACAATATTAGGGTAGAGGCTGCTTTAAAAGCTTATTAAACGGTGTCATTTTAAAGCAACAAACGCTGAATAAAGATGAAGTGAATTAAAAAAAAAAAAGAACCTACCGTAAACTAGGGTCTGAACTGCCTAAATTAAGTAATGCGATATTAAGCAGTGTCCCAGGGACATCTTTTGGCCGAATCTTGGTGTGCTGGGGGATGGAGTCAGGCTGTGACAGCTCCCAGCGCGTCCGGATGTGAATGATAGACTGGACAATGGCTTCACACTCCTGGTGCATGAAGGTGAGTGGCGTGCCCTGGTTTGCAATGGTTAAGGTGAACTGGTTCTCATCCACCAGGCAGATCTCTTCAATTTCCGAAGCATAATAGATATCATTTAGAAAGACTGACTGCCCCAGGACTTTTGTTCGCTCTGCTGAAGTTACTTGAACAGCAGTAGAACCAACCTGGAAAGTGGAGGTGAGAAGGTGGAGTAAAAAAGAACTAAATTTCATTATGCTGAATTTTATGAGGCCTCCCAAAAGCAACTAACCATGTCTGTCTCCTATGAAGAGTTACCACCATTATATATTCAAATGGTTCAATAATTACTATGATAAATGCTCTTGAGAAAAAGTGAAAACATCAGAAAAAAATTAATTTTATTTTTTAAAAAGGTCCAGAGTTCTACAGACAATTGCTGATCTTACCCTGAAAATTCATGTTCCTCTGCAAAACACATGTAGTAATCAGAAGAATTCTCACTAAATAATTTCCACTTTCCACACATCCCTACCATTTGACTGATGAATAGAAACAACTCTCTCTATAACACTCTACTGACTCCAACCCAATCTAGAATATAATTAAGAGTACGCCTCTCATATAGTCTACAGGACCTCCATGAAGATATAAAACTTAGTTTTCCTCCATCTGGACTTACATTTGATACAATACTACGAGGACACCTAGGAAGGCCAGCATATAGTCTCATCGCGAAGAAAGGCCATGAATCATTTACTTAACACAGAGTGATACTTACTTTAATAGAAACTTTGGTATCTTTGTGAGCTAGCTTGAGAGCGTTGTGGAACACCTTCAGGTCCTCTTCTAAAGCCAGGGTGGCAGCTGGGAGTTTCTGCTGTTCATGTTCTATGTGCTCAGCCAGTTTCCCAGGACAGTCTATGAAAATGAGCCTTTTGCTGCCTTTAAGGCCAGTCAGCAGCCGCTCGTGATACTTGGTGTACTCTCTGACCCAGGAATTACAGTTATAGATATAGACTGCAGACACATTGTCATAAGCAAAGCCAGGAAAAACAACAAACCACTTGGAAAGAAAGTCTGTTTTAAAGCGATTGCTAGGCCCAGTATGGGTAAGGTCCACTACAATTTCATATGGCTTTGCATAATATGGCTTTAAAGTCAGCAAGACATGGTATATTAGCAAATCACCGTTGATTTGACCAGTTTTGAACCTAAGGAAGATTACAAAAAAAGGTCAGATTGTTAACAGAGCTCTGAATAAACATACAGTTGATACTAATCTACTTTATTACTTTATTTTCTGATTAGTTTTCTAGAGAAAACTAACAATAATACTAAGCAATTATACAAAGTCTGGATCCATTTTTTAAATCAGTTGTTCTTTAGACATAGAGAAGTAAGGGTGAAGTAAAATGGAAGAGTCATATCTCCAATTCAAAAACTTTGAGCAGCAGTATCGAGAAACTTGCCCACTATAGTCAATCAAAGAGGAAGGCAGTGGACATTGGTTGGTTGTGTTCAGGCCCACCAAACTTCCTAGGTGAACAGTCTGGGTGAGAATGACCCACCTGAAGCCCTGGAATGAGCTGAATGACTTTAGTGAGTTCATTTATCCCACTTTGACCAGAGAGAATGGTTCAGCAATGATCATATGACTCAAATCAGGACAACTCGGGCCAAAGAGGATCAATTCAGAAACTATAGCTTAAACTGTTTGAAACTGAAACCTTTTCTTTTCTGATGTTTATAAACAAGGAAACACATAGCCCTGGAAGTTGTCAGCTCCTATTTTGAGATATGAAAAAAAACCCTGCCTAAAAACTGAAGATATGAAGGAGAGAAATGAAGAAGGAAACTGGGACCCTGGCCATCACATTTCAGTACTAGATAAAGTCTCTCCTGGGAGCAAAATTTATCCCTGGACTATTCAGTTGTGTGAGCCAATAAATTCCATTTTTTGATTAAGCCACATTAGGTCATATGTTGCTTACACTAAAAAGAATGCTAATCAATGTGAGCAGCCAAGGCAAGTACCATCAGAAAGCCCTGAAGAACACAGTACTAGAATTTCAAATTAAACAACATGAATGAACTTTGGCTCAACGTCCTATACTTGATGACACTGGTAGTTTAAAACATAGGCTAAGATAAATATCCTTAGGGTTTTTAATCTTGTTAGGAGGAAATAAGATAAAAATATAACAGGTTAAATAATTTTAAAGTATTTCAAGATCAAAGAAAAGATGAGGGTAGTAAATATTCTTAGTATATGTGCTGCCAAAGCGAGTACAAGAGTAGTAAATAATCACTTATCAAAGAAACTGTAGGAAAAAACACTGCTATTAAGGTCAGAAGAGGGAGAGATCAACACAAACTGCGCAGTCAATGAGAGCTACTTAGAAAACCCAGTGGCTGAAATGGTTAGGGGAAATTTCAAACTCAACAAGAGGAGGGATTGGTAGGCCTCTTGGAGAGAAGTAAGGAGAAGAAACAGGTACTAGATATGTTGAGGCAACAGTTAGACTAGTTGGAATGGAGGATTCACAAAGAGAAGTTTTAAGAGATAAAGCTGGAAAAACACTTAATAGCTAAATTAGGAAAGGACTAAAACTGTTTGACTAAGGGGCTCAGGTTTTCTCCTAGTAGCCTGGCATTCCTCACAGTGTTCTATGGAGCACCAGCATTGGCATCAGCTGTGACGTTTTCCTGGTCCCAGCCTAACTCTTCTAAGCAGTGCGGCCTGGCAATTTTCATTGTTTTTAAACAACCTTCTTGACTGATATTTATGTGCACAAGTATTTCTGAATCACTGATGTGTTAAGAAGTTATTTAACTTTATTTTTTTAAAGAAAGGGGTGATATGATAAAAAAAAAAGTGCTACATATAAGGTATATAAAGGAGTTAGGGCTAGTAAAAAAGATACTGTAGTCTAGGTACTGCCTATCAAGAAGCTAAATATAGTGATGCACCATTTAAAGATGAAGGGTTATGTTCTGAGAAATGCATTGTTAGGCGATTCTGCTGTGCAAACATCATAGAATGCACTTACACAAACCCACTACTGGTAACTATTATGTGCTATACTTTTATAACACTGGCAGCACAGTAGGTTTGTTTACACCAGCATCACCACAAACACATGAGCAATGCACTGCACTATGTTATCTTGGCTACTAGGCGATAGGAATTTTTTGGCTCCATTATACATTCTTATGGGATCACAATTGTATATGCAGTCTGTCACTGACCAAAAAGTAATTATGCAGCATAAAACTGTAAAAATAAATTACAGTAAAAAAGAAACCAAATCCAAGAATATGAAGAAATGATCAACATGGTCCAAAGGTCTGATCTGCATCATAAAAAAGGACTTGAATGAAAAGGACCTGCTGAATACCAAGCCTCTGAGATTACAAAGAATGTTGTTATCATGAACAAAAACAAAGAGATTATGAGGGGTAGCTACTTTTGGGAGAAAAAGGAACTTCATTTTAATACAGTGAATATGACGTCATGACAACATTCAAGGGGAGTATGTTTGTGTGTATAACTAAACCACATAAAAGCATTTTCTGTCCTATAAAATCTAAGTTTACTAGATACTTTCTCAAATCATTGCAGTTCCACAACTTGAGATGTAGATTATGTATATCTTATTTCTATTATCTGACCAATACCCCAGGTCTCCAAACTCATGTTATCAATCAGTCTGTGGTATACAAATAGAATTTTTAGAGAAGATTTTAAAACTGCAGGGAAAATGACATTTCATCTTCTTTTGAATGATATATTAAATATCATTCAAAGGCATACAGTAGGCATGTATAATGAGCATAAGGTCAAAAAGCACTAAGCAGAAAACCCTCCCTGCCCTGGAGGCGGGATTTGTTTTACAAAGCCTCCTGTCATGCCAGTGGCCAAGTTGGAGTTTTTGTTCTTTTACCCCCCCCCCCTCCGTGACAAGTGCTTTAGTTGCAGCAGAAAGGAAATGTGTCATCTGTGGTTTGGTTTGAAAAGTGGAAAGCTAGCTGTACATATCCTTTTTTACTGCAGATTTACTTTAAGGTTCATATTCTTCAAGTCTCTTCTGCTTTAAATTACTTGGAAGCTGTGCTTCAAGACAAGAAAAGAAGTGGTTTATTAAAATCAGGTTATAATCAGATTTTGACCAAGCATTTTGTAAGGTAGGTAATTATGTATGGCTTTTCTAATGCCTTTTCGCTTAGAACTTTGTACGGATTTGTGTTTGAGGAAGTGCTTCAAATAGTACCTAAGACTCTTACTAACAAAGTAGAATCACCAGTAACTGAAAATGTATGCTGTTTTTCACTGTCCTGCTAAATTTAATTTAGAAATGGAAAGATTTACCATCAGCGTAGTTTTAAATTAGGATTAGGAAGGATCTGAGTCTAGACTCTACAATCAATTAGAAAGTTCTGTTATTAAAGCAAAAGTTTAAAAAATAAATTATTGATGTTTAGACATTACAGATTTTATTGAAAGTAACCAGGGATAAAGAAAATTTTTGATAACATAACCTGACCTCCATGGCATAAATTAAGGAGCTAGAGACAGTTCTCTATTCTCAGGCATTTGTAAGAATAAGAGAAAGTCTCATTTTGTTAACAATGTGTTTATTTGGGGATGACAACACATCTGGCTGAAAACAATCAACAGCAGGCCTATTATCTATCCTGTGGTAAACACTGTTAAAATGTGTATGGATACTATGATGTATACTATATTGTTAATGAACTAATGTGACAAGAATGACCCACTTTTAATCATGTTAGCATCTATGCAGAAGGCAAGCCCAGTATAAAAGGATGGAAATTACTTGCTAATCCAATTTAAAGTTCTCTTTGTGAAAGAATCATAAAGTAACCAAAGATTTATGTCATTCAACTTAAAAACTAAAGCTGAACACTATTATATAGAAGTTAGTACATGATATCTTTCACTGTCTGTTAAAGGTCATAATCCAAGAAGTAATCTTAATTCTACAATACATAATAAAAGGTTTTTTCCTCCCTACTATTAATAGGAAATACTACTTCAGAGGTTAGTTTCCAGTTATAGCATTGTTTATTATATTTTACTTTTGTTTGTATAATAACATATCCCATTTGTTATTCTTACTTTATATCAATAGCATATAAATATTATTCAATGACATATAACTGTTTTCTTATAAAACCCTGAAACACATAAAAGCATGACTAGCAGTAGCATCTGTGTCACTTGGAGTGGGTTAGAAATGCAGACTCTCAGGTACCTCCTAGACCTATGTAATCACAATCTGCATTAAAAAAATAGACTCCCACATACATTCAAGTTTGAGAAGAATGTCTATAAAATAGGAGAATAATTTAGTTTTGTCTTCTAACTCCCTCAAATAAATACAAACAATACGATACGACAGTAGGTCTGGAATATTATGATAAAAAAGATAGCTCAATAATGATAGTAAATCATTCTGGTTTACCAGAACAGTACCTGAACAGATATGCCAGTTCTAATTAAATCTTCAATCATATGGTGGAAAACGAGAATCAGGAACAGACTTATCCGGATCCTTTTTGTACCTGCTTCCAGGGGACTTAGAGCCAATACTGAAATTCAACTTTTTCCTTTGTATGTTGAGACTTTTATGATCTGCCTTGACTTCTCACTTGGGTCTAAATCCCCATGATACTGATATTCTATTTCTTTATAATTTATTGTATAATTTTGAAATTATGTCAAAATATTCATAGAAAAAAGTGAGACATACATGATAAAAAAGTCAATAACTCTGGTTGAACTTCTGAGATTATTCAGAATTCTGCCTCTTCTTCCTAATACCAGATTTTTTGATTGAGAAAACAGCATGTCTTTGGCCTTCAGAAAGCCACAGTAAGTCAAAAAATATATAAGTAAAAAGAGAGAATTTTGCTTTCACAAATACTGGGAATATATTTTTAAGCACCAGCTTTATTCTAAGCTTCAAGAACAACACCCAAGAAGAAAAAAGAACACCCTGAATTCCTGTTAGAAGTCCATTTTCTTTTGGTTGCTACCACATTTCAAGGCGTTTGCATTTTATTTTCTTACTGTGAAGTAAAATGGTCAAGGCCACATTTCTCCTTTACTATAGATTGGGGACACATTTGTTAGAAGGTGGGGAGTTTCTGCAAAAAAAGGATCCTTAAATGGTGGGTGGAGGGGAGCAATCAAAAAAGTAAAAGCAGAAGTATCTGACTCAAAGCTGAAGTCTAGCATGCTGAAGGAGGAAATTATAAAACCATGGTATATAGTTTACAATGATTAATAGTTATTCATAATGCTAACTTCTAAGCATTTAGACAAATAATAAAAATTGTTTTTTTATATGTAGCCTAATTAAAAAAAAAAATCCAAATCTGTTGAGAAGGAATTCAAATAGGATAGCAAATGTTAGGCATAAACTTGCAGCTTGCTTGTAACGTATTGGCTATCTTTTTAACTACAATTACCAAAATTAGGAACCACATTCTTTCACAAATTAACAAATGATATTTCTATCCCAACAGATTACCTATATACTCACGGACATGGAAAACACAGGACATTACCTGCATCTTGCCTTTCTGATGACAACAGTTTTTCCTCCTGTAACAAAAGCAAACTATACCCATCTGTGGGCTAACAATACTACTGTCTGGGATCCAGATATTCAAAATAAGACAGGCAGAAACCAAAATGAAAACATTAACACAAACTCTACAATTCCTAAAGCAGATAAAAAAAGTAATTTTACAAACATGCCTGATATAGCAACATTATCTCTCATCGAATCTTTAACTCCTAAATCTGAACTGAAGCTTTATACGCCTTCTGTCGTTAGGAACAGTTCTTCAACATCACAGAGCATTGAAAACACAAACAAAAGTCACAGTGAAATTTTCAAAAAAGATGTCTGTGAGGAAAACAACAACAAAATGGCTATGCTGGTTTGCTTAATTATAATTGCAGTGCTTTTTCTTATCTGTATCCTTCTATTTCTATCAACTGTGGTTCTGGCAAACAAAGTCTCATCTCTCAGACGATCAAAACAAGTAGGCAAGCGTCAGCCTAGAAGCAATGGTGATTTTCTGGCAAGCAGTGGTCTATGGCTTGCTGAATCAGACACTTGGAAAAGAGCAAAACAGCTTACAGGGCCCAACTTAATGATGCAATCTACTGGAACACTCACAGCTACAAGGGAAAGAAAAGATGAAGCAACTGAAAAACTCACTAACTAACAGATGCTTTAGGGGAGAAAAATGTAAATTTACTTAAACTGTGCACTTTTGTTCGACACTGAATATTTTAAAAGCAAATAATAAAACAACCAAGAATTGGGGGAAGTTTTTAAAGACAAGATGAAAGAACGAAGGTAGAAAGGGACAATTAAATCATTATTTCCTGTTCAGCAACAGTAGTTAGATGACCTTTGTCAGACTATTTAAACTCTGAAGAGTTTTAGTGTGTTCTTAAAGTTATGTTTCAGTATCTAACAGAAGTCAAACTCCTAATGCAGAGAGCTGAACTGTATAGATTAATGGTACCTTCTTTGCTGAATGTGACAGAATCCATACCAGCTCATATATCAATACAGCTAATTTTATGCTAGATGTTTTCATCTTTATATATGGCACACAGAAGAAAAAGTTTTTCTACTATAAACTTTTAATTTTGTATAATAAATTATGACTCAGAATTAAACTGACTACATTTGCATTCACTTTATTATCTGTGAATAACACTGTAAAAATCCGTAAGAAATGAAGCACAATTGAAACATGAGATTTATAGCCACAATTGAAGGCTAAGTATAAATGTAAAGCATATCTTACTGTTTAAGTGTAACATCTGTATTCTATAAATACTGCTCATTGGATTATTTATAGCAAATATCCAAAGGTTGATTAATTTTTGAACTTCAAGGATGCCAATGGTCTATTAAAATGACCAATTCCATTTTTTTTTTTTTTACTATCAATGTGATACAAGCAAAGGAAAGATGTGTATGTATGTGTGTATTTGTTCTAATCTGGAAAACAGGATACTTTAGGTAAATGTTTATTAACTCTTTAAGAAACTGGATTCAAGTAAAATAATGACATTTAAGTCAAGACTTTCACCTCCAATTAAATATATATTACAAAAGCTAGTTCAAGAGACTTTCCACCTATCTACTGAAATTGAGACAGGGCATCCTAATTAAACACTAAGCCACACTTAAAAAATCACATTCCATATTGAGCATTTATTTTGGGCAATATGCTAGTCTTTTAAAGAAAGGTTATATATATATTTTTCCAAGAATGACCACAATCTTGCTCTCCCTTCTAGGTTAGTGATTCTCATTCTGGCTGTGTTATAAGAAGGACCAGACTAGAAATGAAACTGGACAGAGTTCCCATTTTGTACAAATTAAAATTTGAGATGATATACTAGAATAGATAGTGATAACACAAAGCCTCCTTGAATCAAGTGTCATATATAAATACTTGGACGAAATAAAAACAATTTAGTGTCTTTTTGAAAAGAAGTTAATGAGGCAACTACTTTCATATTTAACATATAGATCAAATAACATATAGATCAAACATTTTCTCACAATACAGAAAGCTTCTACTGCAGGATTGCTTACAATTCATCACTCACTACCTTGGCTTTTAAACGCGTACCCTCAGAATGACATCATTCAATGACAGCTCATGAACAAACAGAAGTGGTTCCTTTCCAAACCTGATGTTTAAAAATGATAGGTTAACATATGTTTTGAGTTCAAATTTTAAGTTATTTTTGAACAAAGACACTTTTGTTTTCTACTCCTTGGTATTATAGTCTACATGCTTAATTTAGGGATTTTAAAAGAGTCAATCAAAAGTTTATAGCATTCTGATAATGTTCCACTTTATAGTAGGACCCCTGAAAAAAGAAACTATTATTCTTGCACCAAGTTATAAGTACCTAGCTGTTAAGAAATGGGTCTTAGTAATCTGCATTCCTCTGCAGTGACCATGGGAAAGCAAGGCATGGTTTAGTACTTACTGTTTATTTCTACTATAACATGTCCAATACTAGGCACTTTACATTTATTTAATCCTATAATAAATTTACAAATTAGAAATTATGATCTCTATTTTTCAGATGAAGAAAGAGACTAGAAGGTGACTTGCCCAAAGAAATTTTTATTCAGACTGACTCATATATGCTTTTCAAAATACTTCAGGCTTCGTTAGCTTAAAGAATGATTCCCAACTTATTTTTCTGCTGACCCACTTTGTGGGTAAATCAAAGAGTTGTAGACTTGAACTCAATAATTATTTAGTAAAGTATTTGGTCAAAAAATTTAATTATACTTTTACCTGGTCTTTGCCTAAATTATGTAAAGGAAATAACACTGACATTTACTGTTAGCTACTGCTTGTGAAACATTTGTACATTATCTTATTTAATCCTCACAACAACTAAGAGAAATAAATATTCCTCCAGAGGAAGAAATGGTGATTCAGAAGTGCAGCTACTTGCCTAAGGTCATACAAGTAAACAGAACACATTATTTGCTTCCTTATGAAAAGAAATCTCACTATGGGTAATAACCTAACTGGCAGTTTTTCCTCAGAACATATAATTTGCTCTTCAAGGCTCTATTCTAACTATTTAAATTATATAGTCACATTACTAGACAGTCTCAAGTATTTACTTACAAACATTAATTAAAACCACTCAAATCATATAGCTCCAAATTTTGTTTCAAAATAAGTTCTGTTACAGTAGTACATTTCTTAGTCATTTTGTGGCTTATTGCACTTCCTGAACCAACTACTGATACACTTCCTCTTTTTCTACAGAAACCATTTCAGTTTGCTAGAGGACCATTTTTAATGTGAATTAAACCACCCTTTTTGCCTTCTTAGCCAAATCACCAAAACGTCCAGCTAGAACAAGAATTTAGCATCCTGCAAAAGAAGCTAACATCTGAGGTAAGAAAATTTTCACACAGGCAATCTGGTTTGATCTTTGCTTTATATAAAATTTATTTTTAAAACTAAAATATCTATAACTTAAACTCTGATAGTCTAAAGATGTCTATAACAGGTTTTGTTGCACAGAATTTAAAAATAGTGTTGAGCTTGTCTTGGAGTAAAAAATTTTACCTAGGTTTGTATAATATATAATTTTACTTAGGTTTGCTAATCTTAGTTCCATAATTAGAAGAAATTAACTATAGCTATGGCAGATAAAGCTAAGGGTTAAAAATACAACCAAATCCAAGGGATATGACTGAATTTACAATCCCCAAATACTGACTGTTAAAAATTCTGATTTGCTTTCTATAAGATGTTCCTGTACATAACATGATCCATAGATTTAAATTATTTTTATTTTTTAATCCTCTTTAGTTTCCGTAGTAAGAATGGTCACCTTAACCTTCAGTTAATTTAAAAAGAAATCAAAGTAGATTCAATGAGGTACTCAATGATCATTATCATATATGCTTTATTTTGATACAAATAGAATTTTATATTTAAGCAATAATGACATGAAAATATTATCACTCATTTTTAAAGTTAAGGCAAAACAGTTACGAAAAATGTGTGTGTATATATTCATATCATCTACATATTTATGTCACATATTATCTGAGTCTTTAGTAAACTGTGTAAAATAGATACAGAAAAAACACCCACAGAATAAACAAAAGAAAATTGCTAATATGCATAAAAGATGTCTACTTTGTAAGTAAACTGGGCAATTACAAAGTAAATATCCTCTGAAATAAAAACAGCAAAGAGTTTACAGACTTAAAATATCATGGAATCATAAATTTATAGTGGGTAATATCCTATATCGACAGTTCATAAATACTTATGACTTTCCCTTATAGAACTCTACTTTGGAATTCTTCTAAGTAAGTATTAATAGAACTTAGAAAATAAAGATTTTAATCTCCTTTTTAGACAGGACTTGTCTATATTTTTTAGACAAGACTTCTCAGCCCTAATTTTAGAGCTTAATAGTACTTGTGTTTTCCAACTAATTTCTATATAATTTCACTTTGGAGGAAATTATGAATTCTGAATAAACTTAAATTTGTTAAATATAAATCTGATGCCTTTCAATGTCCAATCTTTAAAAATCACATCAAATATGACAGCTTACAGGTTAACCACTCAAAACTCCCACAATGTTTTTATGGAATCACAGGAAAATGATTTTCTAGTAGTTCTTTTCCTACTCTTTATTTACACAAGACTACCTCCCAAAGTTACTTACATATCTGTTTCCAGAGAGTTCGCATCTCTGTTCTTCATAAAGCATTTCTATTTCATAATTTTACTATGAAAGGCATATCATAGTAGGAAAAAGCTCTGGTACAAGATCGACATAATTTCTGTATTAGTGCTCCTATTTAGAGCTGTGACACTTTGGCATGTTACCCAACTTCTCTGTTCAGCTTCTTTTCTGTAAGATGAGGATACCACTACCTTGCTCAGTAAAATAGGATAGTGCCTAGCATTTGGTGGGTACTCAGTAAATGATAGTTATTTATTATTGATAAAAGATGGTCATCAAGTACTTTCTATCATAGTTCAAGGTTAATTTCTCTTTCCATTCTTCCTCAAGATATGGAATTGCGATTCTCTCTTTTATGATTTGATAACTTCATTAGTTGGAGATACACTATTACTAAATTTCAATCTATTATATGGGGACTCCTGTTTTACTATAACTGTCTTTTAAATGCTTAGTTAAAACAACTTATATATCTCTTCTTCTTTTAAAAATTTTTAAAATTTTCAGGAAAAACAAAAGACCAAAATCACAGATTTAAACCTCAAAGTGCCAACCTAAAATAATGAGCAAAATACTGTCAAACGAAGGTAGACAAATTTGAGATTTGCCCAAATAATAGGCTAAAGGATTTCTAGAAAAATGCTATACAGAATGTGCATAGGTTCTTTAAAAAATTAGCAGATACGATTCTGGGTAGTGCTGGGGTGCACCGAGAATAAGAAACTTAAGGATATTTAGGGCAGACAGGAGAGCCTGAAATGAAAGATGAATTTGAGAAGATGGGTGATTCAAGTCCTCCATATGGGGAAGACAATCCTCTGTTGGCTCCCTGCATCACAAATACAGGAGTAGCATTTTGTGGTTGCTTCTTTCATCTACTTCAATTTTCTCCCCCAACTTCTAATTTTCCCCACGTTAATCTTCTACCCTAACTTCTTACTAATTACATAATCCTCACTTTTTCTTCAGCTTATTAACTTTTCTTTTAAATACCTCCTCTAGTCATTTGACCTCCCCCTTTTCCACATATTTGCTGCTTACTATAATTTTTGCCTTATTTTTCTCTTTTGTGTTATTTTGTATTTCTTCGCATTCCTTTTTCACTTCATCTTATCCCACGTCTTCTCCTTTTTACTCCCCTGCCGCTGGTTCTACCTTCTATCCTTGTAGAAACAATGCTGATACTTTAGTTACACACAGTTTATATATTTTAAATAACATATGTTAAATAACTTTCTGCACTGGTCATAACCCTGGCCATAACACTGCCTCTGAGCTAGAAAAAAGTCAGTTTCTTCACTATTATACCCTCCATTTATTCAAAAACCCTGTTCCTTCTTTTCTGGACTATTCTGAATTGCTGTAGAATTCTAACACAGATGCTAGTGTACTGATGTAACAGACAGTAGGAGGCAGACAACAAATTAGGGAGTGAGAAAGGCGTAGGACAGGTAATAAATCAATTTGGTTTTAATACTGCCATAAAGCTTAAATAATATGTGAAAAACCTCATATGCTGAAGGTCCTACAGCATTCCTATAGACAAAAGAGGCTAAGAACCTATCAAAATTGATCTTACATACTAAACTGCATTTATAATTATGTTCCTGTTTGGACTCTTTCCTTCTCTAATGTCCTTTTTAGGTAATCAAAAAGAAGAACCATGTTGTTTTTTAAAAAAATTTTAAGCAAAGTCACAAAAGAAGCAATATTTTTGGCTGAAGATAATTCATGGCCTATATTTTCTGTTGCTTTAGATGGCATTTAAAAAAAACTAAGGTGAAGCTCTAAAGAACACCACTTGCTAATGAAGCCTTTCCTTGGGAGGTAGGGTAGGAATGTGTAAGAACAGCAGGTAGGAGCTGTAGGGATGATAATTATCTAGAGATGATTCAAATCTTCATATTTATGCCAACAGTTTCCAATTTTTTTTCTATTAAACCTTTTGCAAAATGGATAAAATGTAGATTTTAATAACTTAGATCTTGTCTTCTCTGCTCACATTCTGGTAAAAGTATTAATAAATAGTGAAAAAGTGAAATAGGAAGGAACCAAGAAGGTTAAATGTTACTAGGCTCCTTTCGTATATGGTACTCTGCTGTAAAAGAATCGAAATGTAAAAAGAGGAGGCAGTTTAGAGTAGTAGAAAGAGCATATGTTTTGAAACCAGATGATCCTGGATACAAAGTCCTAATCTGTCACTAATAGTGATATAACATAGGACAAACTGCAACACATCTGAATCTGTCTCTTTATCTATAAATCAAGGATTCTTCTGTTCTTCTCATAGAGTCCTTTAAAGGTTAAATGAAATAAAGTATGGAAAACACCTGGGATAGTACAGCACATAGTATGTTTCAGATAAGTATTTTGTTTCTTTCTGACTTCTTCAAGGTTCTTTATCATCTTGTTTGAGCGAGTGAGAATAAAAAGAATATGTGAAAAGTTGAGTATTAAAAAACAATTATTTAAGAGAATAAAGTATGAGGTATATACATGAAGCATTATTTAAAGAACCATAAAGACGACAAGAACTAGGGGAATTCAGGGAATGGCTGATTTTTGTGGGCTGTAGTCAGTCACAGAGAAGTTGGTTTTAAGAGGGAAATTTAAGCTGAGGTCTGACAGATAAGGACAGGTTCAGAAAGGCAGTCAGAAGGGGGAAGAGGCTGAGTTTGGAAAAAAAGAACACACTCTAAGTGGGTGAAAAACAGTGTAAAAGTGTTGGTTTATGAAAAAAATTGTGTGTTTAAAAAGTACATAAGATGGGTAGAGGTACATTTGACTGAGAGGTTTCAGTCAAGAGATGAGTCAGTACTGGTAAACTCAAGTGAGAGAGAAGAAAACAGTTCAGTATTTTTATCTTCACAGCAATGAGGAACCCTCAAGCAAGGGAGAAGTAACCCAATCACATGTGCTTTTAAGAAGATTAATGCATTGGTTATGTGCAAGAGTGTTTAAAGGAGAAATATTTTTAAATGTAGGCTTGAAGTATTAGAGAAAATAAAAAGACTGTACAGGGAAAAAGATTCATGTCTTTTTTCCTACTAAAATAATTTATCATCACTGTGTATTAAGTGGTAGAGGAGTAAGCAATGAAACCTACTCAAATATGCTGAAAATTTATTTGCAAAAGCTGAGGGAGCTCCTCATCTCTTTTTACTATACCTTGCACAGAACATCAAGTCTCTCTCAGATTGGCCTACGAATCATAGAAAATCTATAGTTTCTATTCATGTCAACCAGGATCTAACATCCTGAGATTTTTCCTTTCCCTAATGTTAAGAAATAACTAGTTGCCACTGTGTTTAATGATGTGCAAAACAAGTATATTACATGCAAAGCTGAACACTGGCTAGTATAACTTTTCACTTTAGAGTTAAGGCAATTGAGAACAGGAGAGATTAAACGACTAGTTCTCATGGATAGATGGGAAGTTAGGTGGCAGAAATAGAACTGGAACTTAACTCTTCAAGTTTTAGCATCTACTACATCCCACAAAAAGCCCTACCTGCCAAACTTATAAGTGCTTTCTTTTCCCATAACTATACATTGCTCCCCATGGCTGGAATATTTTATTTGCTTAATTAATTCTTACAGGCCTTTCAAGATTCTGTTCAAGTTTTACTTCTCTGAGAAACCTTCCCTAAAGCCCTCCTAGGCTAGATTAGTTCCTCTGTGGACCTCCTGCACACTTTTAGGAGAAAACTCATCAAATTATTACTTGTTTGTTTCTACCACTAGAATATTTTATTTGTTTGGTATCTTCTAAACTTAGAACAGGTCCTGCCACAAAGATGAGGTTTATTAACAAAAGAGTGAAAGTAGCAGCAGGACTACTTGACCAACTGGATAGGACTCCCCAAATCCTCTAAAAATATGAGATCCTAACATAAAGATATAGTGCTAAACAATGCTGCTGCTACAAAGATTACTAATATAATAGACTGCATAAGAAATGTACAAAGGTAGTAGCATTAAAAATAGAGAAGTAGGGAGAGGAGTCAGTTTTGAGATGAAGATGAATTGTTTTAAATATGTTGGATTTGCTGATAGTGGGTATATAATATGGAAATGTCCACCAAGAAGTCATACAAATAGGACTAGCATCAAAAAGATCTGAGCTGGATGTACAAGTTTGGGAATTACGACATAAACATGAAAGTTGAACTCTTACAGATTCAAGATCAAAAAAAGTAGATAAGATGAGGACTGAATACCAACTACCCACATTTAGGAGGCAAGAGACAAACAGAAACTTGTGAGATTAACATGAAAGGAAGACTATTACAAGAACTCCTTGAATAGTAGTGACAGAATAGTCAGTAATGTCAAATGTGGTCAAGAGAGAAAAAAAAGAGAGTGAAGTATACTTCAAGTCGTAAAGGGAGGAAAAGTAGAGAGAGCACATAGAATCAGCATACAGAGCCTATCTATGTATTTGAGAAGTATGACTGAAATGTAGGACTATAATGTAATGAAACTAGAGAAGCAGCAGGGCTAAGTACAGATCTTATGAAAGAATTAAGAGGAATCCCTACCTATGAGGTCCAAATGTTTTATGATAAGTTAGAGTGCATTCAAAAATTATTTATACTAGCCTATAGTTTATCAAGTTTAAATTAGAACTAATAAATACTTATCAAGTACCTACCTACTTTATGCCAGATTCCAAATGAGATCTAATTGTCTTCCTTTCTTTCATTATGAAGCCACTGGTAAAGGGGTAAACATTCTGAAATGGATCCCAAATATTTCATCTTAATTTTGTTTTATGGACACCTGAACAATATATTTTTCTCAGAGACAGAAGCAATTACAACAGAGCAACAACCACAATCTACTTTATTTGGATCATCAATGCCATATGTCTTGGCTAATTCTCAAAACATAACAGGGAATCCTTTGGGTCAAGCAACACAATATAACGTTCCTTCTGGACAACCAATACCAACTGCCAAAGTTGCTACTGGACACCCAACATCAGTTGTCTATGCCTCTTCTGGAAAACCAGCAGCACACACTTCTGCCGGACAACTACTTGCCTATAACACCAACAGACAACCAACACCAACGGCCGACACCTCCTCCCAACGAACAGCACCACCCATGTTCACCTCTGGCAGACAACTACCAACATCTGCTCATACTTCCTCCAGACAATCGCCACCATCTGCCTATACCTCCACTCAACAACCATCATCTGTCCACACCTCTCCTAGAAAACCAGTAATACCAACTGTTCAAAATCTACCCACACAACTAACACCAGCTATCAAAAGGTCACCTAGGATCACACCAGGATTCAACCTGGAAGCTACCAGTGAAAAAAACACTCCGCATAAAACCAATTCTAATTTATTAGCTACCATATTAATTGGTGTAATTCTAACGTCTATGTTAGTAGCTATAACTGTGATTGTACTAGGCAAATGCTTGAGAAAATCAGTTTCAAATGATCAGAATTGGGCAGGTAGGTCTCCATTCGCTGATGGTGAAATTCCTGACATATGTTTGGATAATATTAGAGAAAATGAAGTATCCACGAAACGTACATCAATTATCTCACTTATGGCCTGGAAACCAAACAAAAGCACACTTTTAGCAGATGACTTAGAAATCAAGTTGTTTGAATCAAGTGAAAACATTGTAGAGTCCAACAACCCCAAAACAGAGAAAATAAAAGATCAAGTAAACGGTACATCAGAGGATAGTGTTGGTGGATCAACAATCGGCACTGCTGTTTCTTCTTCAGATGATGCAGATCTGCCTCCACCACCCCCACCCCTCCTTGATTTGGAAGGACAGGAGACTAACCAATCCGACAAGCCCACAGTGACAATTGTATCTCCTTCTCCAAATGAGTCCACCAATCTCCCACCATCTCCGGACTATCTCAGTCAAGTCTGTAAAGATCATAACTCTGAGTTTAAAGAGTCATTTCCGCCTCCCACTGACTCAATTAACTTGGCCCTGCCACCAGAAGATTTTATGGAAAATTCAGAAAATTCCAACAGTGGGATCCAATGTCAGGAGTTCTCTATTCTTCCAAACTCTAATCAAGATATCAACGAATTCCTGCCACCTCCACCTGAAGAACTGTTATAAATATTACAACTTGCTTTTTAGCTGATTTTCTATCCTTCTTAAGGACTCATCTTTTGTTTTTCTTCATGTGATAAAATATATTAAATAGCAACTGGTAGTCAATTTTGATTTTTATTCAGGAACTACCTGCAATATGCTCAAATTCCATGTGCATAGGTGGAACTTATTATTATTTTTAAATTTATATATAACAGTGATCTATTTACTGTCTATAGTGCCTAACTTTAAGTATAACACATTTAAATATGTGGATAGTATATATCAATAACCATTTCGGAAACAACTGATGTATACTTAATATCATCCAGTAGATATCTTTTTTTTTCCCTGAAAAGCTGTGTATCAAGTTACTTTGAATAAAATTTTATTTTTTCACTTCAAAGTTTAAGGTAGAGGAATTGAGATATTAAATACATCAAGTTTTAAACAAGTTTTAAATTAATACCTCGAGTATTAAATAAATATTCTAAGTTCACAGGGATGAGCTGATTAAAATAAATGTTTGAGAACAGAGATTTCCTCTTAGCTCTCACTGGAAATAGTAAAACAAATATATTAAAATACCAAACTGGGGGGTTAGGTTGGGGGCATTTACCCTAAAAAAATATGAGCATGTACTGTATAATGAAGACATTTTCCTGTCTTGTTGGGGGAGCACAAAGTTTGAAACTAGCTTCTTTAAAAAGTCTCTTCTTTATATTCCTTAAGAACCCAAACAAAATGAGATCTTACAAAGGGGGAAAAAAATACATGTATGGCTTCATTCCCAATTTGGATGATTTTCCCAGGAAAAACAGAATGTATCAAAATACAGAAGGTTCTCAGTTTTCACAATACTCACACTTTCTGACATTGTACATTTAAATTTAAACCACCTTCCTTATGCAGAATTTCATCTTTTACCCATTACCTGATAAGTGATAAATCTGAGTTATCAGAGTAGAGATGGATCCAATCTTTGTCAAAGTCAAGGTGGAGCATGTTCATCCACCTGCACTTGTGGAGATGTCAGCCTGTGCCTGCAGAAGTACTTCTTTGTCCAACAAGCACATATTCTTCCTCCTACCCCTATCATAACTCCTGGGGGAAACAGTCGCAGAGAATGAAGTGTGGTGGCGTAATGCTGGAGAATCTCATAGTTCTGGGATTTTTCAGAACAAAATATGGTATTTATTTGTAGCATGGTGTTCAAGAAACTAACAAAGTTTCATCTTTAATAAAATCCAGCAGGCATTTGGACATTGAAATTTTATATACAATGTTTCTCTCTTTCAATCTTTTAAGCCATCCCTTACTGACCATTAAAACTGTTTATCTGCAGAAATACTTCCTCGAGTCACTTATTTTTCCTAAACAAGCATGATGTTTATTGTCATATTACATTGTTCTCTTCTGTCTTCCACATTAGTTTCTTTCGAGTGTTTTTCAAACTTTGAACTTTCACCTAGCAGCAATCAGGAGTTTAAGAATTTATTATTCTTTTGAATTTTAAGCATTCTAGTTAGTATAAATAAGACATTTTATATTTGGTCAAGAATTTAATGTGCCTTAGATCACCATAACCTTACTCATAATACATATAAAATCGTTCCGTAACAAGCTCTTTCCATACTTTTGCTCTTCTATTTCATCACCTTCTTTCCTGACCTCTTAAAAGATGTAATTGGGGAACTTAAGGAAGTACCAAGTCTCATAACTAAATCAAGAACCAATAACCTGGTTATAATCTTGTATGATTTCATCAAACACTACAGGCAGTACAGGCAGCCTTTTTTCCTTTTTTGTTCTTTGTAAAACAAAAGAACAGACTACTGTCGGCAGCTGGGTTTTTTTTTTTTTTTTTAAGAAATTCTCTGCCATGGGAAAAATAATTCCCATTTACTGCATACAATTTTTCCCTACTGAAGTCAGTGGAAGTTGAGCAGCCAAACAGTGGCAATTCTTGCTTAATCAGAAGAAAGAGATGCAAGCTAATAAAGAAACACAGGAGGGAAAAAAGTTGCAACAAAGAAAAAGCTACAGAAAAGACTGAAGAACCAGGATTTAGAACAGAAAGTTTATTTCACGGATATGGGAAAGGACAAGGCACAGGGAAACTACATACCACCTATCAGTGAAGCTCTTAACAGATCAGCATTAACCAGATGACCATCTAGTTCAACTCCTTTTATCTGTTAACTGCTGAGAATACAGGCCCAGAGAGAGTAAGTGACTTGCTTAGAAGTAATATTAAAGCTGAGTTCATTCCCTGACTCTTAATTAAGCACTCTTTTCACTAATATAAGACCAAAGAGCACCTACTTCATGCAACACACATATATTCACACATATATTCCATTTGGTGCTGGTGGTAAGAGCACAATGAATTAGATGAGGGTGACCTGTGATTGTTGTTGTTACCTAGTTCTGACTAGGTAACAACAACAAAGTAAAGCAGCAAAATATTTGGGCACCTATAATGAAATACTGTCATATTAGTACCTGATTAGAAAAACAGATCAATAGAACAGATGGAAAATCTAATACAGACTCAAGTCTCAATTGATGGGAAGAAGTATTGGGATAACTGGATATATATTTAGAAAAAAATAAAACTGGATCTGTACTCACACTACATTGGAATAAACACTAAAGAGATCAGCGATCTAAATATAAAACATAAAATTATACTAGTAACAGGAGAAAATATGAGTGAAATCCTTTATAATCTGGAAATGGGAAAAACTTTCCTCGCTGAAACTCAAAATATAGAAGCAATAAAAAGAAAAGAAAAATCCAATTATATAGAACTTGTAAATGGCAAAAAAAAAAAAAAACCTGAACAAAATATAAACCCACCATAATAAATCAAAAGAAAACGATAAACTGGAAAAAAATGTGCACTTAAGTCAAATGGCCACTATCTCTAAAATGAAAAAAAAAAATACCCCCAAAACAAACAAAAACCCTCCTAAATACAGAGGAGGGTGGGAAAGACCCAAAGCATAGTTTAAAAAAAATGTGCAAAACATAAAAAACAGTCACAGAAGAAAAAATCTAAATAGTACTTAAAAACACATATAAAGATATACAACCTTCCTCATAATAAGAGATGCATTTAAATTTACACTAAGATACTATTACCTTTACTGATACAAATCTAAAAGTTCAACAAATCTAAAGTGAGGCTCTATAGAACTAGACACTGACACATTGCTGGTGGGACTGCAAAATGGTAGTCTACAGAGAAAAATTTGGTAATATCCAGAAAAATTCCAAATGCATTTACCCTTTTACAGAGCATTTCTGCTTCTAGAAATCTTTTTTCAAAGATCTACTGGGCGAAACATAAAATTACTTAGATGAAAGGGTATTCACTGTGGCATTATTTGTAACAGCAAAAGTCTGGAAACAACCCAGATGCCACACCAATTGGGGCCTGTTTGAGTAAATCATGGTACATTCCCAAAGGGAGTACTATGCATCATAAAATGAATATGAAAGATCCTCATATAATGATATAAAGGGATCTTCCAGATATATTACTAAGAAAAAAAGAACAAGATGTATAACAGTGTATTCAGTATGCAATCTTTTATGTAAGGGAGATAGGAACATATAATACATACATATTTTTGTATGTTTGCAAAAGGAAATATTATTCAGATACTACCAAAAGCTAATAAAAATAGTCACCAACAGGAGGAAGAAGAGAATAGGGTGGAAGGGACAGAGGAGCAAGATTTCTCTGAAGATATCTTGTTATATAGTTTTGACATAAGCAATCCCTAAAAATTGATAATCTACTGAAACAAATGAACCTAACTTTATGTAAAGTTGGTGATACAAAAATATAGAGAAAACAACTACTTCAAGATGCATTAAAACACAGAATCGATTATATATCCTTAGTGAAATACAAGAATAGAGCTGCAAAGAAATCAAACTTTATTCAGTAGTTTGTAATCTAATTGTAGCAAGACTGGTATTATTTTCAAACTACTGTGGGATGATACAAATAAGCAATTATGTTAATGCTATTAGGAACCATTTATAGGAAATATGGGGCATAGAGGAACAAATTAAATCTTCACGAGAAAGAAAACAGATAAATCCAGATGAGGGACATTCTAGAGAACGAGTGACTGAGTTTTGGCAACAAGCCAGTGGCATGAAGCAAAAACGAGTGGGGAGATGAGAGATGGGACTGGTCCACTTGGATTCTGACCTGATAATTTCTATCTTGTCAGTTCTTCCATGCTTTTAAAATACCTTATTCAGTAGTCTTAGCTGTTTTCAGCAGGAAATTCAGTCTGAATAGCCAACTATATTACCAAAAGTAGAAAATATAACACTTTTAGTTTCAAATAAGCACAATAAATGTTATCAACTAAAAAGCAAAGACAAACTGACTGAGTTTCCAAACTTCTGTTTAACATAGAACAGTTGGTTGTTTCCTGGCACGTAATTTGTTATACTTTTCACAAGGTTGAGGTAATATATTCTAGAACAGTGTGTTTCACAAAAGGATAGGTAAATGAATTTGCTACTTAGTCTAAAATATAATAGTTGCCTAAATAGCTGTAATTCCTAACTTGGTAGATCTATCTAAAATGTAATGTGTCTGAATAGTATCTAAAATATGTCGTAATAAACAAGGATATAAAAATTATTTTTTGGAGTAACAGTAATGTACAATTATGTTTCATGGTAATTTTTAAAAGCATAGGACAGTTTGTTACAATTCAGACATATTAAAATAGTCCCCCTTTCCAAGAATTTTATAATCTCTGAATAAGAAGAAGGAATTTGGTATGTCCCCAAACTTAGAAATGAGAAACACTGCCCCTACTACTACATTGGAATTTTCTATGATATGTAGCAGAATTTAATCTCGATACAGCCTAAACCCAAATTCATTTGAATTCATTAGTTAATGAAATAACATGTTCTTGTTTTTAAACAAAAGTTCTGGTAAGCATAATGGAACTGGGTAACTCTACTTCCACATTGATGTAATGAGAGTTCCTAAAATTTAAGTGTTCAGTAAATTGACTGTCAGTCACATTCCTTTAAGTATAATAGCATATACTCCAGCTGAAATAGAAGAAATCTAAATTTCAAAACAATCATTCCCTATTTCCACAACAATATTCCTGAATATAGTATTTTTACACATTACTTTAAGCACTGAGACTGATGACTGGTTTCTGAAATCCATAGAATCTTATTAAGAATCCAAGGCTGAACATCCTTCAAAGTAAAGTGGGAATAAAGTATCTAATCAACAATAAATTTTTCACACTGCAGACTTTTAAAATGTAGATACTTTTCGAGGAACATTAATCTTATACATTAATTTTAATCCAAACTTTTTTACTTTTACATTATTTCATGCAATTTTAAAAGTATAAGTTATCTCAGAAGCTAAAATGTGAAGCATTATTTAGAAATTATCTGAAATTAATGCTATTATTTTTAAAACATAAAATCAAATAAGTGTTCAATCATCTAGTATCAAAGATGTCTCTGGAGAAAATAATACTCATACCCACTCATCAAAGTTTTACCAAAAAAAAAACCTCTTAACTCAAAAGTCATAAAACGTTTATTTTACCACATGAACTGATAATTAAACACACAGGCCGCTCATTTAAAAATGTAGCCTCGCTTGTGTATAGCTTGGATCAAATAATTCTTTATGTTAGAAAGATAAAGACAGAAATAATCATATTTAAGCACCTCCGTACTTCCCCAAAAGGAAGATGAACATTTAAGTGGTTGATAAATTTGAAAAGCTGATTATGTCTAACAGTCACCATTTTGGGGAAGTATATAAAAATCAAACAGATTGTATTATGTTACTTTAAAAAGTAACATGACAACAGTGCTATTTTAGAAAAGAACATAAAAGGGCAGGAGTTAAAAATAATTAAACTAATATCTTAGAAAACCATCCACGAGGAAGGTCACATTTATTTTCAACATTTTTCAACATGTAAAAACAATGAAGAGTAGAGGCATTAAAAAGAAGCATAAATTTTTTATGAGACAAATATTAAAATGTGGAACCTAAGCTGAGACAAATATATGGAAATGAGTAAGGGCCAGGTCTAATGTGCACGAGGCATTTCATCCTATAGCAAATCTGAGATGAAAGCGTACATGGGTACGCTTAATACTGTAAATTAAAGAAAATTTTTTTGGTCTATTTTGTTGCGTGTGCACCTCTTGCAATAAATTTGAGTCAGCACCAATGACAGCTCTGCAGTCCTCCTATGTGGTACTGATCAGGTGGTTGCAGAGCTTCAGCTCACAGCAACACAATGCAGCTGAGCAGGCAAGCACAGCCCACAGCCAGAAGCAGTTCCTCTTCTCCAGAACAAGGCGACCTTTAAGCTTAAGTTTCCCGGAGAAAATGAGATGCTGATGCTGAAGACAACACTATGGTAAGCTGTTATTTAAATCAGTAAAAGATCGACTTCGGAATTTTTTTTTTTCTTTAAGAAAAAATCAACAGTAGGATTGAGTATATATTCAATAGCAAGTGCATGCACCAGAAATTTGCTGCAGTGTCAGTGGAGGAATTTCTTTTCAATATTCATTCACTTTGTAAATATACACACAGTTTTCTTTTAGAATCAGCACTGAAATAATGCTGGAAAAGAATCACTTTACAAAATGTGAGGTTTGAAGGTACGGTATTGGTTTAGATTTTCCAAGTGCCTTGAAAATCTTTTGCAAGGATATGTTTATCTTAAAAAGACAAAGATGAATTTCAAAGTATTGGTTTAATATCTAAATAAAATCTTACCTACACAAACACATTGAATATTACACATTACTGCAGAGATTAAAAAAAGAAAAAGACACGACAGCCATTTTTTCCCATCTGAGTAAAAAGGATATTATCAAAAATAGAAATTGCTGAAGATTCCATTTTATAAGATGCCATTTTATAATATTAAGGCTCTGGGAAGATAAATAAGAAAGACTATGTAAAAGAAGGGGAGAAAATAAGGGAGAAAATGCAGGAGAGAGTAGGGGGAGAGAGTCTCTCTCTACCACATAGCCCCAATTGAAGGATTAAGCATTTGGACTATAAATGAAGGGGAGCTTTGTTAGTTTAATCACTGGAACAATTATAAAAAGACTCAACAACAACGAGGTTTATTGAAAATTTTGCCTAATGCTAACTGACCCATGCAGATGCCTAATTGTATTTGCATATTAAAAGAAGGGTGTATCTGTTTGTTTCCAGGCTCTGATGGAATATCAGATATTGAAAATGTCCCCCAGCCTGTTCATCCTTCTGTTTCTCACACCTGGTATTTTATGCATTTGTCCTCTCCAATGTATATGCACAGAAAGGCACAGGCATGTGGACTGTTCAGGCAGAAACTTGACTGCATTACCATCCGGACTGCAAGAGAATATTATCCATTTAAATCTGTCTTATAACCAGTTTACTGATCTGCATAACCAGTTAACGCAATACACCAATCTGAGGACCCTGGATATTTCAAACAACAGGCTTGAAAGCCTCCCTGCTCAGTTACCTCGGTCCCTCTGGAATATGTCTGCTGCTAACAACAACATTAAGCTGCTTGACAAATCTGATACTGCTTATCAGTGGAACCTTAAATATCTGGATGTTTCTAAGAATATGCTGGAAAAGGTTGTCCTCATTAAAAATACACTAAGAAGTCTTGAGGTTCTCAATCTGAGTAGTAACAAACTTTGGACAGTTCCAACCAACATGCCCTCCAAACTACATGTTGTGGACCTCTCTAACAATTCCTTGACACAAATCCTTCCAGGAACATTAATAAACCTGACAAATCTCACACATCTTTACCTGCACAATAACAAATTCACACTCATTCCAGATCAAGCTTTTGACCAACTCTTTCGGTTGCAAGAGATAACCCTTTACAATAACAGGTGGTCATGTGACAACAAAGAAAACATTACTTATTTATTGAAGTGGATGATGCAAACAAAAGCTCACGTGATAGGTACTCCCTGTTCTAGCCAAATATCATCTTTGAAGGAACATAACATGTACCCCACACCTTCTGGATTTACCTCGAGCTTATTTACTATAAGTGGGATGCAGACAGTGGACACTATTAACTCTCTGAGTATGGTAACTCAATCCAGAGTGACCAAAATACCCAAACAATATCGAACAAAGGATACAACGTTTGGTGCCACTCTAAGCAAAGACATCACCTTTACCAGCACTGACAAGACTTTTGTGCCCTATCCAGAAGATACATCCACAGAAATGATCAATTCACATGAAGCGGCAGCTGCAACTCTAACTATTCATCTCCAAGATGGAATGGTTACAAACACAAGCCTCACTAGCTCAACAAAATCATCCCCAACACCCATGACCCTAAGTATTACTAGTGGTATGCCAAACAATTTCTCTGAAATGCCTCAACAAAGCACAACCCTTAACTTGCGGAGGGAAGAGACCACCACAAGTGTAAAGACTCGCTTACCTTCTATGGCAAGTGCTTGGAAAGCAAATGCTTCGTTTCTCTTAATGCTCAATGCTGTGGTCATGCTGGCCATCTGAGGGTCTGTGTTTACTGAAACTAATGAAAGAACTCCCTGATGTATAGTTGGGAATAAGCCCCTATCTAACCAGTGATTCAAGCTATATTAAGTATCCAAGAAAGCCAGTATTACCTTTCTGACTCTGATGTAAATGAAATAACTTTCTTAAATAAAAGAAGTGCACAATGTCTTGGTACTTGCTGCTATTTGACTGTCTTAAGTAAAACTAATTTCTTTTTTTTAAACAATGAAATGTTTTCTTTTTAAGGCTTAACTTTATTGCACAAAATATAAAGCATCTTAACTTTAATATGTATTTTATGTATGTTTACACTGTCAAACATCTGGGAAAAAAATAAAAGGTCTATGCTCATAACTGTGTCACGTGGCTTTCTAGTCATATAAACTTAATCTCCTTAGTAGAATCAAAATGGCCCAACTATTTTTGTCCTAGGGTACCTTGGTGGTTAAGTCCTTATGGTAAATGAAATGTTGGGAGGTATCCAAGGATTTTGCCACTAAAGTAAAACAGTGGTTGCCACCCCGTGAATAGTTATGCCACATCATTATTTTACACACAAGCCATAATTGTTTTAAATCTAAATGATGTCCTGCTTCTGAGGAACTCTTGGCTACTTTACAGATTATATAATGGACAAAAGCTCTTCAAAAAGCTAGAAGACACCAGGCTTTGCATTTTAATAAGGAAAGTTTAATGGTTTTGTTTTTTGCATTTGAGAAAAGTATTAAAAACACAATAAAAAGCTTTAGGGTAAAGCTATGTAAAAGAACAGTTTGGGTGCATATTAAACAAACCATTTATTGATGGAAAATTTAAATATTTATAAAATTAAAAGCCTTCTATGTGCAAGAAAGGAAAATCTGTCTTTTACACATCAGAAATTAGAATCTGATTTACCTACATTAAAAATAAGACTAGTTTCAGGATAAAATCATAGTGGTCTAACATACATGGGCAGTAATGAGGGAGTGAGGGATGGAGAGGAAAATGAAAGAAGAGAAAAAGGATAAGATTCATTTGGTGCTACAACCAGGTGATGAACCCAATAAAACAGACAACAGGACTAGGTCTGGGCATGAAGCAAATCTTGACACTCCCAATTAAACTGCACTTAGACTCCAACTAGAAAAAATCAAGAATTTTCTACAAACATAAAAGTAAGCCACCTTTCAGTTAGAGACAAACATAAGTAACATCCAAGAGTCAGAAAAAGAAGCGCTGAAAAAAGGCTAGATTAAAATGCAAGACAGCATATTTGAAATGGGTGAGCCACAAATGAGGTGTTTAATATGTGAGACATAAGGAATAATCTATTTCAAGCATTCCTAGAGTTGAGAAAAGAGTAGAGAAAGAAATTTTTATGCTCCTTCCTAAGAAATTTTAAAATTAAGATAGACTTCTTTCTAGGTTTGGGATCATTTCTATTCAGAAAGAAATAAACAACCTTCTAATGCGTTCTTTTGTTTTGTTTTGCTTTGTTTTGTTTTCTCTTTTAAGCACCAGACTTAAGGAAAAATTACTGTTAAGCTTCAATAAAGCAATTCCTCTCCTATGCTGACTAGTACAGTGGCTCTTGAACATTTTTCTGCCCTAGCAAACCTGGCTCACTATGTCAGGGAATTTTACCACGAAGAAAAGGGGTTATTTGAAATAACCCCCTAAATGGACAAAATGTTCCCACTTCCTCCCAATCACTGACCTAGAATCTTCACCATCGATGATAGAGACTAACTGCTTAAATATTTTCTACTCTACCACAACTTGCATCTTGTTTTTAAAAAATAACTATACTGAGTTTCACAGAAAGTGGGTTTCTAAGAGGTAATGTCTTTCATTCGGAGGGTTATCAAAAATTCAATGTTTTTAGAAATCCTATGGGGAAAAGTGACAAGAAAGTGAAATTATGGATTAGGGCATTAATTGGCAGCAGCTACAGATTATGCCAATCTTACTGACATTATCTGCAAAATGCAGATGAAAAACAGTAAATTTACAAATACAGTATATGTCAACTATATAGACTCTAAGTCCTTAGAAACAAGTATTATCCAGCCTTAAAATAATTAGAAAATACTTCCTTCTAAGGAAATTGTATTCTTAGCATTATTAATGGAGGAGGGCTCATTATTTGCCACTAAGACAAGAGCTACTGTATTACTGAGCTCCATAAGCATTTCAAAATGCATTAGTCCTCAGCATCTATCTCTCAAATTCATATGATACAAATACATACATACATCCCTAAGGGTTCTATTTTACAGGTAACTTTTGTTTCTCACCAGTCAAGACGATCCAAATAAGAGCAAAAGCATAACACAAATGCAATAAGGGATAAAGCAATAGTGGAGAGTATGTGCGCTGGTGTCAAAGGTTCTAGGCCTAAATCTTGCCTCCGCCACTTCTCAGCTATAAAAGCCTGGACAAGTTACCACTGCTCTAAGTTCCAGTTTCCTCAACCATAAAATGGGCTAAAAAGGCTTTTCCTAGTGCTTTTATTCTGAGGATTAAATGGAATAATTCACATGAAGCCTTATCAACAGTGTCTTGGTCCCCACATTCTATATGCAGCACTGCTGCTGAGGCTGCTGTCAGGATCACTATTTATTACACGTGTATGTCTAGGCCTAGTGCTTTGAGAAATTCCCATATATGAAAACACCCAAGCTCCATCTATACCATTAGGGTAAGAGAATGAAAGGGTGTATTTGCTTCAGTCCTGCTCTTCCACCCTCTAGAATTCAGGTTCAGATATTAGTGAAATAGGGACCCAGAAGAAAGTCAGAAAAACATTCACTTATCACGGCAGAATGGGAAGATGTCTTCTATAGCTAACTTAAAAGATCAAAAATATGTTTTATTCAATAATCTTCTATGAAAATTCTCCAAAACAATAGGAAATTCCTTTAACTGACACCAAAACTGTCAGACAAAAGTCAACCTATAATCTTTTATTAATAGTATTCTTTATGAAGTACATTTTAATAACTAGATAAGAAATGATACCATGTATTGCAAACATTATGCTTAAAAGCAAAAAGTTAAAGTCTATTAAAGTCAGAATCAAACAATGATACTCATTACCATTAATCTTTTTAACATCTGGGAAATTTTAGAACAAAAAAAAAAGACAGAAACAATAGGAAAATAATAAACAAAATAATTATTATTAACAGGTGAAATAACTGTGTATCTAAAGTATTCCTCAGGAATGCCTTCAGAAGAATAACGTTAAATAAAATAAATATGGAAACATTATGGTTTTTCTCATGTTGGCAAAAATAACAGAAAATCACAGAAAAAAGATACCATTCATAACAAAAATAATAAACCAAAATATACAATGCCAAGAAACAACATTCATATGAAATGTGTAGGACCCAATGGAGAAAAGCTAAAACACAATGAGAGGTATAAACCAAGACTTGATAGAAATGATAAACAAAGGTCTCTCCATTCATTATTCTTTCACCAAGGCTAAGTATAGGAGATAAACTTTGATATTTCCAGTATAGTTCATGGATTAAGCCAATTCTAACAAACATTCTAATCAGATTCTTTTTGGAACATGGCATAAAACACTCAAGTTCATCTGGAAAAATAAACAGGTAAGGATAGGAAAAAGAAATAGTAGAGGTACCTTTTTCTTGAGAGAAAACAAGACAGAATGGTAGTGGCATAAAAAAATAGAAAGGAAGATAACCAAATATAGAAATGGCAATACAATTAGAGCATAGTACACATAAGAATTCTTTGTAACTCTATTTCCTCACAGGATTATTGTGAGGAAAACTAAGATAAGGTAGAAAATGCTTAGTGCTACACAACAGTGCTCACCTCATAGAAGTTCTCAAACATTAACTTCAGCAGGAAAAAAGATCACAAATCAAAGAGGAAGGGAAAGATTCAATAACAATACTAAGAAAATTGGAAAACAGTTGCATTTTACACTCACATCATGTGCTACGCCTATATAGCAAACTTAAAAAGATAACATTAAAAAAGAAAGTCTTAAACCCAACAGAAGGATTTGAAAATATTTATACATTTTTGGGTGGAAGGTTTTTTTAATGAGAAAAAGAAAAAACACACAAAGAAATCACCAATACATTTGTCTATACAAAACCCTCAAATTTCTTTATGCTGAAACAAGCCTGACAAAAATACTCAAAGAGAATACCATAAAGGAGATTGTTAATCAAAGCTCACAAAAATAAGAAAACACTTAGATTCCCAATGGATAAGTGAGCAAAAGATACAAACAGAATGTTAAAAAGACAGGAAGTATGGTGATTGATAATTATATAGGAATATGCTCAACTCCATGACAACTGAGAAATAAAATGTGATGCCATTCTCATTAAATCAGCAAGCAATTTTTTAAAAAGTAACTAAAATCAATGCTGGGGAAGGTAGCCACATTTACATACTGGTAACTCTTTTGGACACCACCTGGCAACTGTGATGAGAAAACAGCTATTCTGAGTTGCTCTTAGGCATTTCATAGTATGACAACCCTGTATATACACAATCTGGACATTTAAATAAGGACCCAAGTTTAGGATTCCCACCATAAGCTCCCACTTTGCTTTTCCTGGGATACCTTTTAAAATAAACATTTAGAGTTGAGTCTGCAACCAACCACCTTATAATAGGTGCTTGCTCCTCCACTTACTCGTGACCGGGGACAGACAACTGCCCTATCCCCAGTGCACTTCTGGGATTTGTAAGTAATAAATCTTTTGACTTTACTTTCTTTGTGTGAGTGTACTGAAACTGGGCCTTCAATAAAAAAGATCTCAGGTTTCCCAAAGTGGGAACTGGGATGCTGAGGGAGCTACCTGATGACCTTGTGTGGGTGGCTGGTGACTCCTCATTCGGTAGGTTATAATCTGCATACCCTTAATTAATTACATCAGCTATAGTGGAGAGGGGCAACAGAGCAATGATTGAAAACTTAAAATATTTGAACCTTTAATGTAGTAAATTCTAAGTAAATCACAGCATTCTTTCTAACAGCAAGGAAAATGGAAACAATGCTAAATATCTATCATTGGAAAATTGGTTAAATAAATGACGATCCACTGACAAGAACATCATGTCCAATAAAAATATTAAAGCTGGAAATGTGGAAAATGCAAATATTAGAAAAAAGCAAAAATTATAGGACATAAGCATACATATTATAGAACTATGTATAAAAAAAGAGAAATATGCCAAAATGTTAATACTGCATAGCAAGTATGTTTTACTACCTGCTTTGTTCTTGAAAAATGTAAGAGATCTAAGAAACTGCTGTTCTACTGGAACAGCAGTCTAAGAGATTTAGGTTGAGTAGGAAAACAAGAAAATGAGATGTAAAATGAACTATGAACAGGTAGTGGTAGTCAAGAAACTAGAGGGTCAAAGGAAACCATCAACAAAATGAAAAGACATCCAATTGAATGGAAGAAGACATTTGCCGATCATATATCTGACAAGGAGTTAGTATCCAAAATCCACAAAGAACTCATACAACTCAACAAAAAAACACAAATGATCCAATTAAAAAATGGACTGAAGACCTGAATAGGTATTTCTCCAAAGAGGACATGCAGATGGCCAAAAGATATATGAAAAGATGTTCGTGGTCACTAGTCATCAGAGAAATGCAAAATAAAACTCTAATGATATATCATCTCGTACCTGTCAGATTGTTTATTATCAACAAATCAAAAAGAAAAAAAACCAACAGCAAATGGTGAGAATGTGGAGAAAATATAACCCTCATACACTGGTGGTGGGGTTGCAAATTTGTACACCCATTATGGAAAACAGTATGGAGGTTCCCCAAAAAATCAAAAATAGAACTACCTTTTGACCCAGCAATTGCACTTCTGGGTATTTATCCAAAGAACACCAAAACACTAGTCTGTAAAGATCTATGCATCCCTATGTTCACGGTAGTATTATTCACAATAGCCAAGATATGGAAGTAACCTAGCTGCCCATCAATAGACGACTGGATAAAGAAATTATGGTACATATATACAATGGAATATTACTCAGCCATTCAAAAACTGAAATCTTACCATTTGCAACAACATGGATGGACCTAGAGGGTATTATGCTGAGTGAAATAAGTCAGATAGAGAAAGATAAATGCCATATGATTTCACTTATATGTGAAACCTAAGGAACAAAAGAAACAAACTAAACAAAAAGACTCACAGAAAAACTGGTGATTGCCAGAGGGGAGGGGAGCTGGAGGGTTAGGTGAAAAAGGTGAAGAGATGAAGTATGAATATAAAATAATTTTAAAAATTTAAAAAAGAAAAGAACCCAGAGGGTCTCATGAAGTAAAAATCAGAGATAGAATAGCACTATCAGAATTCTTGGAAGCACATCTATATTGTATTAGCTTACTTTAGCTTTACGTGCCCACTGCTGTCAGGATTGTGCCCCAACAAATCTAACCAAACAAGCTCTTTTCTCTCCTTTAAAAGCAAAACAACACCCCTCCCAAACAACAACAACAACAATAATGACAACAACAACAAACCTTCAATAATTTCCCATGTCTCAGAATAAAACCTAAACTCTTAATATGACTTACCCTATGATCGGGCCTTGCTTCCCTTTACAGTATCACCTTAAAATTTTCATGCTTCCTCTTACTGTTTAGTTCAAACAAAACACCTTTCTGTCCCTCTAATTCATTATGCTCTCTCTTGCCACCAGGCTTTCAAAGATGCTGCATGTCTACCCCTCTTCCTCTTCTTCCCCTGGCAAACCCTTATTCATCCTTTCAATTTCAGTTTGGATATCACTTTCTCCTAGAAGTTTAGTTTTTTTTGATCATATTGACTTGAATTTATAAATAAAAGAATACAGATCAAAGATGTGATTGGTTAGCTAACAATGATCTATCTATCTAAGACAGATTGAGTTAAACCTCCAAGTTTTATTCTAGAGTCTAAGTTTCTTACATTAGGTCAGTCATAACTTCATAGTCCAGAGAAAAGAGAGATCACAGAAAAGAAGGAATGAGGATTTGGCTAGGCTGGTATTAGTTAAAAAGAAAATAGTTGTGGGCAGTGGGGAGTTACCTCTGGAACAATTCCAGAGAAAGGTTAATTCTGATACCTGTGAATAATTTAGTACAAGTAGATTGCTCAACAGAAATCAGTCAGGGAAACAAACAAATGCCATCTCAAGGTGTTAATAATGTGTTAAACAGATTAGTTTGCTTCACACTTTGAAAAACTGGTATAAACTGAGATTTTTAAGAAGCTCAACTTTTAAGAAATGCCATTTTGGTTTCAAAGCCCCAACTCTGTTTAGCATGTTTAGGAACCAGTTGAGACGCGTGTGTGTGCGCGCACGCTCTCTTTGTTTCTCCCTCTTTCTCCCTCTCCCTCTCCCCCCTCCCCTTCTCTCTCTCTATATATCCATTTATCTTTTCCATAAATTGTGGCCTGATAGTCTGAATTTGTTGGAAATTACTGATGAGATCAAAGCACAGAAATTAAACATACACAAACACATAATAAACACAGCAAAACTGTACAGTTTTTTTCTGATCAAAATAATTCTAAATATATTTAAGGTACACTAAGGTTAAATAGAGCATGAAATAAGGTTTTGTCACCTATAACCTGTGTTATCTTGTACAAGTGATTAGAGGTGTCCTCTGGCAAAAATGTACTTAGTTAAGAACATATATTCCATATTGGTATTTTAAAAAACACATTAAATTATGTATATTAAAGCACTTTGTAGATGTTACATAAATATTGTAACCCATTTCCTGTTTGCCTCAAGAATACTTGCCAGCGGTGCTTGCTGCTGTAGCGCTTACCCTGAGATAACTCGCAGATTACAGTTCTAACTTTGCCACGAAATACCTCACTTTTATTATTATTATTTTCGCACTGCTCTAGTATATTGATAGTCTTTGGAAACAAATGACATTGTTCTGTTTATAGCATTCTATTTTTAGTAATGGTATTTCCATTTACAAAATATAATAATTCTAGATCACTGAAAATGTCAAATCCTAGAAAGACAGCATTCCTATGTATGATGTTAACATCATTCTCAAACAGTTGTTAGCCGAAGATTGATCTGATGAATCAGATTTATGTACAGATTTCTGTTACATTAGAATTAGAGACAAGTTCTGTTTAGAAATAACTCCAAGAACAGTTTTCATATTTTATTTTCAATTGAAAACCAGTCAGATTTGCTTCAGCCTCAAAGAGCATGTTTATGTAAAATTAAATTAACGCTGGCAGTGAGCAGGACCTTTTTTTCTAAATGTGAAATGGGTTAAAGATTACTGCCTATCCCTGTATAAGAGATTCTTAGATAATTAACATGATCGGAAATGGAAATGACTGAATCCATAGTGGTACAGTATCTCCATGTATCTGCTCTCCTTAGTTATAATTCAAATAGTTTAGGGTTTGTTATTTATCCCATGGGAAATATGATTTATCAGCAAAAAATCTGAATATTTCACATGGGTATCTCGAGGCCAAATATCAAATAAATCTGACGAAATATTCAATATCAGAAAATGTAGTTTTTCACTTTGTTATTTTGTTGCCCATAGTCACAGTTCAAACAAACAAAACTGAACACTCTGGAAGGCTGAGTTCAAATGTGTGTCAAATGCTTGCCTCAACAGAAAATAAAGTAAGATTTAATGGCTTTTCATCGAGAAATTAATAAACATTGCTAAGGGAAAACAAGGATACCACACACCACAATAACCACCAGGAAGGCCCTTGTTTGCCAACCGAAGCCTCAGCAACCAATGCTGCATCTGAGATACTGTACAGTATAAGAGTAACTGGCACATCCATTTACCAGTTCTATTACTTAAACATCAGCAACTCTGCCGTATTTCCTCACATCAATGACAAATAATTAAAGAAAGCATATAAATGTTTACAAATTATTTCATCTATTTAAGGCTCTAATATTTCCACATGGTATGGCTTTCCTACAATGACGACATAAAATCTTCCTTGCTTTAACAAAGTATACATGGATGAAGTATTAGGTCTCTTATCCTGACATTAAGTTAAAAAAAAAAACAACAGCACCAAACGCTGCAGTACATTAAATATGAATGAAGCTAGAGACATACTATAAAAGCTAAAATATCTTTAAAACATGTTAAAATTAACCAAAGGATCAAGGTGTCACCTGAAACCAGTAAAGCATATTCATATATTAACTATGAGTTGACTATAAACTGATTTTAACCTTGAACATAAATGTCGCACCATGATACATCTAAATTTCTGTATTTTTCTTCAAAGAAGTCATGTTTGAGTCATTAAACTCTTATTCCAATGAGGATGTCATTACTGAAAACATATTTGGGGCCCCTTTCAAATATTACTAAGGCCCAGCTAATAACTCACTCAAGAAAAAACTCATTTTTAACAAAAAACAGTATTATTAAACTCAACATTTTGCCTTGTCAAAAAATTTAAAGTATAAAAATTTTCCTACCATGTTTAAAAAGAAGATGCTTCATTGGACAGTACTTCCAAAAACTTATTTCCCTATAATGTTGTGCTCAAAGGCAGCAGAATTTGAAGTAGGTACATCACCTCTAACAGTGACTCTTCAGAAGGGAACAATATTCACTTGGATGTTTTTATTCTTAGATGCTTGTTTTAGAATTTTTCTATGTTGTTTTATATAATCAAACATCATAAGCATATCTCAGGATTATTTCTTTTCAAGGATTATATACTTATACTGAAAGCAGTGAACCACAGCTGATTAAAAAAAACAACTGTTTTCCCATAGTAATAGATGGGACTGCAGCCACTTACTGTCTTTTACTGCAGTACACGTGAAGCCATAACCACCAGATTTTTCAGTATGTATCAATCACTATATCATCTTTGATAAGTAAACCAAACCCTTGTTTCACTAACACACAAGGCCACTAAACTTCTATAAACTAAGCATCACAGAAAATAAAACCACTCAAGAAATTTTTTCATCCAATTCAGAACTCCAATTCTAACAACTCTTATTAAATCAAATCTTCCTTCCAACTAGTTGTGTGTTTCTATAATTAAAAGTGGTGATTAGTTTTAACACTATCACAAAATGATTACATATATAAAACAAAAGCTCGGTTCACTTAGTAAGTATTCTATGAAATGTCACATACTCTACGATTCTCTGTGTATCCACATGAAGACATCTAAGACCTAGGAGCTAAAAGTCCAACAGGTGAAAAAACAAATTATATTCTGTGAACCCCCATGTTCACTGCAGCATTACTTTTAAAGTCAAGACATGGAAGCAACCTAAGTGTTCATCAATGGATGAATGGATAAAGAAAATGTGGTACACAAATGCAAAAGAATATTATTCAGTCATAAAAAGAAAAAAGTCTTGCCATTTGCAACAACATGGATGGACCTTGAGGGCATTATGCTAAGTGAAATAAATCAAACAGAGAAAGAGAAATACTGTATGATCTCACTTATATGTGGAATCTTAAAGAACTCCAAAAGCCAAAAAACAGAACTCATAGATAAACATATTGGTAGTTGCCAGAGTGTAGTGGTGGTGGTGATGGGGGGGGGGGGGAGAGGGTGGATGAAGGTGGTCAAAAGGTACGAATTCCTCATTATAAAATAAAGAAGTCTTTGAGATGTAATAGTGTGATGAATATAGTTAACTACACTGTATTATATATTTAAAAGTTGCTAAGATGGTAAATCTTTAAAGTTCTCATCATGGGCAAAAAATTTTTAACACTGTGGTGGTGGATGTTACCTAGACTTATTGTGATCATTCTTCAATATATACAAATATCAAATCATTATGTTGTACACCTGAAACCAATATAACATTATATGTCAATTATAACTTGATTTAAAAAAAAGAAAAAGATAGTCCAACATGGTCACTGTCAAACAGTAATAAGACTTGTAATGGTTTAGTAAAGAGGTATTTATCAAAATTTGTCTAAAAAGATAGACAAGAGTAGGTGTTGGGTGGGGATGTGGAGAAATCAGAACTCTAATATACTGCTAGTGGGAATATAAAATGATAAAGCTACTTTGGAAAAGCTTGGCAGTTCCTCGGAAGATTAAACATCAAGTTAACATACGACTGAGCAATTCTGCTCCTAAGATATATAACTAAGCAAATAAACTTATTCACACAAAAACTTGTACATGAATGTTCACAGCTGCATTATTCATAAAAACCAAAAATGGAAATAATATCCATTAGCAGATGAATGGATAAACAAAATGTAGTATAACCATACAATGGAATATTAATTATTTAGCTATAAAAAGGAATAAAGTACTGGTGCTGAAACATCCAAGAACCTTGAAAATATTATGTAAACTACAAGAAGCTGGTCACAAAAGAGCACATATTGTATGACTCCATTAATAAGAAATGTACAGAAGAGGCAAATCCACAGAGACCGTATGTAAGTAGATTAGTGGTTGCCCGGAACTGGGGAAGGAGAATGGTGAATGACTGCTAATGGGTATAGGGTTTGTTTTTGAGGTGATGAAATGTTTAAAATTAGATAGTGATGACTGCACAACTCTGTGAATATACTAAAAACTACTAAATAGTACACTTTAAAGGATGAATTTTATAATGTATGGACTGTATCGCAAAAAGAGGTGTTTTTTTCTAAATCTGCCTAGAGCAGTCATTCAGGTTACTAAGATGGGCCTTGAATCAAAAGTAGAAGTTAAAGGAGAGGCACCCAAAGTTGATGATAAGCCTATGCAAAAGCACAGAGGCATGCCAGGATACCAGGGCATGGCAGAGCAGGGCAATGGTGAGATGGTCAGTGTTGCTGAAGCAAAGGTGAGGCATATAATATAAAGTTTGGAGCATCCTTCTAAAATGTTACTACACACTGTGATAACTAGCCTTCTATTATTATTAAACTTAAATGACTGACTGAGACAAATGGTTTTAGAATTTTATCTACTACCACAGTGAAGGTAATGTACAGAATGCTCACTTGGCATTGAGCTTTCTGGGCAGAAGTTGTGGCTTTGCCAGCTCCTAAAGTCTTCTTGACAACTGCCCTGTGAATATCCTCAGCAATGTATTATGAACACAACTTTCCTGAGAACAGCCCAGAAAGCATATAAGGCTTACACCGCATCATCAGATTTCCAGAACAAGGCCCACATCTAGTCTCTTACAAAAATGACTTTCAATCTGCTTTAGTTCAGCAATCTTGCAACTAATGTGAACAGTATAAAAGATTACAAAGAGACTCATAAGATGCTAAGGAACATACGCCTTATAAGTTAAGGCTTTATCTTATAAGCTAGTGGTTTTTTAAAGTGTGGTACCTCTATGATGGAGTGGTATATGAAATAGGCATTTAATAATTCTCTATTTCTTTTTACTTTTATTTTTTGTTTACTGGTTTTCTAGTTATGGCAATCAGTACTATTTTCTACTTACAGTATAAATTTTCCTTTAAGAAAAAAGTTAATACAATATTGATGAAATAACAGTACAGATGTTATGAAGAAATGGCAAAAATCCAAAACGTGGTGTAAGAATGCCTTAAGTATGAAAACTTAGCTAATAGGAGCACATAAAAGGTTTTATTTGGAAGTGACATGGTCATATTTTAGAGAGGTCATTCTGGCAATAATACAGAAAACTGTGAGTATGGGGCAAAATGCCGGTGACAATCGAATTAGGAAGCTGTTGCAATAGCCTAGACCAGAGATCAGCAAACTATGGTCCACTGGCGATATCCTGTTTGCATGCTCCATGTGGTCTGTTTTGTATGGCATGCAAGTTAAAAATGATTCTTAAAGAGTGGTTAAAAAAAAAGAGAGAGAAAGAAAACTTTATATGGCTTGTAAGCCTAAAATATTTACTATGTGGTCATTTGCAAAAAAGTTTAGACAATTGCTTAAGCTACAAGCTGAGTCTGTAATATTAGGATAAAGCATAAAAATTTTTGGAAGCAGAATTAACAACACATAATGACTAATCAGATGTATGTGGTTAATAGTAGATAGAAGTAAAGACTGATGCCAAGGCTTCTATTTAAAACTCAAAGCTGATGGAGATATCGTTATCCAAGAGAAGGAAACATCAAGGAGAGTCTCTTTAAAATTAAATCAATTTTTTTCATTGATAATAAAAAATAAGAACAAATGACAAGTCAAATTTAATTAGATTACAGGCACACAGTATTATACCATTAGGAAGAAAAACTTGCTTAAAGATGGACATTTGCCCTCGGAACATGTATTTTCCAACTAAAAGGGAAATGTGTTCCTTTTCCTATATTAGATTTCTAAAATGAAGAGGTTGATATTTTATTGTAGAAAAGTTCTTATGTACGATTCTAGAAAGTACTCACATTTAAGTCTATCTGTCCCTTGAACGACATTAGTTTAAACTCAGTAAGTACATTCATATGCAGACTTTTTTCAATAAATATACAGTCAGCCCTCTATATCCCCATGGTTTGCATCTTCGGATTTAACCCACCATGGGTATAAAACAGTATTTTCAATCTGTGGTTGGGAGTCCACAGATGGCAGAGGGGTTCACTGAATACACTGTTTTACACCATTTTATGTAAGAGGCTTGAGTATCCCCAAATTTTGGTATCCACATGGGATCCTGGAACCCATCCCCCACAGGAACTGAGGGGCAACTGTAGTTAAGTTTTTGGGGAGTCAAAGTTATATTCAAGTTTTTGACTGCGTAGCATGTCAGTGTACCTGATCCTTGAGTTGTTCAAGGGTCAACTGCAGTTTACTGAAAAGTAATTATTCACACTAAAAAACCACATGCTACTACATACTACTGAATTGTTTTAAATGTTCTACTTTTACATACAGGTAAAAACCCACTAGTAGCATGGTAAGAATTTTAATCCTAAAAACCTGAACTGCTTTCAGAACTAACCAAATATATAAATTTCAAAAGTTTAAGAGACATAAGGCACAGGTAAAATGAGCACAGACCTGGTATAGTACTTACAGAGAGTTTTCTAAAAAGCAGTAAGTGCTTCCATTGCCAACAGTGTTTGTGTAACTGCCACTGAAGAAAAGATTTAAGTGTCCTCTTCATGAGACAAAAACCCAAAGACCAAAGAGCAAAGTTAGGGAAGGGAAAATTGGGCCTGTTTCTAGGTACCACGACTTAAAATTCTCAAGAAATTGCTATATGAAATTCATAAGCATTCAGATGATTTTATAAATAAGATCACTTTTCTCTACTTTCTTAAAGAGTTTTGAAAGAATCAACATGTGAAATAGAAAGTTTTAGAAACACCTAAAAAAACCTAGTAGGTCAATTAAAGATAATGTAAGTATGTAAAGAGAAATACTGTTCTTATAATTGCTCACTAGTTCCAAAGCTCCAGCTCTAAAGATGAGAAATTTAGATTTCCTAGGTAGAAAATTAACAACATAGTTGCTATTATTAAACTAATCATGGCTACTATTTATCAAAGACCATGTGCTGGATACTCTACTGAATGCCATACAAATATAATTAATACTCATGTTAAACATATGACTTTGATACAGATCCACAGTCCCTTATCTGCAACTCTTGGGGCAAGATATATTTCTGAATTCAGAATTGTTCAGAAGATGTACATACTGTTTATAGTAGCTAAATTTCCAGCAGGAAATAGGTAGCCACTCAAATTGGGATATCAGAGATTATACATAAAGTAGAGGGAAGGGTTTAGGGAAACTACAAGATAGCAAGACACTAGACCTGAAGAAGTGAGGGCAGAGGGCAGCTACCTGAAACCAGACACAGAGATCATGGCTGCATAAAAACTATCTTTGAAACTATTGGCAGCTCACAGTAAACCAAGAGAGCCAAGAGAATACATACCTGACCTTACTCTCTTTCTTCCTTCCAACCTCCTGCTTGTGTTCCCTACGGGCCAACTGGAAGCCAATGAGGAAAGAAGCCCAATAATACCATCCGCACAAGGCAGCCTCTCAGAGTACAGAGCAAGGAGGAGAAGAGAGAGTAGATTTGGAGAGGCAAAGGCAAGTTATCTAGCACATAGTTGGATTAGTCAGCATAGACTAAGTTCTGTCATAACCCCAAAATATCACTGGCTAAGACAATAAAAGTTAATTTCTCTCTTATATCATGCCATCCAGTAGTTCTACCACCTTATAGGGTCTTGGAGACCCCCTATGGAGCCCTCTGTTTCTAGTAGGTACTGACAGAAAAGAGCAAGAATGGAAGACTGGTGAGAACACCAGGCCTGAAAATGAAACACCAGGCCTGAAAATGAAACCTATATTATATTGACTGAATCTCAGCCACATGGCACCACCTATCTACAAGGATGCTAGGAATGGTATGGTGATGTGCCCAGAAGGACACATATAAGTCTTAGCCTTGTTGTGTATTATGTAACACTCCAGTGGAATTTGAGACAGCACCTCAGAATCAACCTCACTAACATTTCTGCAGTGACATATTAATATCCACAATAAGTGGAACAAATACAGATGATAATAATAAAAATAATGAAAGCCTCACACCAATATAAGTTAGGTGTTTCCGCCAAGTAAGTTTTGGTGCCAAACTTTTTTTTAACAAAACTTTGTTTTCAGAAAATTTTGGATTTCAGAATTATAAGGGATTATGTATGTACATTATGTATGTACATTATGACTTACATTACAGAAAGGAAGAAATCCTCTCAAAACAGTAGGCAGAAGTAGAGATGGAACTTAAACTCAGGCCTGTGACTTGCAAATTTATACTTATGATGCAGAGAAAACTGCACAAAACCAAATGTCTCTTATTATTTTATACATTATTACTATCAACCCTCAGACATGAAGAAACAAAGATATTTCAATCAATTCCAATGTTTCCTGTGTACTATCTTGTACAAGCACTCACTGTGCTAGCAGGTAGAGTGATTATAAAAATAAGAGATAGTGCCTGACCACAAGAAAGACAGAATATGGTAGAAAAAAATTTATGATACATCTATAGTAAAAAACAGACTCTGTTAAGTGCTCTGGAACATGAAGTCCTAAACTGACTGATCAGAAGAACAGAATTAGGGAAGGCTCACATCAAAGATGCTGCCATTAGAGTTAGACCTTGAAGAAAGAACAGAATTGTGAAGGAGGAAGAAGTACTCTGGGCAGGTGGGGGAGAATGCACAAAATACAGAGGTGGGAGATAATTAAAGGTCTAGATGATGGTAAATGATTTTTGTTCGTTTGGGAGCATTTGAATGCTGGAGAGTTAAGGATTTTAAATTTTATTTCATTATTGTCAAGAGGTCTGGGTAGCTTAAAATCAGTAAGAAAAAGAAGATAATGAGAAATTCAAGGTTGTAGAGCCATTTGGCTAGGTAATGAAGCAATTAACTGTGAAAGAGATTATGAGCAGAAGAATAGGAAGGGGAAAATACTGACTTTTAAATAAGTTGAGACTGAGGTGTTTGAAGCATCAATAGTTATCTGTGCATTATCTTAGAAATCTGATTTATAGTATCTACTCTGGTTGCTAAGAGGCGTTTTATGTTTACCTCTGAGGTCTGATCACACTATTCTCTAGTTAAATGAGGTTCTATACATATATTAAATAAGATTTAGCAAGCACTGGTTCTATTCATTCAGGAGAAAAACTCCAAAGCAGAGTAAAACAAGTGAGGAACATGTACCAACTTGTACTTCTGCCATTTATGTAGCAATTTCCTTCTTATGTCAACACCATTGTTAAGAGCCCTGAAATTTTTAAAGAGTGCTGGTCAATGTTTTGAAAACATTAGCACAATATAACCCAACTTCTCCGTATGCTAGTTATCGAAGAAAAGGAGTGCTCAAAAGACAAAATTCCTTTAAAGAATTTAAAGTGCTTTAATGTTAGTGGTTTAATGTATTAAAATATTTTTATAAACATAGTAGGAAAATATCACTTTCATATGTAATCTTTTTCTCATTTAGTTTTATATTAATAAAGTTTAACCTTTCTAATAGGTTACTTTATCAACAATTAAACTCCTGGAATACTACATTCCTGAATTTTTTTTAATACTTTAAGACAACCATGGCCAGAAACTACCTTATAAACATGTATATAAGCTGCTTTAGAAAAAATATATAGACATCTATCTCTAATATACTAACTTGATTTTAACTCATGATAATCACAGAAGGCAAAATAGTATATTCCTCTAGTCAGTCAATTCAGTGAAGAAATTCACTAATGTATACAGATAAGAGAAATAACAAAGTGACATTCACTGGGTTCTTTAAATAAGCAAGTAGATTTTAGAAAGTATTTACTTGAATTCCTTGAACTCTGCCAAAGTTCATCTGTTTACAACAGTTGTTTAGAAAATACTCAGTAGGATATTTCAAAAAGCAAATGGCAGGTCAAGGTTAGAAAATGTTACTTCTTCACTAATTATATTTAAATAGCACACAGTGAGAAAGAAATTAAGATTCCCTCTGGGACACTGGAGAAAGCCTTAATTCTTAATCTTCAAAGAAAAAAATACCAAATGTTAAATTGAAATTTTCTCAATTACATATTAGAATTAAATGTAACTTTTAGTATATATTAAATTTCTAAAATTAAAGTTTGAGCCTTAAGTTATTTTTTTTTAAAAAAAGGAATAGTTAACCATGTTCAACATGAGCTAGCTACATTATCTCAAATGTGCCAAAGCCCCTAGGTTTGAATACAGGATAAAAGAAAATTACCCTTAATTTAAAAATAGTATTATGTGTATAATATGTCTTCACAGTTCACATTTAATAAAACACCGGGGGGCTATGAGAAAGGAATGAAGAGTTAAAGAAGTACAAATTAGTAGTTGACAGATGGTCATGGGGATGGGGAGCACAGCATAGGCGATACAGTCAGCAGTCATATAATGGCTAGGTGTAGAGCCAGAGGAGAGAAAAAGCAATCACAGTGACCATTTCATAAACTATATAAATGTCTAACCAATGTATTATATACTTGAAACTAATAATAAAATTTAAAAAAAAAAAAAAAAAAGGAAGATGAAGCATCTCTGATATGGTGAAGACTCTTGTCCATGATGGACTGCTGCCAGACCCTGGAGCTAGATCCAGCTAGTTCCAAGCCAGAATAGAGATTGCTTCCTATAGTAAATCTCCTCAGGGACTGTCTGATTTACTACTCCCCTGTCCTGGTTCCTACAACAAGTTGTTGCCCTGCCCTGGACAAATATGATAAGGCATTTCCCCTCACGTGGGGTGAGTCATGTCCCAGTATTCCTATCCCTTCTTGCCCTGTTCTATATAATTCCTTAGTGCCTGCCAAAAGGCACAGCATGGAGGAGACTCATGTTGTCTTGTTGCTGCCCAAAACATGCCTCGTATATAATTTCCCTTAATAAACTCTTGATGTAAATAAAATAAAATAAATTAAAAACACTAGACTAAGACTTGGACTCAAGTTCTAGTTCTTGTCATTTTTAGATATGCATTCTCAGGCAAATTATGCTCTTCATCTGAGCCTATCTATAAAATAAAGACATTGATTTTGATCACTTATAAATTTCCTTCTATCTTAAAAATTATGAAATTTCTTAAATAAAAGGTTGGTGTTTCTCCAGAACTGGGAAGAAGGTTCCTTCATTTTTCTCCTCTTTTAAAAAAACTAGTTCTGAAATTTGTTTGTGATCCAGTGTTAGATAAAATATCTATAATTATTTTGAAACAGGAAAATGATGCTCAAGCTACAGCTCATCAGCCTGTTCTTTCTGTTTGTTGATAATACTTTGGGGACAACTCTAACATTCATGACCACAAGTTCTATGACAGCTTTGTATGCCACGGTGAGTCTGAATTCTCAGATCACTCCAAGTTCTAAGACAACTCCAAATCTCCAAACAACCCTGAATTCTAAGATGAACCCAAATTCTAAGACAATCTCAAATCCCAAGATAACCCTGAAAACAGCAATGACCTCAAAGATAGCCACAACCATGAATACAATGACTATGAAATGTGGTGACACTACACTGAATCCAATGGACAACATTCACTTTCTTTTCTACATTATATTTTTGCTGTCTTGTGTGCACTCAGGCTGAAGTGAACTTGAACTGCTTACATTCCTACCTATCTCAGTTCTTTAACATCTGCTAAATGACAATAAGCACACTTAGGAAAATAAAATTTCAACTTACTTCTTAGGAAATTATCATTATCTTAGCTTAATTTGGTTGTTTGCAAATTTTGATTGTGTAAGCCTAATTATTACCTTAATATGGTTTCCTTCCTTATAAATGCTAAAAAAAGCAAAATACCAATGTTTGCAAAATTGAATTGAAAATAAGATTTTTACATTAAAGGTGTAAAAAAGGAAATTATGTTGGTGATGTTTAACCAAAGTGTGCCTCTGTGTATGTGAGAGAGAGAGAGGGGGGGGGGGAGGGAGGGAGGGAGGGGGAGAGGGATAGGGGATGGGGGGTGAGGAGTAATGTGTGTTGCTTTTGTATTTTATTTTTTATTAAAGACAAAACAGTGCTAATCTAATGAGCAGAAACTATAGTACTCTATAAAACAACACACATATTTGTGTCACATTTCATGAATATGTAACAGTAACATGTTGTTATAGTAAAAAAAAGGTGCCTATTCTGCTAACCTTTATCATGAATAATACAGCTGCTCCAATGAAAAGATTATTTTGCTTTGAATAAACCTTTGTCTTGTGTTTCAAAGGGTCACTTGTAAATCAGATGCCTAGAATTCAGAACTCTTCCCTACAAAATTATATCTCATAACTGCTGGTGATTTTCTGGCTGGTCTACAAAGGTTAATTTAACTCAAAAACCTAGTATAGAATTTTCACAGTGATAATAACCATGTTATTAAATAGGGCAGTTATTAAGATTTGAAACCCAACTCTGATTCTTTACTAGTTATGCTACCATGAATTAAATATGTGATCCATTGGGACTCCCAAACAAACTTTGGTAATAAATTGACTGTAAGTGAATCACTTGAGGTGCCTGTTAAATATGCAGATTATGCTCTACCCCTCAGATTTTAATTTGGCAATCCAGCATAGGGCCAGGGATATTTCTTTGAATTCTCCAGGTCATTCTGATAACAAGGTTTGGGAATGACTAACAACATCTCTAAATTTCAGTTTAGACATATGTTAATCATTGTTATTAACCTCAGAAGGTTATTGTGAGGGTTCAGTGAAAAATTATATAACATGTACAGTTTGTCTGATGCAGAGAAAACACTCAGTAAATGTTAGCTATTTTTAATTACTACTACCATCTCCCAAAAAGCAGTTGCCAGGTATTCAATATTCCTAAGCAGAAAGCTTGGCATTGTAACTTTTAGGTTTTATATTTTTAATTACTCTTACAAAAATAATATGTGCTCTTAGAAACAAGTAAATAGTACAGAGATATCAGAAATATTATAATTGGTCCTCTACCTCCACCAACCCTACTCCCAAGATAAGCACTGTGAATAGCTTAATCACATATTTTCAACATTTCACAATATAATAATACATATATTATACACATGTGCATCCTCCACCCCCATATTACTCTGTATCTTGTATGATAAGTGTTAGAATCATTCTCTGGGGATTTTAAAAGCTGTATCAGAGGACTTTGTTACTTTTGCCTGCTCAGAATCCATTTTTCCTCATTCTGGCATTGGCAACCCAATTTTCCATTGGGAAATCCTGTCCCCATAACCCTCCTTTCAGTTCATGAAATTTGAGAAGGACTGGTTTCACTACTGAGCTCCAGCTTTAGGCCTAGACAACCATCAAATTCTACCTTCCTTGCCACAGTGATTGTCTCAGGAACTGGCACACGACTTAAGTCAAGCTAATAAGACTCATGCCTTTGCTGCAACTACTAGGAAAGAATTGTTTTTCCACTGGGGTTGTTAAGCTGGGAGAACACAAACCATAGCTGGTCATAGCTTAGGTAGAGCTGCTTAGGATAAAATCAACCCAAAGAAAGCAGAGTCAAGAGACAGAGAAAACAGATGTCCTGATAACACTGTTCAAAGCTGTGCATGTAGTTATGCAAGAAGCCTGTCCAACTCATTTTCTTAGGTACATGTGACAACTGATATTCCTTTTGATTTATACAAGTTTGAATTTTGTTTTTGTGACGTGTAACAAGCAAAATAAATTTCCACTATAAACAATGCTGTAACCACTGCCCTTGTATTTATGGTACTGTAACAATTACATGAACATAAGTATGTGGGAGGGAATAGCAGGAAAAGATTTAAAACTCAAAACTAAATTAGGTCAAAATTATGGAGCCACTTGCATGCCTGATTACAGAACCTGGACTTTATATGGGGAGTCAATGGTTCTATTTAACACATTCAGAGACAAGATTAGATTTGTACTGGAAACTGCCTCCAGAAGCAATGTCAAGATGACCTGGAAGTAGTTATCTGAGGATTAGGGAGTATGAGTATAATGCTGTGTTAGTACAGATAAGAGCTAATATGAGAATCTCAGTGATGGCAGGGAGGAAAAATGATTTCAAAAGACATTTACAAGGTACCTAAAAGTAATATTAAACCATTAAAATCCGATTTAAAAAAACAAAAAACAAAATTAAAACACACACCTAAGGACAGCCCCGATGAAGGAATAGTACTAGGTGGTCATTCTGAATCATAAGACTGCTAGGCTAAGAGCATATGCTTGACTTAAGAGGCAGCCAGAAATCTACTGGCTGGCCAGCACCTAGCATTAAAGGATTTGCCAAATGGAGATATTTTTAAGCTGAACCATATTCTCTTTCTGGAATTTGAAATACTGAAGTAATGAAGAATTACTAGCTGAGGCTAAAGTGGAAAGGATACAAAAGGAAAATCATGATATAGAGTTGAACGTAAAGCCAAGAGAGAGAGTCAAAGAGTACCAGTCAGTTCTAGAACTGACAGCCAGCTAACTCTGTCCACAACATGATTTTGTTAACCAATTTCATCCCAATAAATTTAATTAAAAATAAAACAACAAAGATTAATTCCTACAGCTAGTGAATAGCAGAACTAAGACTAAACAGTCCTTGAGATTCCAAAGCCTGTGGTCTACTATATCACATTGTCTCTAAGGCTCAATTACCATGAGTTTATGGCACAATAAATGGGAAGAAGTATCACTGACCAAATGTCACAGATGAGTTCTCAAAAGCAAGGCAAAATGAGACAAGAAAGAAAAAAACAGCAGCAGGGAAAGCAATGCAAACATCATACCTATTGTTAAGGAGGAGCTCACAGAATTTACAAAAAGGCTTTCCAAGAACTAGCCTTAATCGAAGACAGCATCGACAATCAATTTTCTAGGCTGTCACCTACACCATCTTTATAGAAATTTCCCACAGCTTCTCTGAATTATTCGTTAAATAACCCTCATATTGTCTTATACAGAATATTACTAAAGTTCTCAGAAACAGACTCTTACAGTTTCATTTCTGCTTTAAAAATAAGTTTCTGATTATAATGTTGTGGATATTATTTAATCAGAATACACCTAAAAACAAAAGATTCTTTGTGATTTTTTACTCTTGCGAATTAATCCACTGTAGATAGTATTAAAAATACGATGTAGGAAATAGAAGTCAATATGAAATAGTATGAAAAGCAATTTCTAATATAACGAGCATCATTTTGGGACAGAAGAGCTCTTTACTCAGCTATATTCTCCCAGGTAAACTACTTGTTTTTAATTTCAGTAAAGTCAAATAGGAAAAACCAAACTTGCTGTTTCTCTACATTTGCTATTATTTTTAAAATTCCGTTAAGAGAAACTAAAACACAGTATATCTTACCTCCGTGCAACATAATAAAATATAGGATTCCCAGCTTTGGAAGTCCCAGCTTGGTAGAAAATACTTAACGTTTTCAAAGCCTTGAACTCTTCTTTTTCATGTACTTGATGCCTGAAAGAAAAAAGAAAGGATTAACTCATACGCTTTATATTATCTATTGAGTATTTACAGAAATCTACAACTGAACCGACAATAAAATATGCAAAATGACAAAATACTTAAAACCAACATGCTTCCTGAAGGACAATTTGGCAACATGTACCAAAAATTTCAAGGTGTTACTCTGAACTGCACAGTGTGGTTCTTAGGATGATTCTAAGAAAACTATTGGAGCGGGGTATTAATCACAAAATTGTTTTTAATCACAGTACTTTTCTCCTAGACAGAAGTTTTTTGAGTCTTTATTTATTTTTTAAGAGTTGTTTATCAACTTTTTGTTTTATGGTTTACTGATTTTAAATGAGTAAGAAAGACTTTCCTTTGCCCATATTTTCTACTTCATGGAGTTTATTCTCATAAATGCTTATAAGCATCTTTTCCAGATGGGTATTCAGTTGTGCCAGCATCATTTATTAAAAGTCTATCCTAATCTCCCTGATTCTGAATACCACTTTTATCATCTATTAAATTCCCATATGTATTTAAATATATTTCTGAAAAAGCATGGTTTAATTTTTATATATTCTACTCAACATTCTTTGTATCTTTAACCTGAAGATTTGTTATTCATCAGCCCTGAAAACTTCTCATCTGCTGTCTCTTCAAATATTACCTCTTCACAATTCTCTCTAAGCACTATTTCTAAAACACCTACTAGACATGCTGGACCTTCTCAATCATCTGGATGTTAATCTCTTTCATATTTTCCATTTCTTTATCTCTCTATACTTACTGTATGCTAGTTAATTTGCTCAGAAATTATTTTCCAGCTATGTATTTTAAAAGTATTTTATTTTTAAAATATAATTTCTTTTACCCAGTATTTCTACATGTCTTGTGTCTGGGGGTACTGGGGAGAGGAGAAGTTGTATTATCTCAGTTGCTGGTACCAGGTCGGCATTTGCATTATATTAATGGAAACAACCTAGTTATAATTTGATAAGGGAAATAGGTACACATGTATATAGATAAATTACTGGAAGAGTATCTACCAAATGTTAACTGAATTATATCTAAGAGGTAGAATAACAGAATATTTTACTTTCTTCTTTAGATAGCTATGTTTTGAATAATTTAACATTTTTATTTTTATAGTTCAGAAAATTATAAATCTACTTTCGCTTTTTTAAAAAGAAAAGCAGGACTTAAAGAGCATTAGTGGGAACTTGGAAGAGAGCAAAAATAATACCTAACATCTATTAAACATTTATATATATATATATATATATATATATATATATATATACACACACATACACACCAGATACTGTTTGAAGTATCTTACACATATTAGATCATTTAGTTTTCAAAAGCACAGAAGATTGTTTTGTAAGGAAAGGTAGGGTCTTAGGTAAAAGGAATAACAAAGAGCTTTTCTTAGAAAAATAAAAAAAATGGCTAGGACATCCTCAATAATGTTGAATAAAAAATAGTTCTACAGTCTTGTACTATGTAATTTTCATTTATGTAATATGAAAATTTTGTATGAAAAATTCAATTGCATAGGAATAAACAATGATAAAAATATAACAGTGCTAAAGATAAAAATTAAGCTGTAAAAGGGATTGTTTTATATTCATACCTTTTAAAATAATATCAAAGAATTGGAATCACTTGTAAAAAAGTGACCTACAGTAGTTCCCCCTTATCTGCATGGGATACATTCCAAGACTCCCAGTGGATGTCTGAAACCACGAACAGTACCGAACCCTAAATACATTGTTTTTTTCCTATACATAAATACCTATGATAAAGTTTAATTTATAAATCAGGCACACTAAGAGATTAACAACAATTACTACTAATAAAATAGAGCAATTATAATAATATACTATAATAAAAATTATATAAATGGATTTGTGTTCATTATTAAGTAAAATAAGGATTACTTGAATACAAGCACTGTAATATTATAACGATCAATCTGATAACTGAAAAGGCTAAGTGACTAACCATCAGGTAGCATATACAAAGAAATGATTTCATGTCTTGGGCAGGATGGTGTGAAATTTAATTATGCTAATCAGAACAATGCACAATTTAAAATTTATGAACTGTTTATTTCTGCAATTTTTATTTACTATTTTTGAACTGCTTTTGACCATGGTTTAACTAAAACTGTGGAAAGCAAAACCGTAAATAAGGGGGAACTATAACTAAAAACAGGCACAATGCAAAACACGTTATATGCAAATCTTTAATGTAAATTAACTTTTGAATGTCAGATTCTGGTATTTTCTTTCTACCTCTGGGACATATTACGAACAAAACTCTTAATCCATAGTCACTATGAAGCATTTACTAAGTGTAAAATACTATAAAAGGTACTTTAAAGGCTAAAGGATTCAGCACTACCCTCACTGTAACATCATAGAGGTGAATGTCTAACAAGGGTTTTTTTAGCTCTGAAACTAAATCCCTCTAAATGAGATTCAAAACAAATGTCCACAGGATTTTTACAGAATATTGAAATATACTACATTTTCTGAACTGTAATCTAAATACCATTTACTTTTAGGAGGGTTCTGAAAAATGTTATAGTGTGGTATAAGGAATTTAGCACTTAAAATCAAAGGACTTATGAATTAGATGTGGAATCTTGGGCACATCTAATTAGTTATTAGTTATTCATTTTGAGTTACATTTCTTTATAATATGACAATAATCTTATCCACTCTCACTAATAAGTATTAATGAAAAAGCACCTCAGAGCAACGTTACAAAATATTATACAATAAGATACTATTATTTTTTTTTAAGAAAATCAACTATGAAACAAACCATATTTCAAAAATATATAGGGTAAGAGAAAAGCTAAATCCCAAAACATGGCAATGTGGTTATTAGATACATCTTCCTTGATAATCCTATCAAAAATACAAGCATATCTAACAAATGGCCCAGCAGTAAACCCTGCACCTCAACCAAAAAGAAAGCAATCAGGTTGGTACTTTACCTAGTCATAAATTCTTCAAACTTTGAACTGGTAAGGTTAAGGCTGGACCAGTGTGTATCTGCCACAGGTTTGTGCTCTGGAGGACCCAGGTATGCAAGAAGTGTTGCCATCTTATCAAAAGGTCGTCTTCCAACAGCTTTGTGATCCCTAGATATAGCAAACTACTTAGAAAAAAGTAGCAGTTCACATTTAGCAGTACACATTTCTTTAGATTGTCATTTGCTGCATTTTTTTTTATTGTTAGCTATGGGTTCCTATTGACTTGTGAATAGCACCAAATAGACCTTAGGGGTTACAAAGTATCACTGAGACATCTCTTAAAATATGACCACCCCCCAAACTACAAAATTTACATTAAAAAATTTTTTTCCCCTAATATTCTTAATCCATTACCATTAAACAGGCAATAGTCAGTAAAAATAACCTTCTGATCCACTTTTTCTCATGATGAAAAGAATCCATTCTGAGAAACCATTATTTAGGAGTTGGACATACTGTCTCTGATATCATACTTCTGCTTAACCAGGGTAAATATGGATTTTCAATAACAAATATTTAAAACTATATATGAAAAACAAGATACTATTTCACAAACATCAAGTTGGAAAAAATCATGGTTTGCTAAGGCCAACTTTGGTGCAGATGTGGATAAAGAGGTACTCTCACATAGTGTTGGTCGAAGTGCAAATTAGCGTGTACACTTTGAAAAGCAATGTGTCAGTATCTAGTAAAGTTGAGGCTGCAATTACAGAACTCGGCAATTACATATTTAGGTAATACTCAAGGAGATAGTATGAAGAATATTTATTACATCACTACTAAAATAGCGAAAAACAGGAAACAATCCTAAGTATCCATCAATTAGGAAATGCAAAAATAAACTGTGATAGTCATTCGATGAAATGCTAACATAAGTTAAATAAAAACAGATATCGTTTAAGGAGACTACACTAAACGTCATTTCTGTGAAATTTTGAAACACATAAAACTATGTTATGTATACTTATAATTTCCTTATTTTTTTAGTTACATAGAGAAAATGTCTTTTTTCCCCAAGAAACAAAATGTTGTACAGATCTGAAGTAATATAGTAAAATAGATAAAATTAAAGCTAGGTGGATCTCTGTTATATTGTGGTCTATATTTTTTGTGTTTAAAATGTGTGTATTTTTTAACACCCCCCCAAAAAAACTCTCTAGCATTAATCGACATGATTATGTATGTAAATTATATAACAGAAGTGAATATATTTTAAAATTACACAGTTTATTTTAGTGTCACATAGGTAAAGCATCTTCATCCTTCTATTTTAAGACACATATCAGTCATGCTGAGGTCTACTTCAATCCATTACCAATTCATAAAGGATTAAAATGCTCTCTCTTAAACTCCCATCTAATTAGTTATTAGTTAGCCTTAGTTTTATGGTCTTCTACCTTTCCCATGAATGAGCAAACCATTTTTACTGGCATTTGAAAATAATCTGGACTCACTTTATCTTTGTAAGAGAACTCCTCATACCCAGGAATTTGGGCCCTTTACAAACATACATAACTAGAAAGGACAGTAAATGATTTGGGCTACAAAAGACCAACTAAAAATAGCTAATGAAACAATCCTCAAAGAGACGATTTTCCAATTATTGAGTATTTTCTATATAAAGCTTTATTTGCATGTACTTAAGAGTATCACAAATGGAATTATTATAAAATTAAAACATTGGCTATGTTTTAATCATTAAATTCTTAAGAATTAGCTGCTCTTCAGATTCAGGTGCCAATACTCCTCTGATTTTCTAGTAAATTTAAACTTCTCTATGTTTAGTTGAGCACTGTGTTTGATAGTTTGCAAACCCAAAAAAGCCAAAGGGCTAATTTGTGATTTCTTAGCTTAATATTAAAAAAAAAAAAAAAAAAAGTAGCGCCTAGACTTATTAATCATTTAATATGACTTAACCTTTTGCCAACATGTTTAAAAAGATTCTACATTTCTGCATTTATTTTTCCAAACCATAATTATAATTCTAAGAAGATGCAAAATAAAAGGCATTATTCATAACCAATAATTTACTTAATGCAAATTTAAACTGAGAGTTTTCAATATGCCCATGACTGGGTACTTTTACCTGTTGCTAGAAAGATACTGGCCAATTTTCTCTTGATTGTTCCAGAGTAGACGATGTAAAGCAAGCACATTGCCATCACTGATGAAGGAAAGACTATGATTTACTGCATCACTTGTAGGACAATCAGATGCTATGTCAAGGAAAAACCTTAAAAAAATGCAAAATCATTAGAATTTTAAAAGCCAGATACACTCATATATATATGTTTGAATTAAATTTATATAAAGTAACTTTGTGAAATAACAGATTATAAATATGTAGGACTTATTCACACATGTGACTGTCATTAAATGAAACAAGAAGAGACAAGGACAAAGTTGGTCTTCCATTTCTAATACCTGGCTTCAGCTTCAGAGTAGGCTCTGAAGCCAGACAACAAAATTTTGATGAATGAGGCTCTGGAGAGAAGGCTGTTCTTTACAGATAAGGAAATGAGGCCCAGACAAGACAAAAGTTATATCACCTGGTAGGTCAGAGCCACGATCAGAACCTTTGTTCTCTCAACTTTCTATGGATAGTCAGTCAATCTGCTAGAATATGAATCCTGTGCTGACATTCACTTTCTTTTCAATATGGCTTGCAGTGCAATATGGCTTACACCTTCTAAACTTCAGTTACAAAGAAATTAATATAAATCATAATGAAAAACCAAAGAAGAGAGTTGTCTAATTTAGCTTGACTATGAGTCAGATCAAACAGATTCATACTGCACGAAAAGTAGAATTCTGGACATTAATTTACATTTATAAAGCACTTTTTCATAAATTATCTTTTGTTTCTTTAATCAACTCAGACAGGAAAATACTGTATAATCTCAGTTTACAAATAAACACTCAGAGAGATATATAAAAAGCAACTAGTTAGTTATGGAAACCTAACAGACCTCAAGTTTTCCAAAATTATAAAAATTCAAGTTACTCATGAACAAAATCTTATGCATCTGCATTATTTGCTTTAAAGAGTGACATTTTAGTAGATATACTTCTGAGTTGAAGTATCAAAAATATTCTAACATAAAAAATTGTGATTATATGTTATTATACATTATCTGTACAATTAGACTTCAGTTTATACTAAACAAACCATTTCCTTCTTTTCCTCCATATTTTAGCAACCTCAAATCCTTTATTTTAGCAATATGTCAAAAATCTCACCTGGTTTGCAAATAAAGTAATCACTACCAAAATAACAAATAAGGATTTACTTCATCCCTGTCTTTTACAGTAAAATAAAATAAGATTAATATGTTCTTGACCTAGAGAGGGAAAAGAAAACACCTACACAGGAGCTTCATGTATACTAAGTATATGAACTTAAGTGAAATTGAAAATATTTGATTCAAACAGAGCAATCAACTAAGTAAGTGGTGGGCTGCTTACCTTCGTGCTGCATCAAAGTTGCTTTTCACAAAATCATTAAAAGGCCGCATATGCTCTTCTTTTGTGAAGAGAACATGATTGGCTATACTCTGAAGTATCTAAACAATATAACAAGTTATAAAGAATCAAATTATTTACTGTATGAAATCAACAAATTTGTATGTTCTTTAAAAAAAAAATTTTCTCATTGATATAATTTCTACTGATGGTTAAAATCAATTATTCCTCATTCTATAAAATACTAGATACTGTTTCTATTCCTATCCAAGTATAAATGTAATTATTATATATACACGTATTTTCACATATAAAAATACATATTGAAATTTTTTTATTTTGTTATTTATGCTTACAGCACCTGGTCTTCCTAGGTAGCCTCCCATCCAAGTACTAATGAGGCCTGACCCTGCTTAGCTTCCGAGATTGGACATTCAGGGTGGCATGGCTATAGACCATGGACCGTGGCTCCACTGGGGTGCGAACCCAGAACCTTCGGCGTGTAAAGCAGACGTGCTAACCACTACACTATGGAATCATGTCCACTGTTGAAAAATTTAAATGTCTTTTTAAACAAAAAATTGTACAGCATAAATTTTGGTTTTCATTTCGGAATTTCCAAATGATTACAAAGAAAATTACTTTCAGAAGACATTTACTAATATTTTCTCAGGATAATAAGGCCCATCAGTTTTAAGTCCAATGAATTCCTTTGTAATACAAATAAAAATAAAACAAAAGCATGTAAATGAAAACTATACGGCATATTAAAAATATATTTAAGGGAAAGTACAATGAATATGAAAAACTGAAGATTTAGTTGAAAGAATTTAAAAGTTAGATTATCAAAATAACTCTTCACCTTTGACATTAACTTCAAGCCCCTTTCGATTCTAGGTGGTGGCTTTTTATCTAAAATCCCTGCTTCATATGGTGAGACAATGGCAGGATTGATAAATCTGAGGAACATGGCACTTCCTACTGCACCGATGCTGTTCTGAGGGAAACGTTGGCTAACCACCTAAAAAACAAGGAGTTGAGAACTGAATTTATGGTTTTAATTAAAACAAGGAAATGGGAAGAAAAGAGCTTGATGGTTAAACTTTGCACAAAAACTCTGTATCAAAGACTAATCTTCGTGAACAACACATTACTGTTTTTTCCTACTCCGAAAACATCAGTAAATAAAGTTTATCCTCAATTCTTGACCTCCATTATTTTAAAACATAATGAAGGTATCTAAAAAAAAAAAAGAAAAAAAAAAGAAAAATCTCACAGATGAGTTGTGTAGACCTGAAAAAAGATCTTTATTGTATCATTATTTTATACCACATGCTTGATGAGTAACAAAAACAGACCAAGTTTTCACACAAAATTTACCATATTTTATTAAGTTTAACAGACATCAGAGTATGGTCAAGTCATAAGACCAAGAAGCTAAGTTTTCAACAGCACGCCCCAATCTAATACCTAACAGTATATACTTACGTTTTGTTGTGTATCAGGTACAACTGAATTTCTTGAGCAAAATGGTTGCCATATACAAAACAAAACTTAGTTTTCTTAGATTCCTATCGAGAGAAAAAACTTACTTACAAGTAACGTTACTGACAGTTCCTTTTCTTCATCAGAATGCTTTATAATATAAAGATCTACCTATTATTTAAACCATGGAAGAAATGAAATTCTTGGGACCTAAAAGAAAAAAAGGATCCCACCAGCAGAAGAGGAAACCCCTCTATATACCTCAATTTATAATTCTGTCAAATTATATATGTAAAAAAGTTAAAAATGCAAGAAATGGTTGCCCACAACGAAAAACAATGTGAGCCCAATGTTTAAAATGGTTTTATTTTCTCTTTTTCTCTTTATAAAACATTCTATTTTGCAGATAAAGTAATAGATTGGATTGGAGAAAGTGTTATGAAACTAGCTAAAGCTCCTATCTCTTCCCAAGTGCCTCCTGTTTTAAGTTAACATGAAAATGATACTACTCTGAAATTTACATTTTTATAGATCATACACATATTTATTTTTAAGGAACATTTCTGTAATATTTTAATCTCTGTAACTTTTCTTGCTTAGGGTGGCTAACTGCTGCTTAAAGCAGTGGTAACTCTAAAGGCAAAGCCACAGCATTCCACTCAGTATTCTGAGATTCCAGGGGTAAACCGGCACTTCAACAGATATTGGGAAAATGAGAAAATGCAATTTACGTGCAGAAATCACGTAACTCTAGTTGTCTTCACAATGCCTCAATAAAGTAATACTTGTCACGAATTCATATAGCTCACTGAATCTAGATTAATTCTGGAAAGAATAAGGATGACTTCATTTCACTCTATTCCCTTCATGTGGTATACATTTTAAATGTGTGTTCTTATTCACAGCCTAAAATCTCAAAATACTTTTCTATTATATCTGATAGGGAATTAGTAAAAATAAGCCTTCAGAGAATAATTTTTTAAGTCAAAGAAAAAATTTATAAGAGGTGATAACAGAGGAGTTATAACTAAATATTCTCACCTTCATTTAAGCTATGTAGCTCAAAAAGCTTCCTCTGTGTTATTATTAGTCCTTTGAGTGCCACTGCATGAAGAACAACCTCACACTTAAATAAGGGGAAACTGGTGAAAGCAGCTATATATAGCAGCCTTAGTAGAATGGCTTTAAAATCTAAATAGTGTTTTAGAGTTATTTTTAGCTGAAATATAGTTTTAGAAATAGAAGAAAGAAGAAACTGCAAGTGCTTTTACTACTCTAGCACAATGTCTGGGAGAGTAAGAACATAAAAATGAACATATACGTACACACATACAAAATTCTTTATACAGTTTCATAATGTTCACAGACTACCATTGCTACTGAGTGGTTCTTTTTAGAACTCCCAAATTTTAATCTTAAAACAGAAGGGACATATCAACAAATCCACAAAATTTTAAAGCCTTTAAAGAATTAGCAAAAAGGAAGCAAATTAAAAACTGTTTTATATTTAACTTCAAATAGGTTGTTTTTAAAAATCAGCATATATTCATTTTAATCCATTAAAATCCTGAAATGGTTTTTTAAAAAAGCTAAAAGCCAGAGTCGGGTTTCTAAAAAAACAGTTAATTTATAAAATACTAACCTGCTATAAAATTGTGTTATAAAAATCAATAACTTATATGCACATGAAGAGTTCTTTTAAAATAATTTTGAAAATAGCTATTTATTGGTTTTCTTTAGGACAAAAAAGTTTTAAAAGTATGGCTCACATTTATACCTGATTTATGCTTATTACTACTCAGTCTCAGAATTTAATGAAAATCTGAGTAAATTATTTCTCAAAAGAATACTACAAAACTTATGAAAAGTACAATTTCATCATTTTTCACATCTTCAAAAATAATTCTTATCAAAACTCACAGTATCCCCACTTCGAGAACACACACTGTTTCACGTATCATCTATTTATGTATCTCACTGATGATAATACCACTATATTTGAGAACTAAAACCTGATAAAATATAATCAATATCAATAAATACTTTTCATTTCACCACTAATATCAATGGAATTTTACTTCATAATATAAACACACTCCAGTGGTTTTTTTTTTAATCTGTAAAAATCCAATTTGGATCCACAAGACATTCTGCATAAAAGCCAAAATTGGGCCAGTCTGTATGCTAAAACCAGTTACCCAATCAAATGTCCCTTTTACTCCCCTTAGTAAACATGTTACAAATAAATGCAGTCATAAACTGTACATCAGCAAGTGGATGCTACCCACACATGCTTAATTACTTGAGTTAGGTAGACAATTAACTTCTCAAAGGAGATCTAATTATACACTATATATTTGAGTATAATAAACAGAATTATGTATGACTACACAGCTATATACCAGAAGCCAGAACTTTCTCTATATGTTTTACATATTGCAATCCATGATACATACATACCATAAAAGAAAGTTAGCTTAATTTTAAAAGAAAAAAATCAGTAGATTATTAAGCCAACGACTCCATAAACCAACATTTTAAATTTATAATGGCTATACTGTCTTCATACTTTGAAACATGTTCTAAAATACCTGAAATTACCAATTAGATTCCCTTTGTTTCCATGAGGACCTCATATCACCTGTGCTGAGAAATACATTCCAAAACTCAATGTTACCCAGAAACTTTAAAAAAAATCTGAAAATAACACTAGTAGGAAAAACATTTCAAGGCACAATTTTAGACAAAATCTTAGTTAATAAAGCAATGTTAGGAAGGCTAGAAAACATGCTCTAGAGAAACACAGAAAGCTGGAATTTTAATTTATGTGATATACTATACAATGGCATTAGTAAAACACTGAACAAGAGTGTTAGAAACAGTAAATTAATTTGAACAGTGATGGTGTATATTATGTCAAACTCATGTATGCTGAGAATTAGAAGGCTGAAGCATTAGAAAGAAAGGTTTTTATTAAGCAAAATGGCCATCCAATCCAATTCACTTACTCAGCTGATCAAATTTGCTGAACAAAAAAAGTAAATCTTGAATGGATATGTATGTCTCTAAATTTTAATTTAGTTCTGAATTTAAAACAAATTTATTCTATGTAAAGATTAGATAAGGAATGAAAGATGAAACCAAATGTATACTATATGCTATATTACACCTTTTTAAGTAAACTACCTATATGACTCCTAAAGGTTTTCTTTTATATCCTTCTCCAAAATCATTTAGATTATATAAACAAAGATAGTACTCAGCCTGATAAGGATAAGTTATATTGATAATGGCAAATTTAAAATGGATGCATATAATATTTTAGACAAATTCCACTCACGGGAAGAAAATAATCTTGACTATCAATTATAATTTTCTTTTTTTTTGTATTAGGGCAAGTTCATAGAAGCAGAGGGTATATTCATTTCATGTTTGTAAAATGAGGCCTTTCTCTACAAATATGGACTCACTGAGTTTTCCTTTATTTCAAAAGTAGTATGTTCTCAGTCACAATAGTTCAATAATGATTTTCTCTAAATTAAAGTGTTTTTTCAATTAGTATTTTTATAGTAAGCAGAAACATCTAAGTTCTGGCTGGGATGGTCTAGATAAAAATATAAGGAGTAAAAAATACAATTTAGCAACTTTTAGGTAAATTTAGAAAGTGACACTTTCCCTCATATACTTCTAAAAATTAAGAAAAACTTTCACCTCTAGAAAGAAACAACTCACATTACCTGCAAACAAGAAGCAAGAATGAAGAGAGTCAGCATTTCCTCAGGCCTTGAAATTAAGTTTCTTTTGCATTCATTTATAATTTTAAAAATAACAATAATAAATTAGACCAGGGATATCCAATGCAACAAATGCCCCCAAAATGCCTTTGGAATAAATCAAACCAAAGGAACACAGAGAATGTTTCAATGTAACTTAATTCCAGGGTTAATTGAAATGAAAGCTATTTTGTGCCAGAATTAGTAGAATGATTTTACAGTGAAGGTCAAATAGGCTGAAGTGAAGATGTTCTTAAACAAATAGCAAAAGATTTTTGTTTTGCTTTGAAAGAAACAGCTAATAAAAAGTTCTCCAAACTTACTGATTTTTTGTTTTCCTTTTTTTCTTTTACTGTAGCTTTATTCAGTAGGGAGTGGCAAGTTGCCTACAGAACAGAGATGAGCACAAACAAGTCACAGCACCAACTACATACAGCAACAAAAACAATGTTGGCTTGTACATAAAATTACACGATCAAATGTAACACAAATGGAATCAACAAAAAATTAGAAATCAGCTGGATTTTGAGGGATGAATTTTATTTCCAGATTTTAATTTTTAATACTTTTTTTTTTTAAGCCAAAGCATTAAATATACAACGAGAAATGTTGAGACAATCATATCTACTATTTCTGGCTATAAATTACAGAAAAGCTCTCCCCAAGTGGATCTGAGGATATTTAATATTTACATTTCAGTTAATTCCTACCTTTTGATAAATTTTATATAAGATCTTGATTATAAGCAGATCACACTATGAAAACACTTCTATGCATCTACATGAATTTTTTCTTGATATATAAATACTTCTCTGTGTATCCTTCAATTGACTTAAAGTTCTTTTTTCAATAGCTGGCATTAAATTTAGATTCTACTGATTTAAAAATAAACATTAAATAAACATAATAGAAAAATTCACTTTAGAGTGTCAGAATTAAAAATCTCTAAGAACGATTACTCTTAAATGTTCACATATTTTTCTGTTTGCAGGCTACTTCCTAAAAAAGTTCTAATTAGAAGAGGTTAAAAGCTCTGCAACATTTGGGAGAAGAATGTTATCAGCTCAACTAGAAGTAAGCATTTATCAATATTAAGGTGAAGAAACTGCAGAGAAAATTATAGAAAATTATAAGACTGCTTAAAATTTTTTCACATATTTGACAATTTATATCAAAACATCTCCAAAAATAATAAAACCTGCAAAAAAACAAAACAAAACAAAACAAAAACAAAAACAAAACAAAACACCAAAAAACCCACAGAGACATATTGGTTTCATCTATCAGAGTTCCTTCTAGCCCAAAGAGTTCTTTTAAAATTACGACTTCTGACTGAACTAGACGAGGAACGACAATTATTTAAAAAATATTTTTAAGACCAAATTAAAATTCTTTAATCTACTATACATGGCATTTTATTCTAGGAATTCTGTGCATCCAACACCATAACCCATAACAACTTAGGCTTAAAGTTAGTTTGACCTTTGTTCATCTATCCGTCCATCCATCCATCCAAGTAGTTACTGTGCACCTACATGCTAGATATCATTCTAGGCATTGGGAGAAGGCAGTAAAATATGAAGACACAGTTCTTTTCTCATGGAGCTTTGGTTCACACTTTATATATACAAAAGCACTAATAACCAGATATATCATAAAAATACAATTTCATATACTTTTTTTCAGTTATGGTCTATAACTATCATTCATTCATAGTCTTAAAAATCTGTGTAAACTACTTCTGTTTAAAGAAGTGGATTTACTGGAAAAAATGATATTTATTTAGCATCATAATATTTAGCTCTTTCTCAGAATTCTCTCATGGTAACTTAGAATATCCTTTCTGGGAATTATTTTCTCATTATTCTAAAACTATCAGGAGGAAAGACAGAAATAAATACACAAGAAAATGTCTTAGTTATAAATCTACACTGTCCACAGTTGGCTGGCTCTCCTTATATAACCTTCACCCAGTCCACTAAGAAAGCAGGCATATAAATTAAGAGATGTGGTTAAGCATGATTTGGAAAAGGCTTAATGGTCAAAAACATGAACTCAAGGAAAAAAAGAGCTAAAGCTCAGAGAAGTTTATTAGCTAGCAATATTTTCACTTAACTTTCAAAATTTCCCCAGTAAGTCCCAATCAAGAGCCATGTTTACCAGAGGGGGTGGGGCGAGGGGAAGACAACAACAGAACAATCAACTAGTATTCTTCCCAGCAGAATATAAAAGTACAAAGGTAGCATTATGTTCCTGCCAAAGTCAAAGGGCAAGAAAAAGCCAGAAGAGGAAAGATGAATAAAAATAAAAGAGCAGACTAAGGGTAAAACTACACTGAAAGGAGATGCAATTAAAGAATATCTTGAGATCAGAGCTTTTTTTCCCCTATCTTTATTTTTTAACTAGTAAATGTAAAATTTATCAGTCACATTAAAAAAAAAAATCTCATTTATTAATAACATAGTATACCTTTGCTCCATAATACTCTACTTTCCAACAATAAGTTTACCCAATACTTCACAATAATGCACTGAAACAATATTTAAATAATGTTCAAGAGAATAATTTTATGTGAAATTTTAATGTAATTATTCAGGTTTCAGGTCTGTTATAGTACAGGATATTGTATTATGGAGTGCTTTAAAAAGCACAATACGTAGTGCTGAATACAATACCAAATATAACCTGACTCTATTTTCTGAATTATTTTCACCATTTCCCTCCCTTCCTATGAAAGCTGGCAAGAATCTTGTTTATTTGGGTGGATGGAATGGGGGAATTTATTCCTTCATTAAATATTTCCTAAGTACTTACTAAGCGTCAAGCCCTGTTCCTTTCACTTTATCAAAATCATGGTTTCAAGTTGGACTCCAAGTTTGCTGATGATACAAAAAACATTTTTTTCTTTTAGGGTGACAACTATATGAAGAATTTCTACTAGATCATGTTATCAGGGAGTCAGTATCCATTCACTTTTTTTTCCCCCTTTTTCTAAATTAAATTTCTTGGAGTGACACTGGTTAATATAATTACACAGGTTTCGAGTATACAATTCACTAATACATTACATGTATACCGCATTGTGTGTTCACCACCCAAAGTTAAATTTCCTTCCAAATGTGCACAATTTCGTCTGATCTTGGAAGTTAAGCAGGGTTGGGTTTGGTTAGTACTTGGCTGGGAATACTCATTCACTTTTAACCAGTGAAAGTCAAAGACACTGCCACTTCTGAAACCCATTTACTCTCTGGAAAAGAGTTACTACTAGGCCTACCAAGAAGTTGGCCCAGATTATTTTTATTATGTGCTCATCATTTCTTATTTGTTTTTTAAACTGAATTACTGAATTAGATTTAAAGATAAACCTGAATAATACCCAAACTTAAGAGAAGACATTATTGACTATAGTAAGTTTCATGTTATAATCAAACCACCCTCTTGTCTGAGATTTAACTAGCTGAAAAATTATGTGGGGTTCTTCTAAGCTGCCTTGAGCTATTTTGAAAAGAAAAAGGCATGATAAATTGAGAGTTTCAATGCTAAGTATGCTTTACCATCTATGTATACGGTGAAAAGGTCTTTTTTTTTTTTTTTTTTTTATAAATACCACAGATACATTTTTATAAATAGGAATGGGGGAAAAATTCACACACAGCAGCCTGAAATAGCTTTTTAAAATGGAAATTTCACTGATCTTGCTAATGTCTCTAAGCAACTGAAGCCCTGTTCTAAAAAAAAAAAAAATGGCTGGGGATGGCTCTGCAGAGACACAAAGGCATGGGTTTTAGTAACTACAAAAATTCTTTCTCCTATACCCACCTCAGTCCCAAACTCCAGACCCACTAATGTTTCTTCCAGAATCACAGTTTAAACAAGCTAAATGAATTTGCATTAATCTCCCTTTGAATTAATAAACCATTCTTGAAATTCCATATGCAATTCAAAAACACAGTGGAAGCCATAAAAGAACACAGACCTAATTTCCTCAACAAATAGGGACGACTATGGACATCTGAAATGAAAAGCATTACTTGCAGTATTAGTGTGAGAAAGTCTAATAATTTGATCTGAATGGTGATGCAATATATTTTATAAGTAGCATTCAACATAAAATAAACAGATCACTCTGTTCTGGGAAAACCTGCCACAACCACATTATATCTCTGTACCCCTAACTTATTACTGAGAAATAATTGACAAATATCACTGGTTTGATTTAGGTTCAGATAACATCCATCTTCTCATGTAAGTATTAGAAAAAAAAAGAAAAAAGGAAAAAAATTTTCTCCCTGTGAACACTAGAATTTACTCTCTTAACAACTCTCCTATACATCACACAGCAACATTAACTACAGACATCATGTTGTACATTATACCCCTATTATTTATCTTAAACCTGGAATTTTGTTCCTTTTGACCATATTCCTCCAATTCCCACTCCTGTCCAACTCTGGTAACCAAAAGTCTGATCTCTTTATCGGTTTGTTTCCACATGTAAGTGAGATCACATAGTATTTGTCTTTCTCTGACTTACTTCACTTAGCATAATGCCTTTAAGGTCCATCCATGTTGTCACAGTGGTAGGTAGGATTTCTGAATACTCTATTGCATATAGATATATATACACATATACATACATATCACAACTTATTTATCCATTCATCCACTAATGGACACTTAGGTTGTTTCCATGTCTTGGCTACTGCAAATCATACTGCTATGAATATGGGGGTGCACACATTTTTTCGATTTAGTGTTTTCATTTCCTTTGGATATATTCCCATAAGTGGAACTGCTGGATCACATGGTAATTATATTTGTAATTTTTGAGGATCCTCCATATTGTTTTCTGTAATGGCTGCACCAATTTATAATCTCAACAACAGGACAAAAAGGTTTCCCTTTCTCTACATCCACACCAGCATTTGTTATCTCTTGTCTTTTTGATGATGGCCATTCTAACAGGACTGACGTAATATCTTACTGTGGTTTTAATTTGCATTTCTCTAAAGACTAGAGATGTTGAGCATCTTTCATGTACCTGTTGGCCTTTCATTTATCTTCCTGGAGAAATGCCTACTCAGGTCCTTCACCCATTTTTCAATTGGGTCATTCTTTTGTTATTGAGTTGTATGAGATTTTTATATATTTTGGATATTAACCTTTTATCAGATATATAGTTTGCAAATATTTTTCCCATTCTACAGGTCATCTTTTCACTTTGTTGATGGTTTCTTTTGCCGTACAGAAACTTTTTAGTTTGATGCAATCACACTTATTTTTTATGTTGTTGCTTGTGCTTTAGGTTCATATTCAATCATTACCAAGACCCATATTAAGAAGCCTTATTTCTGTTTTATTCTAGAATTTCAGGTTCAAGTCATTCATTTAAGTCTTTAATCCATTTTGAGTTAATTTTTGTGAGTGGGATAAGCTATGTATGGGTCCAGTTTAGTTTTTCATTCTTTTACATATGAATAGCCAATTATCTCAGTACCATTTATTGAAAACTGTCTTTTCTCCACTGATTATTCTCGGCTCTCTTGTTAAATATTAGTTGACTACATATGCCTGAGTTTACTTTGTGGCTCTTGATTGTTTCATTGGTCTATTTGTCTGTTTTTATGCCAATACCATATTGTTTTGATGACCACAACTTTATTGTATAGCTTGAAATCTGGAAGTGTAATGCTCCCTGCTTTGTCCTTCTTTCTTAGATTTCTTTAGCTATTCGGGGTCTTCTGTGGTTCCATATAAATTATAGGAGTATTTTTTATATTTCTGTAAAAAAATACCCTTAAAATCTTGATATAAATTACACTGAATATGTAGAGATGGCTTTTGGTAGTATTTTTTAAAAATATTATTATTTATGCCTACAGCAACTGGTCTTCCTAGGTGGTCTCTCATCTAAGTACTAACCAGGTTCAACCCTGCTAAGCTTCTGAGATTAGATATTGGGCTTGTTCAAGGTGGCATGGCTGTAGACCATGGACAGTGGCTCCATTGGGGTGCGAACCCAGGACCTTCTGCGTGTAAAGCAGATGTGCTAACCACTACACTATGGAACTATGTCCTTTTGGTTGAATGGATTTTTTAACAATATTAATTCTTCCAAATCAGGAACACTGGATACCTCCCATTTATTTGTGTTTTCTTTGATTTATTCATCAATGTCCTATAGTTTTCAGAGTGAAGATCTTTTACCTCCTTTGTTAAATTTATTCCTATTTTATTGTTTTTTTATGCTATTATAAATGAGATATATTTCTTTTTCAGAAAATTCACTACAGCCATGCCACCCTGAACGTGCCCGATCTCATCTGATCTCGGAAACTAAGCAGGGTCAGGCCTGGTTAGTACTTGGATGGGAGACCACCTAGGAAGACCAGCTGCTGTAGGTGTTTAAAAAAAAAGAAAAAAGAAAATTCATTATTAGTATACAGAAATACTACAAATTTTTGTATATTAATTTTGTATCCTTCAACTTTACTGAATTCATTGATTAGGTCTGACTTTTGTTGTCCTCAGGATTTTCTATATATAAAACCATGACATCTGCAAACAGATGATTTTACTCCTTCTCTTTCAATTCTGATACCTTTTATTTCTTTTTCTTGCCTGACTGTTCCAGCTAGAACTTCTAGTAATATTCTGAATAGGAGTGATGAGGGTGTGGACTCTTTGGCTTATTTCTGATCTTTGAGGGAAAGCTTTCAACCTTTCACCATTGAGTATGTTAGCTATGGGCTTGTCCTTGTGACCTTAATTATGTTGAGATATGTTCCTTCTATGTCAAATTTGTTAAAGAGTTTTTATCATAAATGAATGCTGAATTTTGTCTAATACTTTTTCTGCAGCTATTGAGATGATCATATGATTCTTTTTCTTCATTCTATTAATGTGATGTATCACATCGATTTGTGTATGCTGAACCATCTTTGCATCCCAAGGATACATCCCACTTGATCATAGCGAGTGGTCCTTTTAATGTGCTGCTGAATTTGCTAGAATTTTATTGAGAATGTCTATATTCATCAGGGATACTGGCCTGCTGTTTTCTATTAGTGTCCTTTTCTGGTTTTGGTATATCAGGATAAAGCTGTCCTCATAAAATGAATTTGGGAGTATTTCCTCCTCTTCAATTTTTTTGGACAGGTTTGAGAAGGATCAGTTTTAATTCTTCTTCATGTATTTGATAAAATCACAAGTGAAGCTATCTTGTCCTGGAAATTTCTTCACTGGGAAACTTTAGATTACTGATTCAATATCCTCGCTAGTAATTGGTCTATTCGGATTTCCTATTTCTTCCTGGTTTAGTCTTAGTAGATGGTACATCTCTAAGAAGTTTTCCATTTCCTTTAGTCTGTCCAGTTTGCTGGCATGCAGTTGTTCATGGTAGCTTCTTTTGGTCCTTTGAATTTCCATGGTATCAGTTAAAATGCCTTCTTTTTCATTTATAATTTTGTTAATTTGGGTCTTTTTTTTTTCTTGGTTAATCTAGCTAAGGGTATATCAATTCTGTGTATCATTAACAAAGAACCAACTCTTGGTTTGGTTAATCTTTTCTATTTCTGTTCTCTATTTCATTTACTTCTACTCTAGTCTTTATTATTTCCTTTTTCTGCTAATTTTGGACTCAGTTCTTTTTCTAGTTCCTTAAGGCATAGATTTAGGTTGTTTATTTGGGATCCTTCTTGATTGTTAGTGTTTATTGTTATACACTTCCCTCTTAGAACTGCTTTTGCTGCATCCGACAAGTTCTGGTATGTTGTGTTTTCATTTTTGTTTATCTCAAGAAACTTTATTTTCCCTTTAATTTCTTCTTTGATCCACTGGTTATTCAGTTCAGAGATGTTGTTTAATTTCCATGTGCTCGTAAATTTTCCAGTTTTCCTCATTATTGATTTCCAGTTTCATGTCATTGTAGTCAGGGGAGATACTTGGTATTATTTCCATCTTCTTGAATTTGCTAACACTTGTTTAGTGGCCTAACATATGGTTTACCCTAGAAAATATAGTGTGTGTTTGAGAAGAATGTGCACTGTGCTATTGTTAAATAGAATGTTCTGTATATGTCTGTTAGGTGAATATATGGTATTATTCAAATCTGTTTCCTCATTGATTGTCTTGATGATTTATCCATTGTTAAGAGGGGGATATTAAAGTACCCAACTATTACTGTGTTACTGTTATTTCTCATTTTAGCCCTGTTAGTTTTTACTTTACATATTTAGATGCTCCAATGTTGGGCACATAAATATTTACAATTACTATGTCTTCTTGATGTATTGACCCCTTCATCATTATATAATTACTTTGTCTCTTTTCACTATTTTTAGCTTAAACTTTGTTTTGTCTGATATAAATAAAGCCTGAAACAGCTTTTAAAAATGGTAATTTCACTGATCTTGCTAATGTCTATAAGCAACTGAAGCCTTGTGCTAAAAAACAAGTGGCTGGGGATAACTCTGCAAAGAAAGAGACACAAAGGCACAGGTTTTGGTAAATGCATATATAAATTCTTTTTCTTGAATTCTTAAACTCCAGATCCACTACTGTTTCTTCCAGAATCACAGTTTAAACAGGTGAAGTAGATTTGCATTAATCTCCTTGAAATGAATAAGTCGTTCCTGAAATTGCATATGTAATTCAGAACCACACTAGAAGCTCTAAGATAAGAACTTCCTCAACAAGTAGGAGATAACTGTGGACATCTGAACTCAGAAGCATTGTTTGCAGTGCTAGTGTTAGAAAGTCTAATAATTTGATCTGAATGATACAATATATTTTATAAGTAGCATTCCACATAAAATAGTTTGTCCTAGGAAAACCTGACATTAATACATGTATCTTAAGAAAACAAAATTATAGATCAAGCACCTCATAATGCAAAATGCAAGGAGCAGACCTGCCTCATATGTTAAAGACCCTATGAGTAATTTAGGCAAAAGATAACCCCTCCAATTCCATAATATATCTTATTTCAACTACATTCATTATACCCAATAGATTTGGTGTATCATAAACATGCTCTCAATGTAAGAAAAATTTATTATTTTTAAAGTTATCTCCTTAAAATACTTCAGACTATTTCCTAAGCAATAGTTAAATTTTTTTCAAAGCCAATCCTAACAACAATTCTTAATGTATTACTCATCCAAACTGACTCAGTATTATCAACTATCCACCAGCAACAGCTAAGTGTCTCTTTGGTAAAACATTATTTCAAGTTAATTTTGGATTAACAATGGTGATCTCTAACCTTAAACATACCTGGTATAAACAGTGGCACACACTTCGAAGCTGAGGGGGGAATTCTGAGGAGGAACTGATAATAGCATGGAAGAACTTTTCAGTCATCTGAAGGAGGTTTCGCTGGTTTTCCTCAAGGCTCTCTGACTGTTCTAACCTAAAAAAAAAAAAAAAAAAAGGTAAAATCAATTAAATACAAACAAAAACACTCCATACAAGAGACCCCTTAAGAGACATTCAGCCAAATACAGTGTTTAAACTTTACTGGCATCCTGATTTAACAAACCAACTACAAAAAAGGCAATTTCAAAAACTGTATAAAAATTCTTATGCTCTTATATTCTCACAAATTTAGTATATGATTTTTAATTCCTTTTTTTGTCTTGTCAATCCAGTAGTTAAAAAAGGGCATCTCATGTTTTTAACTTTTGGTTCCATGACTTCTGGTAAAGTCAGAAATATTTTCATATATTTTGTGGCCATTCATGTTTCCCTTATTTTGAACTGCCTTTCACATACAGTCTGCTATTTTTAACTGCCAGGTGTCCATCCTATCAATACCTAAAACTCAGTTTGCCCAAAATTAACTGATTTTTCCTCCTACTCTTCTACCTCATCCTGCGCTCCCCATGTTATCAATGGCACTATCACTATCTTAATCACATCATTCTGGTGACCTCTGATGTCACTTTTGCCTGCTGTACTCCCCACATTCAATCAGGGTTCTAATTCTTCAGTATGACCTCTAAAGTCTTATTGTTGTGACTAAAGGCAGAAATTTGGAGGGCAGACTTACTAGGTTTAAATATCAGCTCTAATACTGATCATTATGGCCTTGGTCAAGATAATGTCTCTGGGTCTCAAATTTTTTTCATCAAGAAGACAGGAATAATAATTCTGCCTACTTTATGGGGCTTAAATTTCACCCAAAGGCTCTCAAATCCACAGAGCTTTATAAGAGCTCCTCACCTGGCATAATCTGAACTCTCAAAACGTTATCACCTTGGAAACTCATTACATAACTACTTGTTATATGTCTTATCTCCTCTACTAAATTACAAAGTCCTTAAAGAAAGGAAGTACTCATATTTGTCCCCTTAAAAACTAGCACAGTACCTTAATAAGCAAGTATTGATTTTTACACTAATTTACATGTTATATAATAAATACTTGGACATTTCAAGTTATCATTTTAGATTCCATGCAGCTCACTGCGTGGTGCAGCATATGGATATAGTAAGAGTTCAGATATTAATATGGATACAAGGTAGAAAAGATTTCATGGGATAGGTGAGTTCTAAAAGAGGAACAGAATTTGCATAGGCAAAAAGAAATAATGATAATTCAGAAATAAGGAGCAGGCAGAGCAGGTACTCAATTCAATTCAATAAACATTTACACACATCTGCTATGTACCATCATAGTGACAAGTGCAGAGGATTCAACAATACTTGGCCTTTGACCTCTTCAAAGAGGGAAAGACATGCAGACACTAGGTAATGAGTACAATAATTCAAGGATAAAGGCAAAATAGCAAACCAGAAATAGACATGATTAATTTACAGGGCTGGTGGTTTCTGGGAAGCCAGAGGCAGAAAATGAACTTGTAATATATGGAGAACTGAAAAGAGAATGGTCTAACTATAGGGATTATATGCAGGGAGATCAGTTAAGAAGCCACAATAGTAATTCGAATTAAGAGATATGGAGAGCATACCTCCAGTTTCATGGTATGAAAGGTTCATAATTTATTTAACAACGTTAGAAGAAATTCCTAGAAACCCTGAGAGTCGTCTATTTTGTGGGAACTTTTTCTTAATAAGTCAACCTTGTAGTAGGTATGCTGCAGTTAGTTTCAGGTGTCCCTCTGAAACACTACTTTCTAACCACAATGCTCTCTTGTCTCCCACACGCCAATAACAATTTTTTGGGTATTCCATTAATTCTGAACTCTAAAGAAGTTCTGTATATAATTATCTAAGTGCTTGTATAAAACTTTTCCCTTTGTTAGAATTTCAAAGAAACGGCCTTTTAAAAAAAATTCTGTTGTCCTATTTTTAATCTTATTGATTTCCGATCTCATTTTTATTTCTTTGCTTCTGCCTGCTTTAGGTTTATATTGCTCTTCTCTAATTTTTTAAGGTGAAAGTTTATTGATTTTTAGATCTTTCTTTTTTCATGTATGCATTACATGCTATAAATGTCCCTCCTAGCACTGCTTTCACCACCTCCTACAAATGTTAATAAGATGTATTTTCATTTACTTAGTTTTCTTTTCTTCTTTGCATTACGGTCTGAGAAATTTCTATTGACATTATCTTCAAATTTACTGACTCTTTCCTTAGTTGTATCCAGTCTACTGAATGTCCATCAAAGGCATTCTTTCTTTCTGTTAGAATGTTTTTGATTTCTAGCATTTCCTTTTGATTCTTTCTTAGTGTTTTCATCTTTGTTTATATTACCCACCTATTCTTACAAATTTTTTCCACTAGAGCGCTTAACATATTAATTCTAGTCTCTAATTCCAAAATCTAGAGCTCTTAACATATTAATCCTAGTCTCTAATTCCAAAATCTCTACCATATCTGAATCTGGTTCTGATGCTTGCTTTGTCTCTTCAGACCATGATTTTTAAATTTTTTTTTTATTTTTACCTTTTAGCATTCTCTGTAATTTTTTGTTGAAATACAGATCCAAGATGTGCTGTGTAGCAGGAACTGAGATAAACAGGTCTTTAGTATAAGGTTTAAGTTAACTTGGCTAGGACTTAGGTTGTGTTTAATGTTTACTGTAGCTATAAATGTCAATTTTCTCCCATGTCCTTGTTTTTGTCTTCATAGCTGTCCTTGGCTTTCACTAGAAACTTCTTGCAGAGTCTCCTGGTTTTGGCTCTCTTAGCTGTAATCCACTGTTAATTCAGTGGAGTCCTGCTGATGTAGTAGTGAGGTATTGTTTTACTGGGCCCTGGGCTGTGACCTTCAGCAGTTTCTAAGCCATATTTTTCTCCCCTTCTGTGAGATAAGAAGGCTAGAGGGGGCTGAAGGTGGCTAACTGCCCATCCTCCAGGTCAGATAAGGCTCTGGTAGTTTCCCTTGTGGGCAGGCTTTTGTAAGGGAAAAAATAATACTATGAGGATATTTCAAAATGGTTAATTTTCCTCTTCCCCTGTCCAGAGCACAAGGGGATTTTCCTCCCCTCTTCACCATGAGAACCTGGTAGGACTTCTACAGGCAAAACTCAAGAAGTGTGGAGATCTCCTTAAGATAGGGCCCCCAAAGGTTTTAACTCTCAAGCTAATCCATACTCAACCTCCAGCAATTTGTCATTTATGTTGTAAGTGTCCTACCAGTTACTGGCTCCAGAAGCAGTCTTCTGGTTAATTTAGGGATTCTCTGTATTTGCCTGTCTCTCTCGGTTCTGAAGTGGTGGTTTGCCCTGTGACTTCAATTCTGATGGATCTAAGAGTTGCTGATATTGTTTTCAGTTTTTCCTTGTGAACACAGGAGTGTCAACTTCCAAGCTCTTTACATGTCAGAGTGAACCTCAGTTTGATTCTAAGTAACCTGAATATAAGTTTTTCATCTAGTTCTCTTACCTGTACCACAGTACTTGGTACAGTAGATTTCTTTTAGGCAGTAAGTCATTCTTTAATCTTTAGAAAGTAAAATTGCCTAATGGTAACAAAACACAAGATAGTGTTAAAGGAATGTTGCTTTTAAGTTTTAAAACTGTAACTATTTATTTTAACAATAACTGGCTAATTAGGGTTCTGATTAGATTTTATAGTTGATACTTCATAACAGGATGGGTAAAAAATATCTACTGATAAAAAGTGGCTAAATAAAAATTATTTAGGAAGAGGAACCATCAAGAAACTCTGGACTTAAGATAAAAAATAAAATAATGTTAAGGTCCTAACTGAAAAACAGACAAGAGATGTGTCTTAGAAAAAATAAGCATAAACATTTAAAATTCACTCATTCAACAAATATTTATAAAATGTCCACTCTAAGCTAGATACCATGTTACCATGTTTATATCCTTTAGAGGACATAAAGATGTACAAAATGTAAAAGAGTCAACAGTATAGAGAGGAAATAGATTCAATGATGGTATAGAACAAAGAAAAAAATTATTTCTTTGTGCATGTATAATATGTGTATATGGGCGGCACCTGGTGACAGGCAGAAAGCTTCACAGAGGTGGTGGTTTTTAACCTGTACCTTGCAACACCCTTTGGTCTATTTCCTTTCTAAGTCACTCCTCATTATGAGGAGGGGTGAGTCAGAAAAAAAAAAAACAGCCAAGCATGCTCAGCTTGGTGCCATCCTCTCCATTCTAGATATGTTTGCCAGCATAAAAGATGTACTCTTGTCTGCTCTCCACTTGTGTGGTAAAAGCCTGCTAGCCCCTTTGAGGTAAGTTTGTAGTTAACCACCTGTGCAAGGAATGGGGTAGATGAGTATAATTCAAGGTGAAGTGTCAACAAGCCTATCTGCCCATAGGATCTAAAACCACATTCTCTAATTATTTTCATCAGAAATAAAGGTGATAGCTGATTCCTGAATGGTTCTTCTTCCATCCCTCCTCCCTCTACCCATTTGGTTTTGAACTTGGGCAGGGAAGAGGAAAATTATTAGGCATCTCTGACCTGAAAGAACCCCATGTGTCAAGCCACTTAAAAATATGCAACATATGCATATTTCATTGGAGCTAACCTACAGAGAACACATGAAAGGATGACAAAAAGTGACAGTGGATTATAGTGAGACAGCTAAAGAGCTCTGTATTTTATCTTGCAGTCAATGGGGAACAACTGGTGGTTTCTAAGAAGTAAAGTGATGAAAAGATTTAGGTTTCAGAATAATTCCTACAGCAAATAACCCGAAAATGAAAAAAACAAAAACAAATGCTGGGACAATAATTAGGGAGTTACTGCAAATGTCAATGGGATCGATATGGTATTGGCTAAATAGTGATATAGCCAAACTATGAAATATCATGCAGCAGTTAAAAAGAATATTACACAGACACACACACACACAGACCTAAGACATAATGTTAAGTCAAAAAGATTAAGCTGCAAAACCACAGACAATATATTACCATTTATATTAAGCACTCACATTAGTTTCTACACTACATATATATATGCAATGCATTGAAAAAGGACAGAACAGACTAAACTAGTAACATTACTATATCTCTAGAGGTGGTAGTCAGACACCTTTAATGATATTTGTAATTTTTTTTTTTTAAGAAAAATGTATTTGTGTGTAACTTTCATAATTAAAAACTAAGTTTAAGAACCAAGAGGAGAAACTGTGAGGGCAAGGCTCAACTACTGTACAGTGCCTCTACTGAGACCCTACCATTGCAGTCGCAGTGACAAAATGGAGAGCAGTTGTAGACGAGAGGACAACAAACCTGGTAGGATCCACTTCAAAGCTAACATGTTGCCAATCAGAAGAAGTGATCACAATTCGTAATAAAGGATCTAAGAGTTTTTGTAGGTAGGTAGCACCATATACCTAAAGAAATACACGAGTTAGAATTTATTATGCCTGATCCAAATATCTTACATTAAAGACATTCTGCTCTGTACATGCTGTACATAAGTACTGCCTGACAGACCTCTGCACAAAAATAGATGAATGAATACAAACCTTGAAACAGAAGGTCATTATTTTACTAGCTAGGCTGTTGCCTCGGAAAAGAGTCTGCATGGAGTCCGCCAATTCTACTTCCTTAGAAAACATGTTCCAGAGCAGTTGGTAGAGTAAATGCCGAGAATCAAATAGAGTCACTAGAACGCGAGCTAATTCATCCTGAGAACAAAACAAATTGTGTTTGTATGAACAATCTCATTTTTTCTTAAGCAGGACTGAGGCAAAACCAAAATTGACAATCATGTGCTGAATCAAGGTAAATGGTAACTGATTAATTTTCCCCTGGGATTTATCTGTGTACATATGTCTACAATATATGACTATTTCTATATACCTTACGATAGCTGTTAATTCTAAGGATTAACTGGTGAAAGATAAGAGAGGCCGAAGCTTTACCAGGAGATAGAAAATCAATCCAGATTCGGCTTAAAAAAATAACAAAATGAAAGAGAATAGAAATAGAAGATGATGGCAGAGTCTACTTTGACATGCACAGATCTTTTTCTCAGAAAATTAGTGAGCAGGAATAAGGCTTTGGTGACCACAAGAGCTCTACTCTTTTCTCATATGGTCAGGGGAACTCAGTGAACACTGAATCTGTGCAGGGCAGAGAAACAACAAAAATATAAAGACTACAGAACTTGCAGGAAGTCAGGAAAAAGACTGTGCATTCAGAACCAAGAGATTAGCAAGATTTATGTACAAAGCAGGGGTGGGAGGCTAATTCCCATCTAGTACCTAAATGATAACCCTCATGATTTCCCATAGTACAATATTTTTTTGGTATACTCAAGAAAAATGATGTGATAGTAAATTACTGTTTAACCCCATATTCTGGGAAAAAATTTAAAGAGAACCAGGGGACAAGTTCTCTGCTCTCATGGAGCTCACATTCTGGTAGAATGAGAATAAATAATCAAGTAAAGATGATAATTTCACATAGTGAATAAATGCTAAAAAAATATAACAAGGTAATGTGACAGAATGAACGTGGGTATGGTTTTGATTACATGGCCAGAAAAGACCTCACTAAGAAAGCGACATCTGAATTGAAACCTGAACAAGAAGTTGGCCATGTGAGGTCGGGGAAGAAGCGTTCCAGGTGGTAGAGGTGGCAGCAGTAAGGGTGCTCTAGGGTGGAAATAACCCTAACATGTCTGATGGCCAATGTGGTTTAAATTTGGTGAACAAGAAGGAAAATGGCATAAGATGATGTCAGAAATGAGACAGGGTCCAGATTGGGTAAAGCTCCATAGTCCAGAGTTAGAATTTTAATTTAAGTATGAGGAAAAAGATCCTACAGTGTTTAAACATAAATAAATCTACAAGTAATGACAGATTATCTTATTAGTTATAATTTACTAAAATAAAATCATTTTTTGGTATAATATAAACTGACTAGCTTTTTAACATGGAAAGGGACAACCCTTCCCAAATTTTTAGCATTTATTACTAAGAATGGCATGGTTTTAGGAAATTTTTTATTAAGAGCCAAAGAATCATATTATGACTTCAGTGTTTAAAACAAGAAACATCTTAATTTCAAATGTAGAGTGCTTAAAATTTTAAAAAACTATACAATGCATTATAGAAAAAAGTTATGAATTGAAGATCATCAACAGGCACAAGCATTGAATTCTAATTCTACAGCATTACTAACAACTAAACATGAGATTTAACCAAAGTATCTCATTTAGTATATGAGGGCACCAGAGCAGTGGTTTTAATTTTCTTCTGATCAGTGTTTAAATGGAATTTTTCAATGGGACAGGTAAGAAGTTTGAGTTTTACTTTAAGTATGAAGAATAAGATCCTCATACTTTAGGTAAGAATATTACTGAGGACCAGAAGTTCCAACCACTTCCTCACAGTTGAAAATCACTCAAATAATATCTGGTTTCTTCCAGCTCTAAAGTTTTAGCAATTCATTCAATAAAAACTTATTGAATGAATAAATTTTGAATCATCTGCTATGTGCCAGACACTCTTCTTTCCCACTTACTCAATGAACTTACCCACTGAGAACAAGGGACCACATTGGCCAGAGCCATAGCTATAGGGAGTTCTCCCTGATCACCCATCATCGTGACCAATTCCACCAGTCTCTCAAACCGATCTGCCAACACCGTTTCTGCAAGTGTGTCAAATTCTGTGCCTTGCTGGAGGATTTTTGTCAGAACTTCCATAAATGTGGCTCTTGTCTGGAGATCTTTGTGATAACCTAAACCTGACATGAACAGATAGATGTAAATTTACTAACATGGCATTGCTGAAGTAATTTTACTAGTCTCACATGCCAATCTCTAAGTTTTAAATTTCTATATGAAGCTCTCATTTTATCTCACCTATGGAGTGCATGAGGCCACTGTCCACGTTAGCATTGAGTAAGTTTGACATTGCAAGGACTGTACAGTGCCTCAGTGATGCCAGCCTCCGAGACATGCCACGTTTCCTGCCACCTGTTTGTGCATTTTCATCTTCAACTTCACTACAGTCATTCAAAAGGTTCATAAACAATGTGAAATACCTGAGAAATAAAAAGACTGACCCTTACACAGTTGAAGGCCACATCAACCAGAAAGCTAATCACACATTCTGAAACCATGATATGCACATCAAATGAGTGGCCATGTTTATCTGCTTCTCTCCCGTCTTGGGGTAATCAGCCAGCATGGGTCATTACAAAGTATGCTGTGCTGAATATGATTTTATCCTGACAAAGCCCAGTACATATTTCATAACGTAAACATCACATTGTTGCAATGTTTCCCGGTAAATGTATCACTTTTAACGTTCAGCATGTAAAATTAGTGGTCCAAATAGTTGATCTGGGTTATGTTGCCTTAATGCAACCTGGGTTATATATCGCCAATAAAAATTCACTGATCAGATTATTTTCTTTAAAAACCAGTTGTTTTCCTGTCCCACTCCTATAATAAAAAATATTGCTTCATGCATTATGTTATATTTTATGAGACAGCAGCCGATGGCCATTACACCAAAGCAGTGATGTCCATTTTCTAAATATAATCATTTACAACTTTGATTATACTTTGTTTTGTTGTGTGTGGGACTCTGGTTTTTGCTTTCTGTTTTTGGTGATTGAAATTTACTTAAGAAATAACTGTGATTTGGCTTCCATTAATTCCACACCATCTCCTTCCTCAGGCTGCAGCGGGAGACCAGCCAGGAGTGAAACTACTGCTTCCATGCTTGCCTGGTCCAAATCTCTGAAGAAAATATATTTAAAGACCATAAGTATTTTAGGTTCTTCAACTCCACCTTCCCATCAAATAACCTTCTTCCTAAAAGACACAAACTTTAGGAACTACCTATTTCATTAAACAAATTATTAGGACAACCTAAATAATTTGAGTTAATATGCAGATCCCAAAACGCAAAAACATTTCAAGCTGAAGAGAGGATGACAATAACTTTCTTCAAAGTAATCTCGGCAAAATGACTACCTTACATCAGAAGCATGTACTACAAAACTAAATCTGGGTAAAGAAATGTATGTGAATAGTTATTAAGTAGTTCATGGCATTTAATTATTTTCTAACATGTGGCAATAAATATTTATCATTAGAGCAAACTTAAGCAATTACTTTTTAGAATGACTCAAAATAATTAAGTTTTTCGAATAATACTTTTATCTATATAATCACAAAATACAATCTAAGGTTTTATCTATTTTCCAATAACTGTATACAATAACTGTATACTTCCTAAACAGACATTAACTTTCCAAACTTAACACTCTTTCACAAAAACAGTAAAGATTAATATCTTTACCTAATTCAAATGCAAAAGCTTGATATCCAGAAAAACAATTTCAATATACATAAAATATATATGTAATAGCTATAAAGAAGTAGTACTAATGGCCAAAGTAAATCTGCTAATACTTAAGGGTCATTCTCTTTTTTACCTTGTTAGACATTTTACATCATCATCTGCAGCTTGGTTTGATGTTCCCATAACCCAGTCTGTCAAGTATTCGACCATCTTATTCCTATAGAATAGCAGAGAAAAGGAAAACAGCAATTTTTTTTTAAAGTCACACATACGCGTTTTTAAATAGTGCATAAAATGTGCCAAGTCATCTAGGCAACACAACAATTTCATAAAAGAGATATTGCTATTATAAATCTAACAGAAGGAGATAAACACAGGCAACTTGGATACTGATCCTCCAAGTCAGCCCTTAGTTATGGTCATCGGTTTGGAAACCAAACCAAATTCTTAGTTCAAGTGCATCACAGTTTTAGAAAAAGGGAGTGCTATCATAGGCACAAAGCTTTGGGCAATTTGGAAGACATGAAGAGAAAGCAAACAGGTAAAATGCTCCTTTTCCACCTCTCCTCCCACCACTTCCCATGATAACCAGGTACCTATTTTTCTGTACTTCATTAACATAATAAGATTTAGAAGACCTTACTTTGTTCTTTTAAGAACTTACCTAAATTTCATTTCTTGACAAAATGAGAGGTCATCTCTCCTTGCCATCATTACCTCAACTAATTGACACAGTTTCGTTTTTATTTGAATTGCATGGACCATATTCCCAAGTACACGAACATATCTATTTAGACACAGAAATATTCAAAAAATTATCAGATAAAGAGAAGGTTTTATAAATGTTTTAACCTCTAAGTAAAATGACTAAATGTAACTATAAAAACTGCAAGTTTTTTATTTTATTAATATGAGAACAAACATAACTTCTGGTTACCTACTGTCACACCCCAATTTGGGTGCAACAAAGGATAGCAAATAACTTCATTAATAACTACTAATACCAGTGTGTTTCTGCTACACTTCAGTAGAATGCTTACCTGACCAAATTTAACATCATTGTTTCAATGCTAGCTTGCCCCAGATGTTCGGAGCTGCCTTCGGTATGATTATCTAGTAAATTCTTCATTATAGCTATGGTTTGCTCTACAAATTGAGTATTGGTGTCAGTCAATAAAACCTACACAAAGGACAAAATACAAATGAAATCAATGCACAGCAGACAGACCAGAGAGATGAAGTTGCCCTATCTAAATGTATATATATGCAGAAATGCACCTACAGACATATATCGAAATTGGCACATAGATACAAAGACACCCATACCAAAGACATTCATAATCCCAGCATGCCTATACACTAGTTCCTAAAAAGCAAACTGATCCCATATTGGATGATTCTTCTTTCAGCAATTTTTTTGTCTATTTTTAAAAAATTTTGAGTGAATGTTCATGTCAGTATCTAAATAATCTAAAAGAAAAAGTCTTCGTTATTTCAAACAAGCTATTCTGTTCATAGGGAAGGGTGAAAAATAAAGCAGAACACACTTTACCTGTCCTTGAGAGTCAAAAAACTTGCTGATGGTATTCTTCAATTTGTTAAATAGCATTGGATAAAGAGCAGGACTCAATTCTAGACCCACCAGATCCTTCACATTGGTCCGTATTTGAAGTCCCACTTTCTCATGGTTGCACACCATTAAGGACAGCAGCCGATCCATAAATTTGCTGACAGGTGTATCTGCATTTCCCTCTGAGGACATCACAGAAATCATGGAACCCTTGCGTTCACTGACTGGGCCCATGGGTGGGCTATAGGTTGCCAGGCCAGAATTGCTTCTCTGCTGCAGGCACACTCCCCCAAGAGCACAAAGGAAGCCAGTCATGTTGATCCATTCCTGTAGGGAGTCCGTGTCAGACAAATCTATGGATCCTCCTCCACTCACATGAGACATTCGCCTCTTAACAATGGTCTTGTGAAGGCTTTCAGCAGCCTAAATACAAAATTTTCATGGAAAGCATGAATTCAACCTAAATTGACTGAGAGACTTGACAAATGGCTTTTTAGTCAATATGTCTTCCATGACAAATAAACATTTTTACACTTAAAAAATTCAACTCTTCATTCTTCCTTCCATTTCTAGTTACATCAAGGTACACCTTACTGCTTGAGGGAAGATGAGCCTTACAGAATTGAGGGTAGCAATAAACAAGAGTTGCAGTATCAGATATAGCAGGTAGTGATGGACTGCAGCTCAGAGAGGAACATCCTCTTAAAATATTAGTTTATATCAATTTCTGGAACAAAAGCAATGTCTATGCTATTTCGAGGAATATAAGCATTTAGAGATTTTTAACCAAGTAGTGTGTGCACTTATTAACTTAGTGATTGCCGAGATTCAAATGCTCTGGGACCAGCTCTGTAAACACTGTACTACTATTAACAAAAATTCTACATGGCAAGACGAGAGTAATCATATAGAAGAACCACACAAAACAGAGTATAATGAAAGAAGTACAAGAAGATAAAAATCAATATGAAAAAAATCAAACTCTATAAGAACTTGGAATCTGACTAAGGAGGAATCTTCAGAGTTTTGATCCTTTTCATTTATGGAGTACAGATAAGAGGGAAAAACACTTATTCTGTGTGGCAAATTTTTTTCAAATTCAATTTCCCTTATATGCTGCTTACAAGAATACTCATCCTACTATAGAGAATATCTCAACCCAAGAAAGCAACATATTAGGAACATTCTGTGATATGAATGATATACCAATGCATTTGCTTCATTATAAATGTTTGTTCTGTAGGAAAAATGGCCTTTCTCTCAAGGAATGCTTTGATTACGGAACTCCTGAAACTGCCATTTCTTATATCACATGCATTTATTACAGTTTTATCTAATGTTAGAATATGGCTACATATCCCTGCTGTCATGCAGCAGCACATTATCCCTTTTAGGACCTATATGATCAAATATTTATACAAGCTCTCTGATCAGGAGTTAAGATAGAATGTGGCTTTCCAAATGGCTGACTTCAGGTGAGGCACATTGGATACACTGTGCTTTAATAAAAAAAGCCAGAATTCTGCATTTAGTACTTAATGTCACCTACTTTAATTATAAGGCTGGCTGGACTAAGTCAGATAACAAATCAACTTCACACCTTCAATGATATGTGTAATAATGAAACATTAGTATCAGCAGAAACGTCCACTGCAAAAGAACTGGCAGACTGGCTTGAAGCAACAACGTGGTAAAGCACATATTTGGACCAAATTTACACGCTAACATTATTAAGCAGTGCTGAGTGGTTCTGAATTTTTTGGCAGCATATGGGTGACTGAATACTCAGCATATTGACTGTGTCTGGGCTGTAGCACAGTTGAAACACTAGTCCGTAAAGGCATGGCTTAGTTCTTTCACTCATCAAGAATTTGGATCCTATACCACTTAGACATCTCCTTAATCTGATCTCAGCTCTTGAGCCAAGTGTTCATATCGAACAGACATTATACTTGGCATCGATGGTAGTTCACGTATTATGGAATACTACACTAGTAGCTAAGGTTCAGCTATCTACAGAGTTATTTTGCATCTTTATTAACTACTTACTCTTCCTGTTGGAAATAAGAAAAGCAAGAAGAGCTTAGAACTGTTTCAGGTCTTTGGTCACCTGCAGCTAGTCCTCAAAGCAGTGATAATAGTGATACCCACCAAAGTGGAGGCAGTGGCATTGAAATGGATGAGCAACTTATTAATAGATCCAAACGTGCAACAGCAACTTTCAGACACAGAGGAATCATGCAGGGAAGCTCTGGTGAAACTACCAACAGCAGTGAAGATGGATGCAGTGGTTGTTAGCAGTAGTGGGCATAGTGATGGATCTAGAAATGAGGTAAATTCTAGTCATGCAAGCAAGTCCGGTGGGAGTCCTAGCAATGAGGTATAGTCAGAAGACACTGCAGATACTGAGCCCTTAAAAAAAGTGAAGGTGATGATCAGAGTCATATTCCTCCTAAAAGCAGTTGTGGTACAGATCATCAGAACAGCAAGTTAGAAAGTCAAGCAAGCTTTTGCTTAGACGATTTCCATGGCCCACCAGAAAGAAGTGGGACAAGCAATGGAACAGGAAAGAATCTGGTTTTTAACACTGAGTCAATGCCATTGGTAGATAACCAAATACAAAAGCTAGATGCCTGTTCACACTCTAAAGATCCAGAGGTGATATTTCAAGGGAAATAAATGCTGCTTATATAACACAAGCAACTCAGGAATTCCTATTACATGCACTGGGGATTTTCTTGAGGAGACCACTGAAAGGAAATTATTTAGTTGCCAGCAGTTTTTTTGTCCATAGCATCACCATCACCATCACCATCACCTTCATCACCATTATGATGAACATATGGTTGATCATATGCTAAGTGCAAATGATGTCAGTTGCAACAGCTCCCAGGTCAATGCAAAATTAGAAAAAAAAAAAAATGGCTGATTTTGATGGTGAAGATCTGGGTGTGAAGAAGAGCTAGTTTAGATTCACATGCAAAGTTAATATCTCCAACATCTTCCCAATTTAACATCTATTTACCATGAACATCTTAGTCAAAAACCTGCAGTTCATAAACATCAATTCAACAGTAATGATGTGACAGACATTAATTTGGGTAACATTTGCAAGAAAGGAAACATTTTGTTGTGGGATACAGTCCAAGATGATGATGCAGTTAATCTCTCTAAAGGACTAATAAATGAAGCAAAGAAACCTCTCTGTTCCTTAGTATGTTGTTTTATAGACAGATTCTAATGAGGTTCATTGAAGGTTGCCTTGAAAATTTAGAAAACAGGCAAATAGAAATTTAAAAACTTTTCATGCAGTAGTCAAAGTTCATTTTGCATATTCTTATTGACTAGGTATGATGGACTCATGGCATTTAATGTAACATTACAACTATTTTTAGTAATTATGGTTCTCACATTAGATTTAAAGACTTTTCCCTCACAGGGTTCATATTTTATCACTCAGTCTTGGTTTCTCCCTCCCCCCCACCTCCCAGCACATTTTAGCACTCTTCAACAGAATAATTATTATCCTCTTCTTGATTCTGGGGACAGAGTGGTGATTACTACTCTCAAATTATAGTTAAATGTTCTTGAATGTGTTATATATAAAGAAAGTTAAATAAGTTAAATTTAAGCTGAAACATAAACATATTGATAATGCCATTCTTCTTCCATCTGGGTGGATCTTTTGTGTCTAAGGCTTCTGTAGTACATAAAGAATTAGGTTTATGTTTCTTCTTTAGTGTGAATTCTTCCATATTTATCTATTTCTTATTGGAGCTCAAATGATTATCACAAGTTTCTTGATTTTCAGATCCGTTCCCCTGGTATAATTTCAGGTTTCCTGTCTTATACTGCTTTGATGATGATGCTGCATTTTCTGATGTTAGTGAATTCAGTTATTAACTGAGTATATTATATTAATGCTTTCAGCTTACCTTTGCCTAGGCCTAAAATAAATGTCAAATTTTACTGAATATTTAAGTGCTTCAAATTTTTTTTTACCTAATTGAATTAGAAAAATTTAATATTTTAATTTCTACTTTGGGGCTTTAAAGGGCAATAATTTGAACAATTAAAAAGAAAAACTGCTTGTTCACGTGGGTGTAAAAACCACTAACTAACCTCTGTTAGTGGATCAATAGCCCGATTTGGCATATGTTCTTAAAAAAAAAAAGCTTTTAATGCATAGATGATATTTCATAATTTACATAGGTATTATAAGTTAATTTAAATATGTTACTGTCTTTGGAAGTCTTTGTGAAACTACCAGGTTTTTAAGTGGTTGTATTAATTTATATTCCCTACACATGCATCTTCATACCCTATTACCCAGCAATTCCACTGCTAAGTATGTGCCTTACAGAAATGCATCCAGACGGTCACCAAAAGACACATTCAAGAATATTCATAGCAGCACTATTCAAAATAATGACTGAAGAAGGCACAAGGAAGATTTCTGTTATGCTGGTAATGATTTATTTTTTGATATGGGTGCTGTTTGTACAAGTATGTTCACTACCTAATGTTTTGAACAGTCGCTTAGACTTATACATATTTTTGTAAGTATGCTATTATACTTAAAGAAAAAACTATGTCAAAGATGAAAAAAAGTAAAAAAATTCAAACTTAAGTTTACTACATACATTTTTAAAAAGCCACTGATATTTTTGGTCATAGACTAATATAATCAACTCAGAACATCAATTTTCTTTTAAAAAGCAGTGATTCACACAAATGAACCTTGCCTACACTATGCCAAGTGAAAGAAACCAGTCATAAGAGACCACATGTCGAATGATTCCATTTACGTGAAACATCTAAAATAGGCAAATGTATAGAAACAGTAAGGAGATTAGTAGTTCCCATGACCTGGGGTGGGAGGGTGAGATTGGGGGGAAGGAGAATGATAGCTAAAGGTTATAAGGTTTTTAAAATTGTAGTGATGGTTGTACAACTCTGTGACTATACTAAAAACCACTGAACTGTACATTTTAAATGGGTGAATTGTATGGTATATGAATTATATCTTATTAAAACAGTTAACAAGAAAAATGCTTTCACTTAAAGCCATGTGTCATCTTCAAATGATAGTAGGTACAGATTTTTGCTTCACAAAAACATAACATCTTTTTCTTGTTCTAATTAAGCATGACAAGGAAAAAGCAATAGGAGACTAACCACGTTGTCTAAAACACCTAATAATGAGAGCAAAATAGCCATTACAAATCAAATATGCAAAAATACCAATTAATTGTTAATATCTAGGGTACTAGATAACAGCTGATGAATGAAATGTCCAAGTTTTAAAATTTCATTTAACCTATAGGTTCAATTGTCTGCCTACCAGATCTCTTAATTAGAATACCTAATGAAACAGTAAAATACATTGCTTCAATTTTAATTTATTTTCTCTACCTTTGTTGCCTGTTTCCTGAAAATTCTATGAAATGCCATGATGGAGAAAGAGAAAGAAGGAGTTTAGGTAAAAGAATAGTCTCTACCACAAATCAGATCTAGCTCAGTGCTGTCCAATATTTCTGTAAGGACTGAAACTTTTTATATCTGTGCTTTCCAATATGGTAGCCAATTGTCACATGTGGCTATCTAAGCTCTTAAAATGCAGCTGCTGTATGACCAAGAAACTGAATTTTAATTGCATTTAATTTTAATTAATTTAAGTTAAATTTTAATTTAAATTTAGGCAGGCACATATAACTAGTGGCTACTATATTATACAGGACAGATTTAGATGAATCACAGCTAAATGTCAGTTTTAAGACAACTATATGCTTATTAAAAAAGAGTAACTCACAAAAGATTACTGAAGTGAAGTACATATGTTTAACAGACCAATTAACAGACAAAAAGCAACTTTACAAACTCACCTGGCCATCTTCCATTTTGGCCTTTGGATAGTTGAGGATTAGTTTTGTAGCTTGTTCCCACTTTGCATGTGTATCTTCCCAAGCCTAAAATGAAGATAATTACCACTTGAAAGCAACTTTAAACCTAGAGCTAAAAATCAAGTAGCAATAGACAGGTCTCAAACCTGATACATATCATAAATATAATATTCTATTTGTAATATACATATATCTTAGATTTGCTTCAAAAGCTGTTCCTGGTCATATACACACAACATGAGGCTTCTAAAATTGAGGGTGAGGCAGGGGAGAGATGCTTCTGTTGCTCAGGGCATACCTCAGTGTTGCCTGCAGTGGGATGCTCAATGCGCCTTAGAAGTGCCATCACTCTTTTCTGAAGTGCTGCTCTTCCTAAGCAAAGACAACAGCAAATCAACTTATTGCACTTAGAGCCCTGCCTGTCAATGGACAACCTCATAAGCCCGACCCAAAAGGCAAAGTAAGAGGAGTGGAATGAATGCTTCAAATGATAAAGCTGAACACTTCCTTTTACCAACCTCACTTGGACTTCACAATGTCCATAGCATAAAGTAGCTATTCCTATCTATATTTATTCAAAACGTGTGCCAATGTGTCTAAAAATTCACTATGTAAAGTTCAGGCTGAGTAAATTATGTAATTTATAACTGCCAGCCATTTATACTGCCAATTTTTAAACAAATGTACATCATATTAAAAACTCAGTGAGAAGTTAACAATGTATTTCAAATGCTATTTTATTTTTCAGTCTACCTTGTACAGAAAAAAAATTTCAGGTAAGCTACCTGAATCAGCCCTATAACTTTATAAAGTAGTCATCTTAAATACATTCCTACATTCCTAGCACAATCAGATGTCATGTGATTCAAGGCAGACTAAGTGGAGGAAAAAAAAAAAAACATTATCCACATTTACCTGTTGACATATTGCTGACAGAGGCGAACTCCATGAATGTGTTATAGTTGGGCAAGAAGTTGTGCACCGATACTTCATCCACCCCACACCGGATATCTGCTTCTTCACAAAGGTGGCGAAAACAGGACATAGCAACCAGAACAGCTTCAGTGTCAGGGCTCCACAGAAACATGTACAGGGCCACTTCCAGCTTGGTCTGGGCTTGTCGACATATTGGTGGGGATCCACTGCACCCTGCTGCACTATCCTGGGAGTGAGGAGTGGGAGGTATATAATTTCAACGTAAGTAATTTTATTTACAAAACCCAACAATGCAACAAACTGTGTACCATATATGTATCTGCATACAATAAGCCACAAGAACATTCCCCTTTATTCATGATTAGAATTTTCAAAACCCCAAATATCTTGTCTAAATGAGAAATGTGATTATTTGGACCAAAATAATGCTACTATCTGTCAAATTTCAAATCAAATAGGTATTTTCCTACTTATTCTAGATTCCAGAAATGTAGATTAAGTCTAACAGTGACAATTAAAACACCCGTAACATAAACCTACTTAAAAATGTAATCCATTTCTCAATTATAAATGACAGAGGAAGAGGAAGTAACAGCAAACTCTATTCACCTGCTAGAGGGAAGAAATAAAATAAGTACACTGCAATACTGACTGAAGTGAGAGCACAAACAAGAACTAAATATTGCTGTAGAAGATATACTTGATTCTGGATTACATATTCCCAAAACATGAAACACAGAAATTCTCATTTACAAAATGAATGAGAATTCTGCAGGTAAAGTAGACAATGGTGAACATCATACTACTTAGTTGATGTTTTCCTCAAAAGAAGGTTCTATTAAAAATTAGAGATTAAAAAAGTTTTAGTCTGAAAAAGAAACTCTTCTGTAATGATATTTTCACTTGTACTATGATTTATTTTTAAAAGGAATTATGCATACAAAAATCACAGAAACACCTATAACATTAAGCAAAACACTTTTTCTCCCAGTGAGTTTGTACTTTTGTTAGTTGGTATAGCTTTTAAACTTCTGAGGTATAAATGGTCTTTCTTCTGGGGTAGAGGTTTATAATGATTACAGCTGTCAGTTACAGCTTATAAATGCCAAATATTCGATCAAGTGCTGTCTACATAATCCCATTTAATCCTCACAATTCTGGGGCAGGAATTATTATTATCCCCATTTTAAAGTTGAGGAACTGAGTCACTGAGACATTGGGAATTTGCCTGAGTTTCCACAAAGAGCCATGATAAAACTAAAATCTAAGCAGTTCTTTGTTACACTGTATTACCTAGCTGAAATTTACCAAAGTTCATTCAGAACAAATACAGAGCACAGATGATGATAAAGGAAAACTAAAAAAGAAACTGCTTACCATGGATGAGTTTCCTTTTCCCTTCCGAAGAGAGGCTCCAGGAGTACAGGCACGTAGTAATTCTTCATGATCCATGGACATTTGACTGGTATTTCCATTTGAAGGAACGTCATATCCTCCTCCATAAAGGAAGAGAAAGGAACTTCTATCTGCCTGCTAGAAAGAAGAAATAAGTAAGCCTTTCTAAAGCACTGACAACCAAGAGTAACAAATACTTAATATGAGTTGTGTTCCTGCTTGAGACTATTCTGGAAAACCTCTCCTCACAACTCCTACCACTCACCTCAAGGAACATTCACTAGAAACCCAGTAGTACGAATAATGTTTGCTCAATGTCTTTGAAACTCTTCTTGGCTTTCCATCCTTCAAATAATCAGAAACAACAGATTCTAGAGATATAAATTAACATTTCTAGATCTAACATGGACATGAGTAAAACATCAACAGTATGTACTTCTCAATTAAAAATGACTTACAAAGATCTTCCCCTGTAAGATTTTATCCCTGTGCCATGACAGGATAATTGGAAGGTAACTCTTTTGTGATTAAGTTCCTCTGGACCAGTCATTAACAGTGCCAAGTATGTTACAAGAGTGACTTTCCTGACCGGAGTATGACAGAGTTATTACTGGATTAATACTGCTTATACTCTGGAGAATTACACCATAGGCAAGAGCACAAAACTCTGAACTCTAATCTCTTTCCTTATTTTAGGAATAATACCAAATTCCACTATATTAACACAGTAAGATAAGCCAGATGTAAATAAACCCAATTCACCATTAGCCCATTTCTAAACAGACAATTTAACAAGCTACAAGATATACTTATGAGCTTATGAGTTTTTTACATTTAAAATTTCTCATAGCTATTTTTACGGATAAAATAATCATTGAATCAAGTACTCCCAAAACTATGCCATCATAGAAAATTTTAATTGATTAATTATAGAAACTTGATCTTAAAAAAAACATTTAAGGCTCTTTTCTATGCTCCAAAACCTTGTCACCATGCTTCAGTATTTCGGAATGAAACTTTTCACTGAACCTCAAGGAAGAAAACTGCTATTTTCAAGAGGTGAAACCTTTATAGCAGGAATATGAATAAAACTAGATTGAGGACCCTCAAACCTCTTCCCTTCTGCTTCTTGAGAGATAATATTCTCTAGACTAATCTAACCATAAGATCCAAATTTTATGTATGAACTTCAGAAGAGAAACAGAATATGCTCCTCAATCTACTTTGATTACAGTAGCCCCGACGCCTCCCAGGCTTGCTCCACAGAGTTCTGTTTAACTCAGCTAATCAGGGTTGTGGCTCTAAGGCCAAAGCCTCTGAACAGATTTTTAAATGTTAATTTTGCAACCACTGTCCTCTGCACATATTTCCCTTGAAGACTTTGTAGGAGGGAGGAGCTAACATAGGACTTAATTTGGCTAATAACACTTCTTTAATCTCCTCCTATTACCATTCCAAATATTCTTCCATTTCTAAAGACGTCATTTTGCTTACCTTATTTTTAAGAAGAAATTTATTCCTGCAGATCAAAATTTCCCGCAACCATTTGAGAATCTCTGTGCTACTAAGCATTTGATGGCTAGTTAATTTCTTGCAGATGTAGAAAAGCATTTGCGAGCTGCAGTAATATAAAATTCATTGTTACCAGCACTGTCAATAAATAACCTAATACAGATATAATCAGTACATAAGAATGGCATTCTCTCATAATGGACACAAGTTTAGAGAAGTTTATTTTCCCTTTTAGGATTTGTTTTAGGGAAATGGTTACCAAAATGTTAGTAGCACAATAATCAAAGGAAATAAGTCTATGGATTATGTAAAAAAATTCAAGTACTTCTAAGCTCCCTACCCCCTAACTCTCACCTATTTCATCTATGCATCTAGTCTTTTTAGAGGACACAAGAAGAAATAATAAACCAAATACACAAAGCCAGACGGTACACAAACCAAGAACACTAGAGCAGAGTCTCTAACAACTGCCTACAGGCCAAATCTAGCCCATCACTTGCTTTTGTGAATAAAGTTTCACTGGGCAGCCATACTCATTCATTTACGTATTGTCTGTGGCTGTTTTCACGCTCCAACAGTAGAACTGAGTAGTTATGACTATCTGGCTCATAACGTCTAAAATATTTACTAACTGGCCCTTTAAAGTTTCCTGATCCCTACTCTGGACCTGTCTAACACCGAAGCCACTAGCCAGCCACATGTAGCTACTGAGCACCTGAAATGTGGCTTGTCCAATCTGATATGTGCTCAAAGTGTGAAACACACAAAATTTTGAAAACTTAATGAAAAAAGAATGTAAATATCTCATTAATAACTTTTACATTAATTACATGCTGAAATAATATTCCAGATATATATATATATATTGGATTAAAATATATTAAAATTAATTTTACCTGCTTTTTCCTTTTTAATGTGGCAGTTAGAAAATTTTAAATTATGTATGTGGTTCACATTACACTACTTTCGAAGAGCACTGCTCTATCATCAGGAATTTTACTCAGCTGCCAAGTGACTTAGAGCACCCACTTCTATGAAGAGATAATGACAAAACCTGAGGCTTAATTTTCCTAAGTGCACTGCCTTTGTGCTCACTAAAAAGTAATAATTTATAAAACCTGGGAAATAAATTATAAAATTCTGTACATATTTTGTGTCTCCTAAGCAGATGTTCATTATTAATCCATTCATCAACAACACTGGTATATTTGAAAATTTATGAAAAATCATAGTTTAAAAAACTGGAGTAAACTATTAACATTACAAAATTTTAACACACTAACCTTATAACTAAAAATCAATTTAAAACACAGTTATAACTACACAAAAATCTGAAATAAAAGAGAAATTACCAACCAGTAGTACTTAGCTGGGTAATAAAATATAGTACAATTAAAAAATTTTTTTTTCTAAATTGCTGTGACACTTCCTACAGTTAAAACAAGGAATGATCTAATTAATAATTTCAAGTCAAATAAAATACAAAATCAAAAAAACCTCTTGAGATATATATAAGTGAATCAACTTTAAAATAAAACAAATAATAGTTAATATTTAAAAACAAAAAATATAAATAAAATTTTAAATTGAATTAAAAAATAAAAGTCCATATACCTAATTTCCCAAAATGTTTCTACAGGAGCATCAGGATTCCATAAATCAATGCTATCTAACTGATGGAGAACCAGCAGAGCCTGAATTTTAAAAAAGAGAGAGAAGACTTATTTAAAAAGTTTTGGTAAACATAACACTGGAGTATTTATTTTACGAATGTTAATAATTGAGCTATTTAATTGTAGCCTCAACTCTGAAGAACCCAAATCTCTAGGGAATGATATAGAGAAATAAATCATTTATTCCTATCATTCTTACCTAATATGGCATACATGCATGAAATTAAATGACAGATAAATTCAGAACAGCAATGTAAACATGTAAAAATTACTTTAAGATACAAACAAAATAATTTCAGTAAGTATCAAAGAACTCTATGGAACATAAATTTAATCTCCAAGTAAGGAGAGCTTGCCAAAATTAATATATACAACAATATTTTAATTCTAGGCCAGAAGATAAAGTAGAAGTTATCTTTGTCACAAATTCTTTTGGGACAGAAAAAATATAAATTATTTTTCAAAAATGAGAGGAGAGCTAAACAGACTTCACATTTCATAGCAGATGATTCATCCTAAAATATTTCAATTGACAGAACTGAAATTGGAATTGGAATTTGGCTCACAGGACATGAATGGGAATTAAATTAATTTAAAATATACAAGATACAAAAACACTATTATGAAATAAATTAAAGCCATCAAAGGTATAAAGAGTAAAACTAGACTCTTCCTTCAAAACGACCCTACCCTAACTCCAATTCCACAATGCATCCCCTAGAGGCACATTGTTGAGCTCTGCACATTCCTCTCAGTCCTTGGTCAGCGTATTTGGCAATTCTTTACTCCCTTCTAAAACCTTTTACTAAAACTTCGATGAAATGTTGTTTGGAACAAATAATGAGAAATGATTTCTTCTCTTAAAATCAAATCAAATGCATTGACTGCAAATAGCTGCACTGATAACTTACCTCACATTAGGAAAAAATATGAAAACGTCTAACCTTGGACCACTTTATAACTCCAATAGTTACAAATTATTAAAGACCAGACCTACATTATCTTATTTCAAACATTTTACTATAATTACTTTTAGATATTTAGTAAAAACTGCTATTCATTGTAAGAATCTTCAAAAATTATAGTTTATAACACATATCAAGAAAAAAATGGCATCAATTAACATTCAATTTTGTCACTATTGTGCAAAAATTTAGTATAATTTACTGACACCTTAAGAGGCAAATTCTCTTTATATGATAATTCGGCAAAACATTTTTTTTAATATTGAAAGAGAATGTGATAGCCTTTTCCCTGACTTCATGTAACTGTTTTCCTTTTCATGTCCCCTTCCATTTTTGTTTTCTCCATATATTTTAACAAAGCTGTAAACATAGTGCACCCATTTTACATCTCATAAATATTTTTTCATATTGCTGGGTGATCTGCATGTTTTAGTGGATGTTTAACAGTTCACCAACTTAAAATATTCTCTTGGCATTGAATACTAACCCATATTTAAAATTCTCTTGATATTCTATTATAAATAAGAACAATAAGCACATAGGTATGTAGCTTTTTCCTTCTGAATTGTAGTCAGAAGATTAAAAAATACAGGAATGGAATTATCTGCACCAAAAAAAAAATGGGTATTTCTACAGCTCCTGCCAAATACTGTCAAACAGCCTTCCAAAAAGAATACAAGGAATATACTAACTTATAAGACCAATAGCAATATACACAAATATAAGCAATAAGTGCTGATATTTTTGGCAAAATTGTACAGTGTAAACAACAAAGTAGCAAATCTTAAGTATAGAGTTCAATAAAGTTTCACAAATATATATACCCCATGTGACCTGTACCTAGAGCAACATTATCAACACCCAGAAGCCTTTTCCACATTACCTTGGGGTCATTAGCCCCTGACAAAGGTAGCCACTGTTCAGATTTCTATCACCATAGATTAGTTTTGCCTGTTGCTTATTTATATAAAGAGAATTTTACAGCATGTTCTCTTTTGTGTTTGGCTGTTTTCTGAGAGAGTATGTCTGTGAGATTCATCCATGCTTTACACTTAGCAGTAGCTCATTCTCTTTTCATTGTTGTAATCAGTGGAATGAATATAACCCAAATTATTAATCTATTCTGTTGATACATTTGTTTCCAGTTTTGGGGGCTATTACAAATTATGCTATTAAAATTTTTGAATGTGTCTTTTGGTAAACATACATACACATTTCTAGTGGATACATACCTAGAGGTGTTTCACTTTTGCAGACATTACAAAGCAATTTTTAATGGTAGTTGTACTAATTTGCAAGTACATTAATTAGTACAAAGTATAAATGAAAACAGTATAGTCATTTGATATTTCATAAAGTTTTGTTATTGATTTCTAGCTTAATTCTACTGTAGTCACCAAAATAATTCTGAATGATTTCAATCCTTTAGAATTTGCTGAAATTTACTTTATGCTCAGGAATTACTGAACATTCCATGTGTACTTGAAAAGAAAGTGTATTTACTGAGTCTATATATGTCAAATAGATCATATTTGATAATTCTGTTGTTCAAATCTTCTATCTTTACTAAATTTTTTTGCTTGTTTATTCTATCAGATATTGAGAAAAGTATGTTCAAGTATCCCACTACAACTGGCTTTGTCTCTCCATTTACTTTATATATTTTGAAGTTTTGTTGTTAGGTTCACATAGTTTTATTTCCTGCATGGATTGGATCCCTTTGTAATAATGAGATATTCCTCTTTACCTCCAGTAATGTTTCTTGTCTTAAACTTCACATCTATTTATTAGTCCACTTTCCTTGGGTTAGTTTGTACAGCATATTTTTCTATCCCTATAGTGCTTACCTTCCAATGTCCTTATAGTTAAGCTGTGTCTCTTATAAAGACTGCACAGTAAGATTTTTTGCACTCTTATTTATTTACCCAAGAGAAATGAAAGCATATGTCTACACACAGATTTGTACATACATGTTCCTAAAATCTTTATTTGTAATAGCCAAAAACTAGAAACAATGCAAATGTCCATTACTGTGGATAAACAAACTGTGGTACAGCCACACAATGGAACACTATACAGCAATAAAAAGGAACGAATCGTTTAAAAAGGAATAAACTAATGATATATGGAACCACACAGATGAATGTCATGATAATCATGCTGAGTTAAAGAAGACAGGAAAAAAAGTATATACTTCATAATTCCACTTACATAAAATGTAAATTAATCGTATAGTAACAGAAAACAGATCAATGGTTACAGGAAAATCAAGGGAGCAGGTAGGGGGCAATAAAGGGAGAGAGGGAATGAGAGAACACAAAGGAGCACAAGATAATTTTCAGTAGTGATGGATATGTTCACCTAAGTGGCCATTAACAAGTCAGTAAACTGTGGTATAAACATCAATGGAATACCTATCTATAATAAAAAAGGAACTAACACATGCAACAACATGGATGAATCTCAAAAACTTGCTGAGTGAAAGAAGCCGGACAAAAAGAAATATACCGTCTGAGATTCCATTCGTATGAACTTCTAGAACTGGCAGAACTAATTGATACTGATAGAAATCAGACCAGTGGTCTCTGGGACAGAGAGTAAGGGCACTGACTGCAACAGACACTGGGAAACTTTCTGGTGTGATCAGAAATATTCTAAATCTTATGTGATTTTATTATATGTAAATCATACCTCAATAAAACTGATTTAACTTAAAACCATATTTATCAAGTAACCAATACAAAAATAATTTTTTAAAAAGCCAACTGTATTCATGCCTACTAGGGTGTAATAAAAAATAAAAACAATAAAAAGTATTGGCAAGATGTGGAAATATTGGAACCCTCATGCATTGCTGGTGGGAATATAAAAAGATAGTCACTTTGGAAAAGAGTCTGGCAGTTCTTCAAAAAGTTACCAAATGATCTAGCAATTCCACTCCTAGCTATATACTAAGAGGTGTATCCATACAAAAATCTTTACACAAATTTACACAGCAGCATTATTCACATTAGCCAAAAAGCAGAAACAACCCCAATGTCCAACAATTGATGAATAAATGAACAGAATGTGGTATACCCATACAATGAAATATCTGGCAATAAAGTGTGCTACATGCTACAATATAGATGAACCTTGAAATCATTGTTACAAGGCACAAAAGGACACATATTGTATGATTCTACTTTATAAACTATCTAGAACAAGCAAATATATGAAGATAATAGATTAGTAGCTGCCAGCGGCTGGGGTCACAGAAAAATGGGGAGTGACAGGGTTTCTTTTTGGGGTGACAAATGTTCTGGGATTAGATAGTGGCAATGACTGTACATCCTTGTGTATATACTAAACACCACTAAATTGTACACTTTAAAATAGTAAGCTTTATGGTGTGTGAACTGCATAGAGATTTAAAATTCAATACATATTTTAAAATTCAAAAGTCAACTATAGTTAAGAAAATTCTGAATTTTTTAATTAAGCATAAGAATCTGATTAATGTTGTTGCTACATAAAGTAAACCCCTTCCTTCTCTATGGAGTTCATAAAACAGTGTATAGACACAAATACACCATTTCCATATCTCTCTAAAAGATGTCCAGAAATCATACCTATCACTCACAGAAACTACACACCAAAAAAACATCGAGAATGCACACAGTTACAGCCTTTCTTTCAAGAGCCTAGAAATTATTCCCCTCACCCCCTTACCTCCATTGCTTCCTGAGCAATCTCTGGCATGTGTGACTGAGGGACCAGTTGAACAAGCCCTGTGATTAATTCTGCTGTACTGCCTTGGGTTTCAGGCCCCTGTTTTCTTGGATTCTGCAAGGAAAAAAAGCAAACTTCAATTTAAAAAAATCATTTGCAGGAGCTAAAGGGAGAAGAGACCGTAGAGTGACTGCTAACAGGTACTAGGTTTCTTTTTGGAGTGATGAAAATGTTACATAACTAGACGGTAGTAATAGCTACAAAACCTTGTATATACTAAAAACCAGTGAACTGTACATTTTAAAATGGTAAATTTTATGGTATGTGAGTTATATCTTAATAAAAATAATTGTGGAATTTTTTAACAAATCAAAACTGCTTTTATCAAGGATTTTTTGTCTACATCTATATTTGTTCATTAATGTGAATAATGTCCAGGAAAAAAAAAACCTAAAAGGAAAGAAAAACTAGGTATTAGCTTTTCAATTAAGAAACCATATCAATAATATGAAGAGTAATTTTTTCTTCCAGCAACACTACAATGGCTAAATAATATACCTGTGGCTTGGAACTTACTGGCTTTGATCTTATAATTGTGATCAAAGGCAAAGAACATGCATGTTGGACAAGGACTGCACAATTACTCTCTGTTGTAGCCCTCTGTTGTCCAGTACAAAGGATCTACCCAAATCCATACAGGGCTAGAATTCACACCTCCAGATACCCATACCTCAGTCTTTTACATTGTAAAAAAACACTCTGTGCTAAGAAAAGCAAACTAGTGATATATATAAATGTGAATGTCTATCTGCTTAAAGAGACTAAAATGCTTCCGAAAACTTGGGAGTATCTATTTACACTTCAAGAATATATGGATCATTTAAGTGGGGCCCATGCCCACATTTTTATTTGCTAAATACAGATTCTTTTCCATTATAATGATTAAGGTAAGCCCACACCTTAGCATATCTGTAATTTGAAACTATTAGCCTATTTTCTGATATTTACATTCAGTCATTAGTAACTCTATAACACTCATTTATAGTCAGTTTTTAATAACCTGATACCAAAGACATAACAAGGAAAAAAGATGTTTCCTACCCTTCTGGAGCATATAGTCTGGAGGGAAAGACAAACATCAATAGAATAATCAGACCAACATGTATTAAACTGCAAATGAGATAAGAACTATGAGGCACATACTGCTAACAGGAAATTGTGGCAGTCGGAGAGGCTTCCTTAGGGCAGTGATAATGGTTCAGAATGAGCAGGAATTACTATGTGAAAAGGACAGAGAAGCAGCTAGTAAGCAGAGGAGACAGCAAGTGCAAGCACAAGTATAAAAGAATGTGGTAAGTAAGATGGAGTGAAAAATAGGCCATAATGACTAGAGTAAAGATAAAGAGAAATATGATGCTAGATGGGGCAGAAGTGGTAGGTGAAAGTCAGACTTTGCATGACTTTGTACCTCTATTTGGAGTTTGGTCTTTATCCCAAGAGCAATTTCAATTAAAAGGTTTTAAGGTGGGCAGGAGATATGATACGATTTGCTTTTCAAAGAGGTCACTATAATTTTTTTTTAAATGTCTACAGCACCTGGTCTTCGTAGGTGGTCTCCCATCCAAGTACTAACCAAGCCCGACCCTGCTTAGCTTCCAAGATCAGATGGGATCCGGCTTATTCAGGCGGCATGGCCAGAGACCATGGACTGTGGCTCCACTGGAGCACGAACCCAGGACCCTCTGCGTGTAAAGCAGACATACTTACCGCTACACTATGGAACCACATCCAAGATCACTATAATTTTAGTGCAGAGCAATGACAAGAGGGAGGTAGGAAATGACGCAATTAGGAGGCTTGAAAAAATGAAAGTAATGTAATTAGGACAGAGATGGCAGAGATGGAAGACGATTAGATGGTATTATTTTAAAAATACTACAATTGAGATCATTTAATAGTAATTCCTACATTTCTCCTATTTACTAAGATATAAAATTTTTATATGTATAACATGAAATAATCAAATATTTACAATGAATCTCCATTTTAACTTACCTTTGGTTATCTAAGAAAAGTTATTTAACCACTAGATGGCAGCAAAGGCAATAATTTCAATTTGAAAAGATACTTTTACCCTAGTTAAATTTCATACTTGGAAAATAGCAGGTTTTGTTCTTTCAATAATAAATTCACAAAGCATAAAGCACCAGTGACTTTGGTGTTTTATTTGATCCATGCAAACAGTGTGGTGCTAATATATAACATGCAAAACGAAATAACACCATAAATAACTTGTGGCTACATAAAAAAAAGAGGGGGGAGACAGTATTTCATTGCTTTTATAGAGTCTCACTGATAGATTTTATGGAATTTTTCCATGTCAAAGTTCTAACAACTGATTCTATTAGACTCCAAAATTTGAATGTGCTTTCAAACAGTTTGAATTAGCATGGGCCTTCTATTGAGATCACTAATTTTTTTGGAAATTCTCTCTCCTTCTGTTTCTCCCCAGAAAAAATACTCAAATGTACACATTTTTCTTAATTTGAGAAGTTCATAGAACTCTTGAGACTATGGATATCAAGTTATGAACCCCTATAGTAATTTGAAAAATATGCCTTCACAATTCAAAGTACCTGAGCACTTAAGAAGCCTATTGCTGAACAAAGTAATAAAAAATCTTCCTAAATGCTGCTCTCCAGAGACTGGAGAAACTCCACAAAGGTTAACCATGGTATCCTATGAAAATCACCTTATATAACTGTTACATCTGGGGTATTAATAATGTTAACTATTTTGTTAATAGTAATAAAAGCTAACATTATTTGTACTTATAAATTTATTATACATTGTTCCTAAAAACATGACATATACAATCTCAATCTTCCTAATCTCTGAGGTAGAAAATATTATTATAATATTTCACAAAAGAAAACTAAGGAACAGAGAGGTTAAGTCATCCAAATCACATAGCTAGTCTGTCTCCAGAGCCCATACTTTTAATCACTTCATATAACTATTACTCATTTGTATCTGTTAGTTCCTAATTATTTTGTGTACCACAGTCATGATCTCTGGAATCTAATACCATCTGAAGCTGGAAGAAACGAGTTATGACAACCACACACATTTTCATCTCCTCTTCCCACAGATAATTTGTAGGCAAAGCCAGTGATAATAGAAGGCTGATGACAGGAAGAACGGAGGATAGAAAAGCTAAATGGTTTTGGCAATAGCAACTGATAATTAAAAAAACCTAACCATATACCACGTAGAAAGCACTCTGATTTATGGTTTCTTCATCATCTTCACTCCCATCCCAGGATAATGTCTGAACAATATATAATCTGGTAACAGGGTTAGGACAAAAGATCTCATCAAAGTATGTTAATGGTAAGGAAAACAAAGAAGAAAGGTAAAGAAATCTAATTATATTAGTAGTCTCCATAAGTTAAGTTTTCTTAGGGATATCTTCATGATCAGAAAGAATCAGTAAGTGTTCTTTAGCTAACAGTTACATTCAGGTTCTCAGAATTTCAGTTAAACCAAACTAAGTTTGTGTAATAATTTCAGTGTGTTTCATAAAAATACTTACACAAAGCAACAGCTTTGGATCTGCATGAATTAGTTTCACCATAGACAAGAGAAGATACTTGTAGCTTCTTGTCTCCAGGTCTGTAGGTTTCTCTTTAAATTTAAGGCTTGTTACTTTTTCTTTAAATGTAAGACTCTAAAAACAAAAACAAAAACATGACATCACTTTGTAAGAATCAGACACTGTTGAAGATGAAAGCTATCTAATTTTTTAACATAAATTTTAAAAAAACTTTGAAAAACTAAAAATATTTTATACCACTAAATGTGTATTAGTAGAAACATTCAATAGTAAGTTTAAGGTTACTGTTATTAAGCTTAAAAAACAAATGAAAATTATTTTTGCAACATTTAAATTATTATTATATAATTTAATCAAGTTTAAGTGAAAATATATTAAAATACTAAAAGCTTTAATGTCAGGTTGACTCCTTTGTAAAAAACCAATTTTCCAAAATGTGAAAAAATTAGAGATGAAGTACTTAAGTTTATAGCTCTCAAAATACACTAATCAATGGATATAATAATTATCCTACAAACATGTACAGGAATATTTCATAAAATCTATGACATTACCAACCATAAGATATATCATTACTATATGTACCACAAGGGATGAAAAACCACTCTCAACTGTCAGACCCCAGACAGATAAGATGCACTCTCAATTTCAGAGATGTTAAAAACTAAGTTCTTATCATTGATGAAATATACTATATAGGCAATCTCTGTACTTAATAGTTTAAATCATAAGTTTTGCTTTTTTTCTACTGTACTTCATCTCTCTCAAGTTACATAATTCATGTACATTGTCTGAAAAACACTGATAAAACAGAGAAAGAACTCTTTGAGAAAGATTAAATCATAGAAAATGTATTTCAATAACAGAGATACTACTGCAGACCCTGTGTTAATATTATAATTATAGATGTTATGCAACTCAAAATACAATAATTATATTCTAGATTCAATATCAACTTTCTATTATAAAACATTTCCACTTTTCCTTTAAAAGGACTCAAAAATATCTGGTTTAAACAGCTATACCTTTATATAAGCATATACACAAATACATAGATAGACTATCCAGCACCTGTAATAAAAATGTCCAAGTAAACAGGCTGTCTTTCAACGATAATAAGTGAAAATGCATATCTGTAACACACAGCCACTATTCTCAATGTTTAAATGTGAGAAATATATTTGTTATTATGCCCAAGAACACTGAAGGTTTTTGGTCCTCAGAGGGGAAGAAAAGCTATTTAATGTACACATTAATGCGGAAGAGGTCACTACAGAGGAGACATAGCAAAACTTAGAAATATGGTTTGCTTTTATATTTATAATGCTACCACAACCAAATGTACTTAATAAATTGTTTCTGCTGTCTGCTCCCATTAAACTTCATTTTTTTTTTTCCATTCTAACTAGAGGTAACACTTTAGATCAAGGTGAAACTTTCGTTGAACAAATTTATTTACTAAGATGTAACTAAGTGTAACTGCTCTTCCCTGATGCAGCCAGGGACAGGAATACAGATCAAAGGACAATTAGCAGATATAAGAATTCTCTTATTTAGTAATTTTTTTCCAAAAGTAAATAGTTAATTATGTCATCTCTTGATCTCAGATATCGGCAAAAAAATTTTGTTCCAGTATTGCTGCCTAATACGGGATAAGACTTGAAAAATTCAAATAAAACTTTCAATTCGAATATCTTTTGATTAATGACCATTAGGTAATATAAAGACAGGAACAATTTGCTAAAGAAGAAATATATTTCTTAACTAAAATGTAAGAAAAATAACCTGTTCATTAATTTATTAATTGGTCTTCCATACTGCAGATATTAGTAGAAATCCAAGATGGTAAATGAGCTTTGGCCAAAAAAGAGAGGGAGTAATGCCCAGGAAAAAATTCATTAATTCAAGATTCAGGTGATTATTAAGAATGCAAATCATTTGTTAACTTATTTAAGACTGTGACTAAATTATGGGCATGTAAGAAACATTTGCCAAGCCAGGATCTTCAAGAAGCAAATGTGCAGAAATTATATATTTTTGTGAAAATTCATACATTAACGGGCTTTCTTTGTTTTAAAATAGTGAATGATTAGTGCTAAGACAAATCAAATTTTAAAAGATATTACCAAACTACAAAATGGAGAAGCTCTAGCTCAATGTTCATATGAAAAAGGCTAAAGGAGTTTAAATTAAAGGTTCAATTTAAGATAATAATGCAACCTTAGACTGTTTAGTACAAACATGGTATGCAGACACAGCAGGTTAACAGCTTTCAGCAATTATTACACATCTGGAAGACTAAAATCAGATCCCAATATGTCATTTTAATTGGGGGGGGGGGGACAGTAATAGGTTGAATTATCTCCAGAAGAGGAAGAAGAAAACCAGATGGAGAGTTTTGAAAGCAGGTCAAGTTAGAAATTCATTCATTCATTCAACAAATATGTGCCAAATGCCTACTATGTGACAGATACTGTCTAGGGGCCAGAAACCCAGTGCTGGACTAGCAAGACAAAGCTCTGCTTTCATCAAGCTAACATACTAGTGAGGAAAGACAGCTGAATAATGGGAAAGACACTGGACTAAATAAATGTTGACTACTCACTAACCATGTGACTATTTGTCATTTTAACATCATTTGTGCCTCAGTTTCCACAGCTGTAAAACCAGTTCAAACAAAACACACACATGGTTTTAAAGAAACCAGAAATAAAAAATCCTTTCCAGTGCTATAATGATATAAAAACAAAAGAACCCTTAGGAATACAGGATAACTGTATTCAAATATCTGCAGTGCTGTCTTATGGAAAGATCAGAAGTGTTCTACAGCGCTTCAGAAAGAATATTAGTGGTGGCTGGTAGTGATAGGGACCTAAGTTTATCTTGGTAGAAGAAAAATTTTCAAATAGCTCTTTCCAGCAAGCAATGTATCCATCTCCAAAACACAGGGTGGTTGTAAAGCCTAGAAACATTGATATTATTTTACCTTTTTACAGATTGAAAAAGGTAAATTTTTTTGCTATTTTAGATCGCTACTTTTATAGCAAGCTAAAAGCTCAGGTTTATCAAAGCCACAAATCATCTGAGGCAATGCAAATGAGGACAACCAACTAAACATATATCATGTAATATAGTGGTTCTCAACTAGGGGCAATTTTGTTCCCCAGGGAATATGTGGAAACATTTTTGGTTTTCATGGTGAGTGGGGTACGGGTGCTAATGGCATCTCGTGGGTAGAGGCTAGAGATGCTGGTAAACCTCACACTGCACAAGACAGTCCCCTACCACAAACAGCTATCCGTTCCAAAATGTCCACAGTGCCAAGGCTGAGAAACCCTGATGTGATATATTATCTCTAAACCATTTATTATGTATATTCAGCTATGTGTTTTCAGACTTTTTGACACCTGTAGTGAGCACTTTATTAGAAATTTTCAGGCAAAAGCTAGGAGACCAGAATCTCTGTGAAGGAAAAAGCTAGTGTCTGTGTAGACTGTCATGCTCCCCTGGCATTAACACTGTGCCTGGCAATGAGTGGGAGCTCAATACTTCCACATTTGTTGTCTGATCATTTACTCACCAGGTTTAAGAGGAGCAAGATTCACCTTAAGCATCATCCAAATTCTAAAATGTTCTTATTCTAAAATGTCATTTCACATTAAATTTGCTAATTATTTTCCCTGGAAAGAATAGGAGCCAGAAAACAGTCCTTTGGCCACTATGTACAACTATATACATACACATAAAATTTTATACATATACGAATACATGAACATAAACAGCTTAATAATGATTGTGAAAATCAAATGTGTACTGATACTTTCAGGGTGCAATTAGAAATCAAAACTGAATTCTTATCACAGTTGTCCTTGGACCAAAAGAAGTCTAGTTACGGCTTTTATAAAATAGTTATCAATAGTAGAGTATATAACTCCTAGAATCAGCTAATAACTAGGGCTACAAAGTAAAATAACTTCTAAATGCAGAGAACACTTTCAGACTACAAATCAAATTTTATCTTTGTCAAAAAAATGATTTAGTTTCATTTTCTTTTGGTCCACATACACAGAAAATTAAATTACAGGCAGCTGGTAAACTGGATATTAAAGTTAAATTGAAAGTGAATATTAACTTTCCACCAATTTCTATTATTGGAGGGCTTTAATTTTCTACCTGAGGAGGTAGAAAACTTAAATCAAAAAATCAAATGAAGTTCTAACTTCCCAAAAGATATCTGAAATGAATAAGTCATTAAATAATTTTTAAACAATTTATTCCAAGTCATTTTCTAAAATTTTTTAAATGATATCTAATTAAATAACTTTAAGTAGCCATTATTGATGTTTACCTCCAATTAACTTACATTTAGCCTGAAATTTCCAATTTTAAAAAAAATTAAGTACTTGGCGTTACAAAATGTCATCTAAAAAACAGCTTTGCATTTTATTTAATAAAACATTATTGCCGAGCTCTTCTGGCTATAATTTCTTAGGCTATATAATCCCAAAATATATGGTATAGCAAGCTTCTTTCTCTATTTGAACATCTAAGATAAACAATCCTCAAAAACAATTACTGACAACTGGATAAGAGTGAACTACAACTACATAAAACATTGACTAAGGGAATTTGGAAAATATTTTTTTGATTAAGGGAATTTAGAAAAAGAGGGGCATGCCAGAAAGGAAATTGTTTTAAAAATATTTTGTAAGTGTGAAATGGCTAATCTACTAGATAAAACCAATAGGTAAAAACATGCTACATTTTCATTTGAAATGACATGATGTGACTATTATGGTAACTATACACAGAAAAGTCAAAGAAACCAAGGACTTTTCTGAGGTAGTTACAATGGGTTATACTTACAGCCACAGAAGCCCACTGCCATGCAAAACAGTGACTGGTTGGCATCTGATCATGTGAGCGACAGCAGCCAAAAAGAATAGAACATAAGAAGCAGAAGACAAAGTACCACCAATCAATGTCAAGAGTTGCCATGTAGAATACTCTCGCTAAACATAAATACCAAGAAATGACTGTCACAATCCTATAATTATCTATTTAAATGGGTTCCATTTAAAATTCTACATTAATAATACTAATCTCTTAGAATACTTCATTTGAAAAGTCCGTTTTTATTAAGGTTAAACACAGTGAAACTTCAATATCAAAGTGCCTATCATATTTAAATGCTCATAGCATGTTTGCTGAAATACAAAATTTGTATTTTAAATAAAAATTAAAAACTTTATTTCTAATTTCCTACGTGCAATATTCAGCATCCAATGGGCAAAACTGTGCATTTGCAAGAACATTCACTCTAACCCAGAAGTCAGCTTCCCTTAATCATTCCCAAAAGAGGAGCTAATCAAAATATTTTGATTAATAAGGAAAAGTTAAAGGAAAAAGAAACTTAAAAAGTGACAATAAAATTTTAATACCATTTTGTAAAAAAAATTCCTCTAAGAAAATGTTCGACTCACTGAAATAGTGAAAAACAAACATCATAAACTAGTATTGCAACAATACTGCAGTATACAACATACTACAATACTTATAGAAAAGGAGGGACCATTTGATTTTCTAAAATAATCAAAACAGCAAGAATGGGATAAAGACACTGAAAATGCAATAGGAAGAATGTGGATTAAAAATTCATAATTAATCTTACCGGTGCCATTCGTATTGCTGGGTGTGCTCCACAGCCCTGCACTGCTTTATGAAGTGTTTCACCAAACATATTTCGGAGTTCAACTGAGTGACAATATACAGCATCAATCTTAGGCCACCAATCCAACGCAGACTGGACAAAAACAGATACCATTAAGAATGGAAAAGTACAAATTTACTTGAGTTATATGCTCTGGTTATTACTATAATTTTTTTATCCTTTTGTGAGAAACTTTCTAAAACCATGCAAACATATGCCATAATTTCCAAAGTCTTCAAATAATATCTTTAATTTGAACCATATGTCTATTTTAAAATATAATAATAAACAAGACAAATTGCCTGCTTCATGAGCATGAGCATATAGACTGTCTCTTCTGACTAATGTTAGTGAATTTGAAAAACGAAAAATCTTTAGAGATCTGATTCTGCAGCCAATCTTTTTTTTTTAAGTTTAATGTTTTACACATTGCTGAAACATATGTAGGTATTTCTATATTTTCCCAGATTAAGAATATGATTATTAAAGTTTTAAAAGAGATTAGTGGTTCAACATAATGTTGAAGGAATATGCCTACAGACAACAATGATAATTACAACATAAAATTAGTAAATGAGATAAGCTATTAGTAAACCTATAATCTTAAACTGATATGGAATGATGGTACAATACATAAAAAGACTAATGATCACCACAAAGACAAACTGATCACAGCTAAATATTTTTTAAAGGTAATTATTTTATGTAAATATTTTTATATTTCAGTTTAATTTGCTTAGCTTGTTTCTAGTTTTTAATACCTATTTTATCTGAAAGTGTATCTTTAACTTTTATATTAAAATAAATTAATTACATTATAAAAATTGACAATTATGAAAATCACCAAAACTACAAAGTTTGTCTATCAGTTAATACAAAACTGACTGGATGTATATTCATTACATATGGAATGTATGGAATGGGATGACTACAAATACAGGCTTCCAATTCATAATACTCCTGTTACAGGAAACACCTTAAAGAACAATTGAAATAGTAGGTAAAGGGAATTTAATAGCTTCAGATCCTACTCCCGGGTTCCTTCTTATTCAAAACTAAGCTAAATTCTCAATATTTAATTTCTTCATTCATAATTCTTAGAATATTTTGAGTAGCATCAAGTTATATTACTTTAACCGAAAACATTAGATTACAAACTCTATTTACTGAATGGTAAATTATACAACCAATTTACAATATACAATTTGACTACTGAACTACACTTAGGAAGGGAGGGACTCTAAAGCTGTGAGGGAAAAAATACTTCTTTTTGGATAGTATGCTTGTTTCTGCTTTTTCCTTAACTCCTACTTTATTTAAGCTAATTCATAACAAATGATCAAGTTTTAGTTTGGTTACACAATGGATTATATAAACTTTGGTCCATTTGGTCATCTGACCTGCCCAAGCAATTAACACAGCTTGATTTCCCTATAATTACTAACTTATACAACTTATATTAATCGGCTTAAAATAAAAAAGGCTGAATATCACAAAATGCACTGTGATAAGGGTCCTCCTCACTCTACTGACCCCATAATATCTTGTCAAAAACTGATTAAAGAGACATGTATCCCACATAACATTCATATTAAAATTATGTCATTTTGATAGTGGTTGAAACTGCATTGTGTTACCAGGTGCACCCAATAAAACAGCTTGAATTTAACTTAAGTTTTGGTGATTTTCACAACTGTAACTTTTCATAATTTATAAATTCAGTCATTTTAAAGATATACTTTCAAATAAAATAAACACTAAAAACTAGACATCATGTAGTTGGTAAAAAATTTAGTGTTTAGAGCAGTTACTAAATGTGTCCTTTCTGAAACTAGTCAATTAAAGCAGACAATCTTCTTTCCCCCTGAAAACACTAAGTTTATTGCCAAACAAATGGTAATACTTTTACAATATGAGCAAACCATGTGGCAATTCTTCAAGAGATAACTTAAATAAATTTGCAAATGCCTTGGAAATAATTTCTTCAACCAAAACCTCTCAGTAGAAAGAGACCATCTCATTCTCAATATGTGAACTATCCATAGTAAACTACGATAAACTGCCATAAGGAAAAAACAATATTAAGTACTATACTAGCTATAGCATGTTCCACTGATGGCTAAGATATTTAGCTCATATCTGAGTATATTATTTCTTTAATTTCTCAATTATAACAATATATCTAACTTAGCCTAAAGGAAGCCTATAAAGAGTAAATACTTAACAGAGATCTTATAACTACAATTCTTCTCTTATGGTATAATAAAAAAGGTAACAGTACTATGAGTACCATTTTTGAAACTGATGAAAGCTTACATTATAATAAAATTCAAATCGCATATTTTTGGATTTCTTAAGAACAGCAAAATATTTCAGATCTAACACTGTACTTATGAACTGAGTATGTTTCATGAAAACAAAGAACTGCAAATATCATTACTACTTCTATATAAACCCTCAAAAACACATCAGTAAAATTTTTATTTTATTTGAGAATTTGGTAATATATTTTTTTTAATCTGTGAATTCGCTAAAGAACCACAGAAGAAGAAAACTTGTGAGGTGTATTGAACCAAGAATCATTTAAAAGGAAATCTTACACTAAAACTGAATTTAAGATTAGGAGTCCAAACGTGTAAGAAAAATTTCATGTGATTTCAAGATAAAATATTTCCATCTTCAGTGAGATTCCATAAATTTATATATTTACTTTATAAATAGTCCTTTTCAGGCAGAAAGTACTTCAGATTCAATATCTATTAGCCTCAAACCAAAGGGGGGAAAAAACCCTAACAAGAAACAATTTATCAAACAATCTATAATTATACAGTATTATCTAAGATATAACTTTAAAAGATACTTTATAGACTCAAATCTATGCTCCTTTTCAAGCTATTCATTGAAAGGTTACTCTAACATTTTAATATTTTAAAAATTAGTCAATATAGATTTTTTTATAAAAATGATTTCATATTGATGTGATTTCTGATACAGACACACTCCACCTTCACACATGCAGTACTCATTATTAGAGTATAGGAAGATGCACAACCACTTCACCATATACACTGAGGCATGCATGAAGTACCACTCCAGACATGCTTCAAACCCACAAAGCAACTCAGCCACTTACAGCAGTGCCAAGTCCATGCTTGAAAGTGCTCTATATATTCAATTGTAGACAAAAATAGTTTACAATTAAAGTAACTAGCCACAAAATATCAAAAAAGTATATAGTTGAGTTTATTAAATGTAAGTTTTAAGCATTTATGTAAAACCATTCACTCTAATATATGGTATGCTTTTAGTATTATAAATCAAAGAAGAAAAAGGTAATAATATTTTATTTCTGAATTGCACATAAACTTGAGAGGGGCAATCATCTACTTTTTAATAGCTATGAAAGTAAACCTTGAGGGTACTAGTAAAAGTAAAAATTTTCAAAGTTTTTAATACAAACATACCTTAACTGCGATCAGATTCATTAAACTTTCCCTTTTGGAACAAATTGTACTTAATGTTACTTCTACCTGTAATTTAATCCACTGATACTTAACTGAGGAAGGTATCATTCCCTCAGGCAATTTTAGTTGTTCATAATGTCTGGGGGTGGGAGGAGGGAAGTGGCACAAATGGCATTTAATGAAATGTGAACCAGGGATGCTAAACATCCTGCAATGCACAAGGCAGTCCTGAACAACAAAGAATTGTCCTGCCCGAAATGCTACTAGCACTCCACTAATATTAAATGTGTCACAAAAGTTTTATTAATAGTTATTTTTCCCCTGCGGGAATGGATAAAAGAAAATGTGGGCAGTTTGATTTAATTCAACACATCCAAAGCAAATGAAGGTGGGGAGTATTTTTAACTCATCAGAGACACTTTTAAAATGGAATTTAATTACAAAGAGGACAAACATACCTAAGTCATCAATGATTAAAGCCCTTTTCAAGGGAGAAAAACAGGAAAAAGCTGACCAATTTACGTAAGTGTGAGTATCTATAAATGGATAAAAGTAGAACTGTGATAAATAACTTGAGAAACTTCAAAATATGGTTGTTCATATTCAGAAGAACAAAATTTTTTACCTCCATGGTCCAAATCTGATAAGTTTTTCTATCTTTCTATTGCATGTACTCACATCAGAGTTGAAGGTTTCATAAGTACCTTTTAATGAGTTTGCCTATTTTGTCTGATATGGTTTTGTAACATGTGAACACCTCTATTTAAGTGTGTTAATATTTTATTTGTTTAAGGAAGACTAAATAATACAATCAAATATGGTCTTGCCATTTTTCAAATGTATCATACTAGGCTCCAACATAAATAACTATTACTTTAACTTAAATGGGTAAATGCTGGGAAAGAGCTAATAATATTAATATGTGATGAGCTTTGAAATTAAAATGTTAAATTACACTTTCAGTGGCACTGTTCTGAAGGACTTTGGATCCAAATAAAATGTATTAGGTTTAATCTTTCCAAAGGATCTCATTAACAACACCTTCCTCAATAAGGGCCCTCAGAGGTCAATACTGAATATGAAAATATTACTAGATATATATAGATATAAGTTACTAGATATATATGTTACTAGATATAAATGTTACTGTGAGAAATCTTTCTATATCAGACACCTAAGTTCAGAATCTTGTAAACCAAGAACATTTTTCTTAAGAAAAAATAACGAAGAAGAAAAAAAGAAAAAAATTTTTAAAGTAATTTAGCAATACCTTTTGGACTTACATTGGTGATGATTCGATGGAGTGAATTTACTAGCACATAGTGAAATGTAGAAGGGGAATTCTGAGCCAGGCAGATCTACAGAGGAAGAAAAAAATAGTAGATTATTTCTAGGAGAAAAAATTCAGTAACACAAATGAGCACAAAAGGTAAAACAAAAAGTTTAAAAACAAAAAAAAAAAAACAAAATTTTAAGGTCTTAAAATTAACATTGATATACAATACTGAGAAATACCAATACAGGTGTAATCTATTCATATCTCTAGTCTTTTCACATTTTTAAAGGATGAACAGCATCAGTAAATATAACTGGATAAAAATCAGTGCTCTCACCTTAAAATGTTGGTTGTTGTGAGGGCTTATACGAAAGCAGGAAACAAGGCAGTCAATCATCAGATCCACATCTGCAGGCTGGCTGCCTCTTGAGAATGGTTTACTTGGATTAAAAAGCAGGTTCTATGAAAATCCCAATAGCAAGCAAAAGCCATTAAACAATCATGCAGTCTTTCTTTCACTAGTATTTAATAATATCAACACATCATCCACAGAGATGGCAGTAACATTCAGTTGCCAGAAGAAGCACAAAGCACTAATATTGTAGGTCATCGATGTGATAAAATTCTTACTATACTATGTATGATTCCTTTCAGGTCCTAATTTCTACATTATTTTAAAACCAAATCTAAATATTAATGCTAATTTAATAAAACTGGTTAATTATGTGTTTTCTTCATTCTCTAAGCCACTTTATTTAGCCTGAGGAAGATAGTAACAACAAAAGCAAGTCCTATAAACTTATTAATGAAGACTCAGAACTTTAGTGTTAGTAACCTTGAACAATGCTCTATCTAGTTTAATGCTTATAAAGTTCATTTTTCATTTAACTTTCTTAAAGTCTGTAGTAAAGAAATAATATGAATGTTACCTTAAGATCAACCACCATGGACTGAACTAGGAGGAAAATGACGGAGTTATCTTCCCAATTGATGTAAGTACTTGCTTTACACAGTTTGACACAGGCTATTGCAGCACTTTCAGTCAGCTGCCTGCTTCCTCCATGGCCAGCAAGTGCTTTTCGTAGACTGTCCAGAAACAATTTCTACAGAATCCAAATACAGCAAGAACATAATATATACAGTTTCTCACACTTCAGATTTATCTAATAAAATAGCAAATTATCAGCCTCTAAAAACTATACTCTAAAAATATGTAATTGATATCTGTAGTTTTATTTCTCAAGTAGTTGTCATCATTTAAATGTTTCTCAAATCCAAAAAACCAGAATCTGTTCATGTTCTTTGTTGAAAAACTGAAAGAACATAAGAAAAAGACCTTCTCAAATAAGACAGCTGACTTCTAAACCCTGAATTCAAATGAGTACAACCTCTTTTTCACATTATCTTTAATTTTTAAATTAAAGATAATTTAGTTATGGTCTATGTCAAACTGTTCTTCCTTACCTAAAACTCCAGGCTATATTCAACTTCAGACTCCTAAGGCTGTTCCATTGCTCTAAATTCTGTTCCTCACAAAAAGTCATCCATTCTTGTGATCTCGAGTCCTCTTTGCACTAACAAATTTTTCCCTTTGGTTTTTCTCCTAAATGAAAACCTCACATTTCCACTTACATGTATTCTCAAATATAACATGTCAAAAGCTAAACTCACCAAACAACGGTGGAATATACATTCTTCTTGAGTATACATGGAACAATCCCTAAGACCATAGGTTAGGCAATAAAACAAGTCTTAACAATTTTAAATGACTGATATCATATAAAATATCTTTTCTGATCACAATGAAATGAAATTAGAAATCCCAACAGCAGAAGGAAAACTGGAAAATTCACAAATATGTGAAAATTAAACATCATTAAAGAAAAAAATCACAAAGGAAATTAGAAAATACCCTGAGACAAATCAAAGTGAAAACACAACATACTATAAAACTTATGGGACATAGTGCAAGCAGTGTTAATTTATACCTGGAAACTCTCACATTAAAAAAGAAAAAAGTTCTCAAATCAATAACCTAATTGTATACCTTAAGGAAATAGGGAAAAAAGAGCATACTAGACCCAAAGCTAGCAGAAAGAAGGAAATAGTAAGATTAGAGCAAAGATAAATGAAATAGAGAATAGAAAATATAGGGGAAAAAAAAATCAACCACCACTCTACACACAATTTGATTATTTGAATGAAAAAGTAGATGTGCATGGAAAGATACCTATCAACCATTAACACTGGCTAACTCATAAAGAATGTGGCTAGAAAAGAGAATTAAAAAATTAATAATGTTTTAAAATCCAGAAATATTTAAAAATCTAAAATTTTAAACCTAGAAAAATACTAGAGGAAAATATAGAAGAATATTTCTAAAATCTTGGGATGTTCCAGACACAAAGGTCAAATGTTATGTTATTCCATTTCCATAAAATGTCCGGAACAGGCAAATCCAGAGACAGAAAGCAGATCCGTGGTTGCCAGAGGCTGGGGTGAGAGGGAAATAATGAATGACAGATAATGAGTATGAGTATTCTTTTAGGGATGATTAAAATATTCTGGAATTAGATATGGTGATGGTTGAACAACTTTGTAAATCCACTAAAACCACTGACTTGTATACTTTAAAAGACTGAATATTATGGCATGTGAATTGTATCTCAAAAAAATGAATAAATAAAATCTTGGGTAGAAATCTAACCGAAAAAGCTAGGACACAAAAAAATCTAGACTGAGTTGACTACATACAAATTTTAAATATCTAAATAGCAAAAACAAAACTAAAACTCATAAACAAAGTTTACAAAGAGAGGTCAGTAAAAGTATACACACACACTCTACAAATCAACAGAAGACAAACAATCCAATGGAAAATAAGAAATGCAGAGAAAATACACAAATGACTAATAAACATGGAAAGATACAGTTGTGATTATTAAAATATAAATTCACTTAAGAGTATTACTGAATTTATAGTAGTTTTTTACCCATGTCTATTTTCCCAATGAATAGAGACAAAAAAAATTACTATTCTAAAGGGCTCCAAAACAACCTAACATGAATAATGGTGTCCACACAATGGAAAAGTTAGGATATAGACCTAAATAGAGTACCACAGCAGCAGAGACTCTCAAGGATTATCTAGTTCATTTATTTACACATCAATGTATAAATTCGCTAGCCAATATTTTTATAAAGTATTGAATCATTCAACTGATTCTGAACATCTCTATCCATAGACAAGTCATGCAGGAGCCCATTTCATGTTTAGTCAGCTAAAAATATTTCTCCCAAAGTCACACACACACAAAAAAAAATGTATTCACAAAACAAACTGCATATAGAAATTCAAATAAAACAATAAGATTAATACCCAGATCTTATTCTGTAAGCATAAGACCTGGGTATTAACCTTATAAGTGCCCCTTAGGAATTACCAGTTGTTATAGTGCCAATTTCACTATTGAGGTCATATTTGATATCTTGCCTTCCTAATAAAGTGCTGTGAAAACTGTTCCAAAATACCTAAATGAGTTACCAGATGATCTCATCAGCACCAAGGAGATACTCAGCGAAGTATATGCAAATAAAAACACCATAAAAGTGATGAATTCTAGTAAGGCAATGCTTGCAGTGATTATAAGAAGAACTATGTTTAACACTAACAGAAGTATCATTTAGTCTTCTCTTGTAAAAGAATGAATTGAAACTAGGAATTATTTTAAGTCTTTAATTAATGAATGGTATAATTTATTTTCCCTCCAAATAAATTTATGTACAACTATGTCTCTGCTGAGGCCAGCAAACATAGAGACCTAAAATGATTATAATTAGAAATGGCCCCCTGAAATATCATGCTTACAGAATGCTAAGCCTAAAGTAATACATACCTTGAGTTAAATAAATTGCTTCACACTTAAACATATGAAAATAATTTTGCCCTTCTCACCTTATTCATGTTGTTTTCATCAACTGCATCCTTCGATATATCCTGGATTATTTCTGGACACAAGATAAGAAGAATGATTTGCAGTGGCCAAACTGCTGCTTTACGTTTGGTGCTTTCAGCAAAACCATCCACCAAGTCAAACAGTTTTTCTGCACAATCTATGTAAAAAATGAAAATATTAAATGATATTATTAGATGAGAAGAAAATCTCTGGCATTAAATTAAAAGCCAGCATAATCCTAAAACCCAAAAGCCACATTTTTAAAAGATAAACTTAGGAGTTCACTTAAACAAATTCATTCAGGTAAGCAGACGAGCAATAGTATACTGTCCATATATGAGAAGAGCTATCTTGATCCACCCTAGAAAAGTCCGTGTTTTAGAATGGCCACACTTGTGTTCAGTCTCAATGGGCAGGGTCTTATGAAAAGTGTGACGTACCCAAGGAACAAAGACTCGACAGCTTCCAAACAAGAATTACCAAAGCTCACTAAGAATCTGTATTCTCTGCCAAGCAGTTGTGTCTCAGGAATTCTAGGGTATTACTACTTTATACACATTGCTCTACATACAAAATAAAGCCTCAGAGCACAAAAAAGTGCTTCTCTACAACAAAGAGGCATCAAATATCCAATTCACAACTCTAATTAAAGATTAGAGCTGCATTTCAAACATCTTTATCTATTTGTTCAAAGAAAAAGAGAAGAGTTGAGAATAATTTAGAACTACAAGAGAAAATTAATATTTCCTATAGAAGTTGACAGGATGTAAAAACATCTTAATAACAAAATAACTTGAAAAGTGATAGGTTTTTACCTCATAAGTAAGAGTTTAAAAGACAAAAAACTAATCTTATCCTTACCAGCCATATCAGTCTGTGGAATCTGGTATAGCTTTGTAAATTCATCTGGATAATTTTCTACCCAGTTCCAAAATGCCTACAAATAATAAAACATATATTTGTATGTGAAAGCAAAAGTATTTTCTTAATATAGTAAATAAAATGTCATGCGGCTCCAATTGTATCACAAACTTTCAATTTCCTTCATAAGAATATTGTATTCTTCCAAAAATTAATGTGAAATTATCACTCAAGTCATGACTCTAATTCAAAATACTAAAGACAGCAACATTTATAGCCAAAAATTGACAAAATTTTAATACCAAAGCGGTTATAACTTACTTTTTCCAGGCTATTTATAACTGCTAACTGTGCAACCTTCTTTAGGGCTTTAAATTTAAATGCTGTTTCTGGGGGGAAAAGATTTTTAAAGTTAACTCTACATTAATTAGTTAACACAAATATAATTCAGAGCTACTAGTAAAAACTCCTTTCCTTTCATATAAACTTTTGTTCCACTATTACTTGTAAGCAATGTAAAGACATTTAATATAAACCAAAAACTCATTGTGTCCACTAAAAACAAAACTCAATAAAAAGTAAATAAGCCTTGAACCTCAAAGGTTGTTTTTTTTTCCTGTTTTGTTTTTAATAACTTATTTTTAAAAAGGTATAAAATACATGGTCATTGTAGAAAATTCAAAAAATATGCAATTGTCTAAGGGAAATTTAAAACATCATCTATTTTTCTACCGTTCAGAGACAATCACTTAACTTCTCAATGTTTGATGATACCAAAATTGAAATTTCAACTATGAATTGAATGGTGGTTCATTATAGTCTAAAAAAATTGCTGAACACTTATCCATATCTTGATAGAATAGCTAAAATGTGATTTAACTGCTGCTTGGTTTTATAATTGTAATAATCTTAAATAAATAATTCTGAACAACGATAATACAGATGGAACACACAGCCTTATAGTATTCTTTATAGATATAGCCTTTTTACTCTTTTAACTCTGGTGAACTAGTTATTGTTTAAAGCAAATATTAAGAAAACCAAACAATGTATTTTGAAAATTACACTGCAGAACCGTTGAGGTTTTCAAAATTAATACAACTAAACCTCCTTTATGGTCAGCCATTAAAAACATTATTGACAATTCTTTAATCAATATACAAAGTAAAATGAAGTGTGAATCATAGAAGGTTTCAAATTTAAGTTAGCCAGGATCTAATATTACATAAGCTAAAATAATTTTTGTGAAATGAATTTAGTTTATTAATTTATTTAATATATTAATAATGCTCATTAGTATTTGATTTATATTAACACTTCCCCACTTACACCAAAAACACTCTCAGTTCTTTCTGATAGTTTATTTCAATCAACATAATCATTAAAAGCAATTCCCAAAGATTTAAAATCACATATTAGGGATTAATATATTCCCATGTAGGACTACTACTGTTATGTTTTACAAAGAAGCAAACTAGGCACTGAAAGCATAAGGTTTCTGTAATGCTACAGTCAATAACGGCTAAAAACAGAAATGTTAGAAATGAGATTCCTGACTCAACTCCTCCTCTCATCATAAGATCACAATCTTCTGGTTCCTTCATCTACTGAAGTGAAACTGTTACTCTGCTAAACTAACTACCTGGTTTTAGCACAACAGCAGCTAAACAGATAACTCTATAAACTACAGCTATCCTTAAGAGATGAAATTCTAAAAAATTAAATACTAGCACCCTTATATTTTCTTTATTAAAATAAAAATTTGTGGTTGAACAAAACTTTCCACTGCCAAGAGTTAAAATATTCATTTTATTTATTGTTTTCAAAAGTTCAAAAATGGCTGAACCATATATTACTGTTCATTTCAAAAGGACATCTGCATTATAAAATCCACTTTGATGTTCTAGCTCAACACAATTAGTACATTCAAAATGCTGGGTTTTCACCCATAGTGATTAATTTTTGATATATCATACATTTAAACATACCCTTCAGGAGTCGTTTTAATTTTGTACAATCCACATTGATATACTGTAACAATTCTATATCATGAACATCAACATTGTCTTCTGAACAAACAGTCAATTCCTGTAACCTGAAAAGTAAAAACCAAAAATAATTTATCAACTTAAGTATTAAGATAGTCCAAAATTCTGAATTCAACAGATTCTTCTTACCTCAACGATGAGTTTATAAGAGAAAATATACATATAAAAATAAAGATAAATATTTCTTATGAAAATCTAAAGGAAGATAACTAAATTTAGGGGATATGATGAAAGAAACCATAATAATCTAGTAAACTTTACTATGTATATGTACATCAAATTATCATGCTGTTTACCTTAAATATACATAATTTTTATTTTTTAAAAAATCATACTGCTAACTGCTGGAGCAGAGTGAGAGATGTATGGGTATCTGAAATACTATACTCTGCTACGTGTATTTTCAAATTGTTTTCTATAATAAAAAGTTTTTAATATTCAAATTTCAAGTTATAAGTAAAACAAAAATAAATTTTATTAACTTTTATTCACATCAACTAGACTTCAGAAACATGATGGTAGTCTCCCTTATCAGCAGTTTCACTTTCTGTAGTTGGTTACCAGAGGTCAACTATGGTCCAAATATACTACATGGAAAATTCCAGAAATCAACAATTCATAAGTTTTAAATTGCATGACATTTTGTGTAGCATAATGAAATCTCATGCTGTCTGCTCTTTAACATCTCTTTGTCCAGCATATCCTTGCTGTATACTCTACCCACCCATTAGTCACTTAGTAGCTGTCTCAGTTATCATATTGACTGTACTGGTATTGCAATCCTTGTGTTTAACCCTTATTTTACTTAATAATGGTCTCAAAGCACTAATGTAGTGATGCTGGCAATCTGGATATACCAACAAGAAGCCATAAAGTGAATCCTTTAAGTGAAAAGGTATGTGCATAGAAGAAAAAACAGCATATGCAGGGTTCGGTACTATCTGTGGTTTCAGGAATCCACTGGGGATCTTGAAACATATCTCCTGCAGACTGTATTAGATAAATACTATATTTTATCTACATTTACAAGATACATTTACTTTGTACAGGAAAAAATGAATAAGCTTTTTTCATTGCACTTATCATCATCTGTACATGTTTATGTGATCATCTGATTAATGTCCCTTTCTCACTTAACTTGTTTTTAAGATCACAAATATTCCTAAACTCCAAATTTCCCTTATAATAAATATGAAGTTATCACAAATGTAGAAAAATTTAATACAATAAAAGTTTAGATTTTTAAAACTGATAACAAAAATTCTCTTAAGTGTAAATAAAAGAGGTTAAATTTTTCTTCCATTTTTCACTAACAACCAGAGGTCCAGCTTTTCAAAAGTTGGTACTGCTAATCTATTAAATTGTGCTTTATAAGGCATGCTCATTTCAATTAATAGATATCAAAAAATGTAAACAGAATGAAAGCATTAACTTTCATAAATGCAGAGACAGATAATGAAAAGGCACAAATACAACATGATGTTATAATAGTTAACTCTAACCATTTTAGTGCAGTTTAGGTAAAACTTAATCATCACACTAAACTTTTAGTTGCTAAAAATGAAATCGATTCCTTCGTCCTTAAATTCTTTCACTCACTTTAGCCTACAGATGTAATAGCTAACATTAAAATTATTCTAAGCATCTACATTAAAGCTCTTCATATCATCAAGGTAAGAAAAGCTTAGTAGTCTTAGTAGTTCACACTGAGAATGAGATGGTCCTCAATAATGATTTACATGCTTCCACGGCTGTTGTATAGAGCCTAGAAATATGGAATATGACTCCTTAGGAAATATAACTTAATAAATCAGCAATGCTAACTTTGGAAAAGCTGGTTCTTGTGGTTATGAAAAATAGAAGAAAAGTTTAATTCCTTTTACAGTCAGTTATGTCCATAGGGAAGGGGTATTTTGTGAAGCTTCAACATTGTTTCTGAAGCAGAGAAATCAAATAAAGAGTAGTTTGAGCAAAAGAAAGTGGGAAACCTATACTAAAACATCTAGAAAGACCAGGTAAACTGAACAACAACAGAAAGATATTTAAAATGTACAGTAATAAAGTGAAACAAACACCAACCAACCACCCAGGACCAGAAATTGAAAACCAGAGATGGTTTTGAAGACATGGT
>CM053506.1:76839994-76919516 GCA_028627145.1 Eidolon dupreanum | reverse complement strand
GAGAGAGAGAGAGAGAGAGAGAGGGGAGAGGGGGAGAGGGGGAGAGGAGGGGAAGGGGGGGAGAGAGAGAGAGAGCGAGCGCGCGCACGAGCACTCAGAACATGAGAGCACAAGGAATGAAGGAATAAAGGGAGGAGGAGGAGTGGGGGGCGGAGAATAGCTACCAGCACAAGAAGTTTGTCTGCTCTAAGATTAGGGTAAGGGAAAATGTCACCCAGGGCTATTACTTTATAAGGGTTTAAGGTCCACATTTATACTACCCATACAATCTCGGGCTGAGAAATTGACAAAATATATATATACATATATATTTCCAGAGCTGGGCACTTGGCAAAAGTAAATGCAAGAGATTCCCAAAGAAAACACAGACTGCACTAGAGATGAATTTGTAATTGAAATTTACAAAAGAGTGAAAACAATTCACTGAATAAGAGTTGGCACATATAAATATATAAGATCATTTAACAGTCCTGAAGATAATATAGACTATGCTTTAAATGATTAGAGGCATATAAGAAATTTAAAACTATTAATGCTTTTCTTGTTTGGGAAAAAAAGTGCAGCTCCCTGCCAGCGTTCATTTAACATCACGCGTAAGAATGCTATGTTTTCTAGGATTTGACATTTTCAATGAACTACTAAAAACAGAATGCTATAAATAGAATGATGTCATTTGTTTCCAAAAACTATCAATATACTAGAGCAATGCGAAAATAATAATAAAAGCAAGATGTTTCATGGCAAACTCTGAGAGTAAGGTCAGAACTGATATCCGTGGGTTATCTCAGGGTAAATGCTGCAATCACAAGTGCTGCCAGCGAGTGTTCTCAGGGCAAATGGGAAATAACTCTGAAACCATAAAAAGGAGAGGGGAGGGGAGGGGAGGGGAGGGGAGGGGAGGGGAGGGGAGGGGAGGGGAAAGGAAGGGGAAGGGGAAGGGGAAGGGGAAGGGGAAGGGGAAGGGGAAGGGGAAGGGGAACAGGAACAGGAAAGAAAAAAGAAAAAAACCTGGCAGATTTGTAAAAGAATCAAACAGAACTTTTCAAGGTATTGAGTCTTCTGTTTCTGGTTGTATGTCAAAGCAGATATTCCACAGGGCCCTCCCACTAAAAATACAATTACATCTAATACAGTTGTACAGTAAGTCTATATGGAGAGAGCAGCCAATCCTCTATATAAGAGTACTATAAGCCACAGAACATGGCATAAGATCTGTAGCCCATATTTCCTTAAAGAAAAGCAAAAGACAGAAATATCAAAAGCTAATGTTAACCCTAAGAGAGAAACATCGGTAGACAGAATGGTCAAACACAGCAAATATTCATGATACTGTCATAAGATATGTCATCTAAATTAAATCATCACATGGTGTTTTAGGTGAGTGATCCTCTAACGAGATCAGCTCCTATTTCTGGCACAAGCTAAATGAAACAGCAATGTAGGTAGTTGTCTGAAACACGTATTTCATAGATCCCATTTCTGAGCAGCCTGTCCCCTGAAAGCTAAAGAAACTGGCTTATTCTGGAGACACAACTTCTATTCTGAAAACAGTGAACTAGATTTAAAAAATACACAAAAGTTGTCTATTTTTACATGTGCTAATGCTGCAAAATCCCATAAAATACAGAAAATTTCTAGAGTTTTCAAAGCTAGCACATTTGCTGTGTTTTATAAAGTAACTCATGCTTGGATAGACTAAAACACATTTTGATCATTTTCTGCCTCCAATGTAAGATTATTTTAAACAGTAAGTAAGGCTGGTCTAGTAGTCACCTAAACAAAGGGGAGGTTTTCTTTTTAGTTTTTTATAATTTTTGCTCCCCTTAGTCCCTAGGTGTTTATTACCTTGCTGCTTCAGTATACTATTCTTCAGAATATGAAATGTTATCACTCAAAAGATTTCATAAAGACACTGTATATTGTATAAACATTACCAAACATTATCATTCATATTATACCATTAAATAAAATTTTAATTTTCTTTGCACCAAGAATTCTGATGAGAGACTGAAGAATATTATTGCCTAGCACAGCGGCCTCCAATCTTTTTGACACCAGGACCGGTGCTCCTATAAGAACCTAATGCCTAGTGATCTGAGATAGAACTGAGGCAGAGATGCTACACTGGGGAGCGGCTGCAAATACAGATGAAGCTTTACTTACCTGCCGCTCACCTCCTACTGTGCAGCCTGGTTCCTAACAGGTCACAGACCAGTACCAGTCTCAGGCCTGGGGTTTGGGAACCCGTGGCCTAGCATCGTGAGGACAGAAATATATATATATTTTTTAATTAAAAAGAGTGCAAGATTTTGAAGTTAGCCAATTACCCAAAACACCATAGCACAAATTTTCAAATTACAATGTATGTTCTCATTCACACCTGTTGGAAAACAACAGAAAATGAAGGAATCTGACTAACGGAAGTCTACTGTTTACACGACACAGACAAGTCAAAAGATGCAGGTATCAATAAGCAAAGAGGATTGTTTTTCTCTATTCTGTATTATTTTTGATTCACTGAATCACTAAATGGTTTGTATAATACTTCCTACTGGGTCATAATTATGGACCCATTTGACTCTACTTGCATAAGAAAGGCAAATCACTTGCATGAAAGCAAGTTCCAGAGTTACTTGCTACTGTCAGTTATAATTCATTTCCATAGAGCACCATCTATACCAATTTCTCCATCTATAGTATATCACAACTGATGATCACATAATGATTTTTAATCATGAATAAAAGCTTAGGACGTATTTGTAACACAATTTTAAAGCACAGTAGCATATATTATAAAAAGGATTTCATCAAAATGTGGCTAAAATAGAAGTACAGGGAAGCAGCAAACCTGGTATGATAAAACTAATAGACTCTGAAGCCAGTCTGACTTAAAAATTTTGGGACTTCCATTTTGGCATGTCACCTTGATAACTTCTTTGAGTATTGGTTTGCTTATATGTGAAATAGGGGAAGTATCACCTACATTTCAGGGATACTATGAGGATAAAACAGCAGAGCACATGCTGTAAAATGTTCGACAGGAGAGCTTTTACAGTTCATACACTTAAAATACAGTCCACTTTTTGGAGTTTTTTGTTTTCTGTTGTGTTTTGGTAACAGGATCTTGTAATAAGGAATAGAACTGACATCATTAGAATTCTGACTACTCTTAACAACTATTCTATCTAACTAATTTCATTTCAAGAAATATGTTAAAAAGCCAAATCAAAAATTCACATCTAGCATTTAAAAAAAAAAAAACACCTGGTCATGGTTGATATTTCTTCTTAAATTTAGATTTAAGTTTGTATCAGTACTCATATTTAATTGTGCAAACAATATCACAATAATACATAATAAAAATCTCAAGGAAATCAAGGTATAAAATTTCTACAAAAGCCCAGGGCAAACTCATTTCTGTCAACCTTTTATTTTTATGTAGACTAAAGAAAGACTTCTAAAATTTATATTACTTACAACAGTCCGATGTAGATTTACACACTTACCTGGTAGAAATGCGACTAAAGACTGCATTGAAGTTGTTGCAGCTGAGAGAAAATAAAACTCCAGAGGCAGAATTCCGAAGTTCAGCTGCATGTTGGTTTCCTTCCCGACAGGTGTGAAGAAAATGGCAGATTTCTGGCAACAACTGTTTGACCAGCATTGTTTCATCTAATCTCATTGTGTCTTTTGGTTGCTAAAATAGAAATAATCACATAATTCTAAACTTTCTTAAAATTATATGTAAATATTTTCTATTATGAAAATTTTCAAATATACAGGAGTTGAAATAATGAATATCCATATATATAATCATCACCTCGATTCAATAACTGCTAATTCATGTTTACTATATCTATCTATAGTTAGTCTAATAAAAAGGATGGTTCCATCTTTCACCTCTTAATCACAATAAAAGTCCAGCCCCACCATCCATCTTCTTTAGCTTCCCACACCCACTCCTGCCTATTCAGTCTGTTCCCCTGTGTGTCAAATCCCTACATGAGCCCTTTCCCTCCTGGGAATTCCTAGTTTGTTGTGAGTTCTAAATAAACATTACTCATATTCACTGGAGAATGCATTGTACATCAGTCTCAACATCCAAATAAATTCATGAGTAGGCAATCACACCTGCATTTGAGCAGACTGACCAAAACAGATAAGCACTACTTATTACAATTTTGTTTTGGTTGAACCATTTCAAAGTAAGTTACAAACATCATCATACTTCACCCTCACACATACTTCAGTATATCTTAAAAATAAGGACATTCTCCAATATAATTTTAACTGATCATCATGCCAAGGAAAAATAAACAATTCCCTTGTGTCAGCTAATACCCAATCTGTATTCAAATATCCCCAACTGCCCCCCAAATGTCTTTCATAGCTTCAGAAAGGGTTCATAGACTGCCGCATGGTTATGTTTCTTTAGTCACTTTATTCTAAAACAATCTCCTGAACATGCCTGATCCCATCTTATCTCAGAAGCTAACCAGGGTTGAGTCTGGTTAGTACTTGAATGGGAGACCACCTAGGAAGACCAGGTGCCGCAGGTGTTAAAAAAAAAAAAAAAGAAAGAAAGAAAACTCCTCCTCAGTTCATATACATCATTTTTATTTTCTCTAACACTGGCATTTTAAAGAAAATGGGCCAGTTGCCTTACAAAATGTTCCATATTGTTGATTTGATTATTTCTTAGTGGGGTAACTTAACTTGTCCTTCTGGTTACTGTATTTTCTGTTAGGTGAAACCTAAACCTAGGTCTGATTATATTCAGGTTATATACTTTAGGTAATTCATCACACCAAGAGTACATAATGCCAGGTCCCACTGTAAATGACATCAAGCTTGGTAACTTTTGTGTTAACACCAAGATCTCTACTTTGTAAAATAAATCTCTACTTTATAATTAGCAGAACAATCAATGGATAAGCTATCCTGCAGATATACTGTTCCACAATATTTCACCTAATGGCTTTAGTAAACATATATGAATGACAATTCTGGTGATCCCAAGTATGACAACAAAGAACGAAATTTTGTATAATTGTGTTCTATGTTCGATTCTGAATTCACAATCCAAGTGCTTTCAGATTCAAATACACTGAAATATATGGACAGTAAATAAACAGATAGCACAAAAACCTACCAAATTTGAATTACAATATCTATTTCTCATTTGGCTACTCAAACAATAGAGATGTTGAAACTAACTCCAATTATAAGCAAATAAAAATTGTAGAAGTATTCAATCTTTTGAATAATGGTCATACATATGGGAAAAAAATTTGATTCCCAAATCCTATAAAATTTTACTCATAATATGATGTTGATAAGTATTTGTTCACTTTCACTTAGCTATTTCAACTACTTATATGATAAACATGTATTTGTACACTCAATTTGTCTTAAAATGCCTCAACAAACTTTGATCTAAAATGAAAATCAAGATAAAATCACTGTTGGCAATCCAAGAAAACACGATTTTCAAGAATGTCAATAGTATTATTTTTTAAATTACAAACTTAATGAAAAAAACATACATTTTCAGTCGTAGAGCAGAGCAAGATATGATATTTTATGCATTACATAAGTTAAACCACACCTACTTTTTAGTTTAAATTAGACTTTCTCCAAAGAGGGGCCAGTAACATTAGTGATCATTTTAAAAAATACATTTACCATTACCTCTCCATTACAAATGTTAATAGAGAAAAGCAGTAGAGTTAAGAGAAGCAATGAACCATCCTCCTCTCATTCAAACATGGGAGTAGCTGATCTACTAGTATTTATATAATCAAAGCGATAAAATCACTACAAAGAAGTGATACAGGAGAAGTTTAAAAATTGTTCCCCTTCACAATTCCATATCCTATTTAACAACCCTTTTGTTCTTTTACTCCATTTTACAAATGAATAACAGCATTTCATAAATAATAGAAAGCACCGAGCAAAAACAGAACTAGCTCACCCTCAATTTAAGCTGAAAACTTAAAAACACTCTCTCACAATTCTGGAATACGGTTACATTATGCTTAAAACATTATGGTTAGATTTTATGCCTATAGACTTAAAGACTTCTCTAAGGATACACAATTGCGTGAATGTAATTATTTTTCCAACTCCCTAATCTACCACTTCTCTCAAACACTTCTGACCATTCCCTCTCTTCTTAACCACACAATCAGTCCTGTGTATCAAAGTCCCTACCATCTAAATGCATTATAGAAAACAAATGTAACATATACAAAAGAAAAAAGCAACTCTGAATAAAAGTAAATGATGTGCCAAAGGAACATCAGAGAATAAAAGAAAAAAGTTAACTCCAATGCATATTGAATAGACAGATCTTTAAAATGGAGGTATGATATTTATATAAACTCTTATTTGTGTTCGAGGAAGAATTAGGGCCACTGAAGTATAGAAACACTTTGCTTTAAACAACAGAAATAGTCTTGAAAACATTCTAATTAAGTCATGGTTGAAATACACTGAGATAACTATTTAGAGGAAACCTGAGAAAGAACTGTTTTGTACTCAACTAATCCTCATGTATCTATTTTATATGTTCATATTTATAAACAGTAAGTGTTCTTAAGGTAGGACCCTATCAAATAGAGTTTTAACTTTTTAAGCTCTCTTTTTTATGTAGATTTGAAGGGTAAATTATTAAAATCAGATTCATATGGGGGAAACAAGATTACTCTTGATTTTTCACATCATATTCTTTCAAAGCTAAGCAATGACACACAGGCTTAACAATATCTGAAGAAATTAGTTATATCAAATAGTGACCTTTTTTCATAAAACTGTTTCTAAAAGACCTGAGACATATGTGACTCAAGCTTAACACCTTATAAGTAAACCTAGTATCTATTTATAAAAGATAAAAAAAAAATTTTCTCTCGAAACTTTACTTATGCCACCCAGTTAGCTCTGTCTAAAAAACAAAAAATCCATGTGACTGTTTTCCTCATCCATACCTATACTTAGGTACATCAGGATCAACTCAAAATTAAATTCACAAACCTGCCTACTTAAGAAAAATTTACTTACCCCAGCAAGACATTTTTCCAGTGTATCCAATATAATCAACTGAGAGAGATATAAATTTTTTTCAGCAGCTTCTCCAAATATTCTCTAAAAGCAAAAATATTCAGAACACTAAAAGTTAGTTATTACTCTCCAATATCAATTAGCACACATCTGAAAAGTGAGGGAGTCCCTAAGGTTCAAGAAAATCAACAGTCTTCCATTTTATCTCTCAGATTATAATATATTTAAATTCATTATTTCTGATTTTATCCTAATGTTCATACAAAGTAAATTATCAAGCAAACAAAACTGTTGGCATTTATTTATAGTCTGCCATTAACCTTGTAACAGTAAATGCTTTAAAAATATATGGGATTTAGATATACATATACATCTTTACCAAAATCCTGAATGACATATTTAACCACACTTCGATGTCACAAAATACTTTAAATTCTTACAGCAAAAAATACTAGAACACCAATTACAGTGAATTTTATGCATTCACTATTCTTAAATTGCATACTACACTATTTATCAACAAGAGACTATGGTTTCCACAATTCAATTTATTCAATAAGCACTAAATAAATGCTTATTTCATAATACTGTTTTTGTTTTCATTTTGAAAAGAAGGTTCCAAAAAGTAAAAAATTCAATCTAATTGGGAGCATGGCCACTTGTTATATTAGTAAAATCCTATCACAGTGCCCCACACACTGTACAACAGAAGAGCTCCACAAAACCTTAAAAGTATTCTGTAAATCACTTTATATATTTATAAAAAGTCATGCTTTTCTCAGAAAATTTTGATTTATTTTTTCCATATAAGAAAAGTTCTTTGTAAGGGAAATGATTGCTCATATCTCCAGTTTATCAATTTTGTAAGTTTGGGGTACTGTCTAATCATCTTTTTAAAAAGAAAACATCAAAGATGCTATGACTATAAAAATGGGACTGATTTTCATAATCTGCAACAAGAATTCAGTTTCATAGCTCAATACAAACAATACAAATTGTGGTTATAAGTGCTAAATATAAGCAGAACAGTTTAAATTTAGTCAAAAAATATCTAGATCATTGATCTGAACTGAATATAAAGGAGATTTTAGGTAGGAACTGACAGAAATAACCTGAGAGAGACAGGAGAAATATGTTCAATGGTGCAGAGAGAACACTTGGAGTACCTTGAAGTCTAGGGAATGTAAACAGATTTTACAAAATGGGGAAAAAAGAATTATAAGCTTTTGAGAGTGGAGTAAAACTTGATGAAATTCGTATTTGAGGAAAATTGTTTCAACAATGCATGGTCTAACTACTACAGGATGAGTCACAGGCTACAGGAGGAAGAAAATAAAACAATGTTTTCATAAAAGCAATCTTGCATTTTAAGACTACAAGGTCATTATTTTGTTTATCATCTTCTTAGGACTAGGTCAATCTAATATGTAAACGTTAAAATAAGAAGCTAAGGAAAATATTTTAATAGATTACTATAGTCAATTCATCTAAGACACAAAATCTGTATGAAATCCTAATTTCAGAAAAATAACGAAAAGAAGGAGAGATAGGGTTACAAATTAGAGAAGTATCTAAGGGAAAGAATCAAAAACTAAAATAAAAATGAAAAGGTTACCTGTGTTTATTACAAAATAAGAAGAATGTTTATATCCAGAGTTTACAGAAAATGACTTTCTATAAAATACTTCAAAATATGCTGCTCCAAATTTTTAAATCAAAAAAAATCTAAGTAAATTCCCCCAAAGAACAGTAACCCAAATACTCACCATATTGTTAACATTCTTTAAGATAGTGGTGAGGCCGCTAATAACCAAAGAAAACTTGTATTTGGAAATATTGATAAGACATTCCTTGTTGTGTTCGGTACTAACTTTGGTATGTGTGTTCTGCTGTCCTGTTTTTATTGGAAGCTGGAAAAAAAAAATGTTAGCTTACACTTGAAAATAATTAAACTCTATTTCTCATGAAAACCATGAAATTTTTGGAAAATTTTATCAACCACAGTTACCTATTAGTATCTCAAGCTCCAATTTTCTATATTTAATAGCATTTATAGAAAATCTAATATTCTTCGGAAATTTCAATCATTGCAGCTTTCTTTCTGGAAGTCATATATCTCTATTTACAAAATTAAATCCTTACCTAGTATTATATATGAGAAAATGATGAGTCACAGAAATAGATCTATTTCCTTGTAACTAAAAATCATTTCAGAGACTGTCTGCAATAAAATGCACACAATACTTTCCCCTTATACACTGAACTCAAGCATTAACAGAACAGACCAAGAAAATCTATGCCCCAGATCTCTTGTCAATAATGGTAAATAACTGCAGCTTATTCAAAAATGAGAATAAACCATACAACCTGAAATAAACAGAGTAAGAATGACTCAGGTAAGATAACCCCCCTCAGGTACACAGCTGAAGGAGTAACAGCACAACAAACAGATATATCTCATGGGAAAAAAATATATCCTTTAAGGGGATCACATTTACATTGATCTGAGAATGAGTTAAGTTGCATTGCCAAGAAGTTCATGTCAACTTAAATATTAGATCCTGCTACCGCTAGTCAAGAACATGGGTGAAATTCCTCGGTGAAAAAACAAACCTGACTACAGCTTTTTCATTTTTAAAATGGTGCAACTAAAGGTAGAAAGAGACCGCATGGCATGTCCAAGGTGATTAATTTGATAGTGAAGAAGTAATAAATAAAAGAGGGAAAGCATTTTTAGGGTTTAGAAGCTACAGAAGTACATAACATTAATTGTAAAGATTACAGAGGGGAAAAAAATCTGGAAGACCAGAAAAAGGGGAACTTTAGAAAATAGCAGTGGCTGCAATGTAGCTTGTGGATCTCCCCAAATCCCTCTGTGATGGTTAATTTTATGTGTCAGCTTGACTGGAGCACAAGGTACACGGACATTTGGCTAAACATTTCCGGGTGTGTCTCTCAGGGTCTTTCCGGATTAAATTAGCATTTGAGTAGATGCACTCAGTAAGGCAGTTTGCTCCCCCTCTCCAAAGTAGGAAGGCATCATCCAACCCTTTGAGTGCCAGACTAAAACAAAAAGGCAGAGGAAGGAAGAATTAGACCCTTCCACCTGACTGCACTGAGACATTGCTCTCCTGCCCTCAGCACTCCTGGTTCTCAGGCCCTCAGCCTCAAACTGGAATCTATACTCACAGTTTCCCGGATTCTCAGGCCTTTCAACTCAGACTGAATTAAATTACATCACCAGCTTTCCTGGGTCTACAGCTTGCAGGTGGCAGATCGTGGGACTTCTCGGCCTCCATAATAACATAAACCAATTCCTTTTAATAAATCTTTTCATATACACACCCACACATATATACAAACACCCTATTATTATACAGCAAAAGGGAATCTGCAGATGCAATTAAGGTTCCTGATCAGTTGATTCTGAGTTAACCAAAAGGGAAATTATCCTGAATGAGCCTCTCTTAAGCAGCTGAGCCATAAAAACGATCTGAAGCAGCAAAAATACCTTCTGTTGGCCTTCAAGAAGCAAACTGCCACACTGTGGGGAAGGCCACGTGGCAGGAAACAGCAAGCTGCCTCTGGGAGCTGAGGGCCTCAGTCCTAGAACTGTGAGAACTTAAATTCTACAACAACCAGTGAGCTTGGAAGAGAACCTAAGCTTCAGATAAGCTCACAACCCCAACCAACACCTTGATTTCAGCCTGGTGAAAACCTAAGCAGAGAACTCAGCTAACCAATGCCCAGATTCCTGACCCACAAAAACTGTGAGGTAATAATTTTGTGTGCTTTTAAGCCACTGTGTTTATGGGAGTTTGTTATAGGCAATAGAAAACTAATACAACTACCAAATCTGTATCTTCAAATGTGTTATCCAAATGCCTAATTAGTATTACTACATGGGTATCTTATAGACACTTCAAACTCAGTGTTTTTTAAAATTTAATTTATAATCTTCCTACCATGTTTCCTATCTTAGAAAATAGTAAATGATTTATCCAGTTTCTCGTCTGAAGTCTAAGAGTCATCTTTGATACTTCCTTATTCCTTTCCTTTCATTCTCCCTTTAGTCAGTCAGATTGATAAAAATGAGATCTGGGCATGCACAGTTTGGCTCTACCGTTCTTTACCTGGAAACAGGCTTGTTACGGAGTGCAAGAATTTTCCTCTATGTCAACATGCCAAGAGCTGATGAAGGCCCTAGTGCTACAGAAGGAAGTGGCAAACAAGACAGTGCCTGAGACTGGATGGATAAATAAAAAGAATGGGAAGACCCAGGCAAAGATCTGAAGAACAAGGGAGAAGTGACATAAAATGGATCTGATGTTGGAATGGGTGTGGCATATTCAAAGCCTTGCAAAGAAGCCACTGTGGCAAAACTAAAGGGAACAAAAGGAGATGTAGAGGATGAGGTCAGGGGAGAAGCAGGGTTGGGTCAGATCATCAAATGCCTTACTGGTCATTTTAAGAACTCTGAATTTATTTTGAATTTGATGATATGGCAAACTATATTTTCCAAATATGGTCACAGTTTCGCACATCCCACATGCTCTCCTGCAATAAGACCAGTTCCAGGCAAAAGCCTTAATTGGTTTGACAGTGTTTCTTTCCCTCCTGGAAGCCAGATGCCATGTAAAACGTGTAATTACTCTGAGACCACCATGCTGTGAGAAGCCCAGTCCACTTGGAGAGTTTCTGAAGAATAATATGCCATGTAGAGAGAGCAGCAAGAGGCACTGAGGTGCCAGACATGTGACTTAAGAAGTCATATTGGAAGGGCTTCTCTAGCCCCAGCTGTCCCAGCCAACATCACATGAAACAGAGATAACTACCCAGTGAACTTGTCATAAATTTCTGACTTGCAAAATTGTGAGCAAAACAGGTTGTTTTAAGCTGTAACACTGTTTCTTAAGCAGCAATAGATAACGAAAAGTGGGGAAGAAAATACTGAAGGGATGTAAACAAGGAGTAACATTTTTTGATTTATTTTGTAAAAAGAGCCTTCTTGCTGCTGTATATTATAAGATAGTCTAGGAAAGAGACAATGGTAACTTAAATTAGGTTAATAAGTGTAGAGAATAGTAAGAAGATATTATAATGGATTTGGAAGATTTGGGGGGGCTTATTTAACATGGCAAGTCTGATTCTAAAACTCACTGAAAGAATTAAATTTGTGAGAATAGCCAAGAAATTTTTGAAAAACAAGAACAAGAAAAGACCCGCATTATCAGGTACTAAAACATTCTTATAACAGAACTAGTACATTATAAGCATACACTTATTAAAGTTACAAAACAAATATTATTATGTACATAAAATTTTTATATGATAAAGGTAATATTTCAAATCAGTGATAAAGGAATGGATTTGTCAATAAAACATTACCAGATCAACTGATTATTCATCAGAAAAAAAAACAATCAATTTTTTAAAATGTGTGTGTGTGTGAGACAGAGACAGAGACTAAGAACCTACTGTGAAAAAAACAAAGCCATACAACTATTAGGAAAAATACTAAAGAATAATTTCATAATATTGAAGTAAGGCAGATTTTCCTAAGCAAGACAAAAATCCAGAAGCCATAAAAAAAAAAAAAGGTATATTTCCCTACACAAGTACTTAAATTCTATAAAAAGAAAAAAAAAAAAGACTACACCGCTGACAAAGACAAGAAACAGACAGGAAGTAAAAGAATGTGCAACAACTAGCAGCAAAAGGTTTAAATAACTAATATATAAGATTTTATTATATATTAAGCAGACTATTCAATGGAAAAACTACTGAAGAAATATGAAGTAATTCACAGAAGATTAGTGGCCAGTAAATATATGCTCATTTCACTAATAATTTTTAAAGTGCAAAATAAAATTAGATCATTTTTGTGACTCTCCACACTTTTCCAAAATAAAGTACTCATAGAACAAATAATCAGAAAGTGACTATGCCTGGAAGGATATTTAAAAAAGTAAGATAAAATAAAAAATGAAGCTTGAAATGTTTTCTTCTTTATGAGTTCCTCTTATTTTCAATTGGCATGTGTTACTTTCCCAATTGGGTAAGAAAGTAAATTAAACTCTTTTAAACATTCTGTGCTACTTACTATACATAAACCTTTGGCTATTACGGCAGAAATGTAAAAGATCTAAACTACATGAATAAAAATAATCACTTTTTAATTATGATCTGTATTAACAAACTGTTAAGCTACTTAACATACAAGATTTCAACAAATAGGAGGATTTAGCAAGAGAAGGCATAACATTAAGCAAAGCACTGTGAACAATGGATAATTTGTTTCTAGTTGCACTTAGAAAATTCTTCAAAAGGTCACAGGCTAAAATCTTTGCTTCTGTGTACATTTTAACCCGTTTCTAAAAGGCCCCTCAGACCATGATGGGGGTGGAGATGACATTAAAATTCACTTTAATAAAAGTTTTCATTTAAAAAAGAAAAAAAGCAAAGAAAAAATCATATTGTAGGAAATAAGGCACCTAGAAAAAAAATCATACTAGGAAAAAAAAAGACACATCAGCTAAAACATAAATCAGGAAAAAGTAGCAAATTTTTATAATGGATATATTAACACATTTCCTAAAGTAATATATGTAATAAGACTTCATATGGCACCTGGTGGATTTAAAAAATTTTAAGTTTTACATTCATTTTAATAAGCAATTTAAAAAATACAATCAGTGCATCAAATCTATGATTATAAAGATATTCCTTTGAAAGGCTAAGTGAAGAAGGTAAGCCAACTTAAAGTTGTTAAAAGTAAATAATACAGGATATGGCTAAATTTATAGATATGAATGACTAAAGTTAGGGAAACTGTGATAGCATTCTGAAATTTAATATTGAGCTCGTAAAACAGATATTAAATAATTAACTGATTCTTTAAGATTTCACTCTAAAAAATTTTGGGGCAAGGAGATTAGCATGGAGCAAAATTAGTTTCGCCAAGAAGTGAATTCTGACATCATCCTTCCCCAAACACATTAGTTTCTTCCCTTCCTGTTATTCAGAACTTGCAGACTACCCAAGTTTTTCTATACATAGAAGCCCCTGACTCACAAATAAAGGACCTATTTATACCAGTAGTCCCAATCACTAATGAACTCCAAAAGCAGATCCCCAGATTGCCAGATTCTCCAGATATCTACTATCAAGGCAGAGGAAGATCTGTTTCTGTCAAACATAAACTTGGATCACATTGTTCCCCCCACAAAAATGCTGGTTCTTCCTTTTCCCCTCCTCTCTCTTCCCTTCAGTATAATAATTTAATACAAAAGCCATAAGGAGGAGCAGAGCAAGGCAGACAAATCTGTGTGGGTCTGGGGCAGAGAAGAGACACAGGAGTTGGAGCAGGATGAGTAAAGGCATTCATGTGGAGGGTATGAGGAGGCTGAAGAGGGTGCCTATATGCAGAAGGCAGCCCAGCAAAGGATGTCAGAGCATGAATGGGTAAGGAGAGACTTCCATAGAGAGGGGAGACAGGCACATGACATTAAAACCCATGCAGGGTGAGAAAGGTTACAGGGGAGAATAGGCCACATAGGATGTCAGATCCCAAATGAGATAGGGAGGGTGTCCATCAAGAGGACAGCTCACAGTTGAGTGTCAAAGCCTGACTGTGACAGAGACAAGAAAGTGGGGCCCAAAGAGGGGTGTTGGACTGTGTTGGGCTTCTGCATGGTGGGAAGGGAGATGTTCTAAGAGTCTGAGCAGGGTAAGGAGGATGTTTGCATAAAGTAGGGTAAATGAGCCTGAGCAAGGTAAGGAAGGCATCCACAAGGGCTGGAAGACAACAAGGAGCGATGGAGCCCAAGCATAGTAAGGAAGACATCAGTGCTTGGGAGTAAGTAGGTGGTGATGAGGGAATGACAGTGATGTAACTGGTTACATAAAAGGAGACTGATCGAATAAGTATATTAAGAATAACAAGAGCTGGGTTTCTTACTGTCACAGAAAGAAGTTACAAATCAAGAAGGGGAGAAAATTACAATGATTCTTCCAATATTGAACTAAAATTAGAGATGGTATAAACATACAGTTTTCAATATGTAGAGATATAAAATTAAATACTGATATAAATATGTACACACAAACATGGATATGAATACATATATTCCCTAGTTCTGTCCACTGAGAGGACTTAGAAACAATGACAACTCAGTAGTAATGAGTGCACCTAGCCTCCAAGATCTTGGTTTCTAAATACCATTCTCCATGAAAAGGAACCAGGGCTCCTTAGAAAAATAGCTAATTCCAGCCCTGACACAATGAAAGTTCTGAGCATCTTGGAACATTTTGTTGTGCCAGAAAGAAAGGAAGTGCTCAGAATGATGGAGACATGTCAAAAAGACATAGAAGTCAGACTGAAGGGCTCTCATTGGCCAAATCTGAAATAATTTGAACATGAAAACTAATAATGATGAAACAGATTATCACCCACTGAATAGAAATACTAAAATAAACTGAAAGCTTGATGAGGAATGAGATACTTAGTCTCTAAGCACCCTCATACAATGTGTGTGTTTATAAGGGAACAACAGTAACTTTACAATGGAGAAGCTTGGCTCGCGCCATCTTAATCAAGTGGTCAGTTAGCATCATCGATAATGAGATGATCTAAACTATGCCACCTGATAGGATAAAATGAGAACTCAGCATCGTATGAGATATTCCTATCAAAAATGCATGACATACATCTAATCATGAGGAAATATTAAATCTAAACTGAGGGAGAGTCTACAAAATAACCGGATGATATAGTCTTCGAAAGTGCCAAAGTTATTAGAGTCAAGGAAATATTGTTCTGGAATGAAAGAGACAAAAAAGAGACATGACAACTAAATGTAACATGTGATTCTGGACTTGATCCGTTTGATATAAAGGACATTATTGGGACAACTGGTAAAACGTGAATGAGGCCTAAGGAATATTAGATGGTAGTAATAGATCACTGTTAATTTCCTGATTACCACAAATATATTATGAGTAATGTAGTAGCATGTTTTAATTTGTAGGAAAGACAGTATTCAGGGGTGATAAGAGCATCATACCAACTATACACTCAAATGGTTCAGGAATATATACTTTGTGCTTATAGCTTTTCTGTAAGTTTATGATTCCTTCAAGATAAAAAAAAAAAGATTAAAATGTTATGATTCAGTTCTAATTCAATATAAGTTAAACTGGTTTGAGAGGGATGGTGCTAGGAAGAGAACCTAATACTATTTACATTTCTATAGAGAAAAAGTGGCTGAGTTCCACATAAACTTTTAAGTGAAGTGTCAGCCTATAACCCATTCACAGGCTGAGGGTACTGCCCTTAGGAATAATTCAGCTTTCCAAAATCTGACACCCAAACTCAGGAAGAAAAAGTATATCCAAGAGCTATAAAATAATTTTGTTCTTAAACTCAAACAAAAATCTCCTGGTTCTTAATTTAATTTACAGAGAAGGTTCATGTTTCTAGTGATGAGTACTAAAATCTAGCAACCATTTATTTCGGAATACAAAGTGTAACTAATGACAATCACATTAGTTATAATAAAATCAAATATGCCTACAAATAAATTTTATTTCCTTTATTAATTTTTTCTTAGAAGCTTAAAACCACTGCTGGTATCGTAATAAACAGCAATATTAAAAGAAACTGATATTTATAATCTAACAGGATCTACAATCTATAAATATCTAGCCCAGTTTTCTGCAGTATCCCCAAGTTTAAGTTTAAAGTACTATCTCATGAAAACCCTGAGCTATTATTTTCTGAATAAATAAAGCAAGAAAAAGGAAGGGAAAGAGGAGAAAGCAAAAAGAACAAAGTAGCAAAATTGCCAAACAAGCTCAGAAATGTGGAAAATCTCAATCTACAACAAAAACAAAAACATGCAAATATTATTCAAGCACTAATTTAATTAATCTATACTTCCAAATATATTTGACACACTTGGCTGGAAGAAGTAGTTCCCACTAATGGAGTATGGGGCAACCAATCTCCAAGGTCGCTCCCAATGAGTCAAACCTCCTAATATTCACACCACCCATACTGTAACAGGGCCAGTCACTCTAACTACTAGACAGACTATGGCAGAAGTGATGAGACATCTCTTCTAAGATTAGGTTATCTGAGGCGGAAGCTTCCATCTTGGACTGCCTGGTTCTCTCTCTCTTTCTCTCTTAAGCCAAGAGTCATATCATAAGGACACACAAGTGACCTGTGGAGAGGTCTACATGGCAAGGAACTAAAGCCTTCTGCCCACAATCAGGCAAGTGAACTCAGAAGCACATCCTCCGCTACCAGTCAAGCCTTCAGATGTCTGCAACCCCAGTCAAAAGCTTGACTGCAACTTCAAGAGAGGCCCTGAACCAGAGGCACCCAGCTGAACCACTCTCACATTCTTGACCTGCAGAAATTGTGAAATAATAAATGTCTATTGTTTAAGTGACTAAATTTTGAGGCAATTTGTTTTGCAGCAATAGAAGACTAGTACATTTTGAGTCTAAGCACTGGAAGGCTATTTGGCACTAATTACAGACCCCCAAAACAATAAAAATAAGACTTTGTCCCAACAGATCCTCGCTGGCTATAGAAAGGGTATACTAAAAGGACAAAATTTAAATACTATCAGGTCATTTATAATTCCAGTGAAGGAACACCACCAACTGCATGCCTCAGTATGGGAAAAAAAAGGGGGGGGTAGATTATTTCTTGTATCTGAAATCAGATCTTTCCTAGCCTCTAGGTTACCCTGAATTTCTAGTAAGAACTTTCTGTGTGTCAGGCACTACGCTGGGTGCTACAGATATAACTGTGAAGAAGCATGATCTCTGCAGTAGCAATACTTTTCATACACCAAAATTTCTATACCACCAGGCATTTTTTTAGTGGTGATTCTATGGATACGTTTTACTGTAATGTTGACACAAACTTTTCTAAGTTAAATGCTAGAAGTCTTCTATTTGATCATGCAATACAATAATATTCCTGTAAATAATCTCTTAGTCTCATTCTCTGCCACTCTCCTCTCATTCTCTCACTACTTTCCTGATCCATCTTTTCAGAGATGTCATCTCTGAAACCCATTGCAGGTTTCCCATTCATGCTCTGTGAGCCTCCTTAACTTCTCCTATATGGTTTTTAAAACAAGAGTAGTTATCAGTTGAAACGACCATCTTCCAGTAATTCACCAAAATGACCAACACAAAGGGGAGGAGGAGAGGCATCCGCTATATGTTCTCTAGGCCTTTTAGAAAACATGGAGTTGTTCCTTTGGCCACATACATGCAAATCCACAAGAAAGGTGATGCTGTAGACATCAAGGGAATGGGCACTGTTTGAAAGGAATACCCCATAAAGTTACCATGGCAAAACTGGAAGAGTCTACAATGTTTCCCAGCATGTGGTTGGCATTGTTGTAAACAAACAAAATAAGGGCAGGATTCTTGCCAAGAGAATTAATGTACATACTGAGCATATTAAGCACTAAAAGAGCCAAGATGGCTTCCTGAAATGTGTGAAGGAAAATGATCAAAAAAAGAAGGAAACAAAAGAGAAAGGTTCAAATGAAGAGTCAGCCTGCTCCACCCAGAGAAGCACACTCTGTGAGAAAAAATGACAAGGAACCTGAGCTGCTGGAGCCCATTTCCTATGAATTCATGACATGATAGGTTTTAAAAAGTCAAATAAAAGACCTCTAGTTGAGTAAGTGTCCCTTCACCCAAAGAAATATTTAAAGAAAACCAACCATCCAAAACAAACAAACTGTAGTTGAATAACCAGATGATAAGTTGTTTAATATCCTCCTCTCATGCAAGAATGCAAGTTCCACAGAAGTAGGGAAGGCATCTTTCTTGTAACCAGTTTTATCCCCTGGGGTTAAAAGTTTTAAAAGGCAATTAAATTAATAAATGCTTGCTGAATGAACGAATCAACTATAGTCATGCATCACTTAATGACGGGGTTCTGAGAAATGCATCATTAGGTGATTTCGTCATTGCACAAACATCACAGAGTGCCCTTACACAAACCTAGATGGTACAGCCTACTATACCTAAGCTGCAGGATATAGCCTATTGCTTCTAGGCTACAAACCTGTAAAGCATGTTACTGTACTGAATACTGTAGGCAATTATAATACAATGGCATTTGTGTATCTAAGCATACCTAAACACAGAAAAGGTACATGAAAAATACTTACCATGAATGGAGCCTATAGAACTGGAAGTTGCTCTGGGTGAGTCACTGAGTGAGTGGTGAGTGAATGTGAAGGACTAGGATATTACTGTACCCTACTGTAGACTTTATAACCACTGTCCCACAAGCCCTTCCCCTGCTTCCTACTGATAGGATCAGAAATAGAACATCAAAGCTATCAATGCTGCCCGATAAACAGGGATGTGGACTAGACTGATTGGAAATATTGAGGATAAACTAGATGGGTAAGGCATAAATAAACACAATAGTGACTGTCAGGAGGGAGTGCAAGGTGGCCGGAAATCAGTTGGAATAAGAAATCAAAATGGAGAGATAAAGGAACATTGGGAATTGTCATGGTAATATGATTTTGGCTGTTGCATGTTGGAGCAGTGGTCAGATTAAGGAACTCTGTGGTATTCATTTAAAAAAGAGGGCATTTAACAAGGAAAGTATAAAACTGAGGACTCACTATTTTAACTATTATGAATATTGTCACATTTCCTACAATTTTAATGCAAATATTCCCCCATTCCTTCACCCCCTCCCTTTTGGTAACCATCAGTTTGTTCTCTGTATCTACGGGTCTGTTAGGGCTCAATATTTAGCCTTTGGAGATTCGCTTTTGGTTCCACTGACCCTATCTGGCACAAAGGGCTCTCTCTGGCACTGAACTGATAAAAGAAAAAGAACTTATCTGTGCTTTACATCATTATAAACAGAAAATACTTCGAAGTACAGGGACAGGCTGACTCCATACTATCACAGAAAGCTTTTACTAAAGTAGCAGTGGCACTTAATACTCGTTAAGGTAGCTTCTGTGAACCTGCGTCCTTGTACAAGATCTCAGGTCCTCAACAAAGAATTTCCAATTTTCAATGCACTTTGAAGACCAACAAGCTAGATCTGGAACCGGGGTAGGGGGAAGAGTACCCTCTAAGTATGCAGTGCTGAGGGGACAGGCTCCTCTGTGCTGAAACAGGTCAGTGGCTGACTGATTGGGATGTATCCTGTGCACTCAAAAATGAGGTGCAGTGAGTGAGAGGGAATCTTTTGCCGAGCCCCACAGATATTGTTCCTGTCAGAGAAAAAAAAATTCCTCCTGAACCACATATTCTTCCATTTCTTACATGATATTCACCCCATTATAATCTTATAGGACCACTGTTGTATATGTGGTCCATTGTTGACCGAAACATCATTATGTGGTGCATGACTGGAGTGTGTTACACTGACTCTCTTCTCCTTTAACAACAGCCTCTTTATTATCTCATGCAGTGTGCCTCAAACTGTGGTCCAAGAATTACAGGTGGTCTCTGTAACTCTGTGAAATATAGACTAGTAAAATATAGACGAGTCTACCATCTAGTCGATAGAAAGATTAGTGATTTCAGAAGGAAGAAAACAATTATTTCCTTCATTTATATTTTATAAACTTGAACCATAAAATAATATTTCCATAGTAATGCTGTTAATTCTTAATTGAGTGAAAATCTCTGTATTATAAACCACCAGCCTCTTCCCTCCAGTCTAGCTCTCAGAATCCTAGAACCAGACATGTATCTTCCCAGGTAAGCAACCAGGCAGTATTTTCCTGGAGAAACTGAATGCCCAAAGAAGAGACCTACATTTGAAGAGCTTTCAACAATAAAGCTATCTCATCACCAACTCACCTACAGTAAAGCCCATGCACATAAGTTTCCAATTCTCTCACAAGTGTATTTACATTATTCACTTAATATAAACATTTACATTAAGAGTAAATATTTAAAGTGAGAAAAGACAGCCTAAAATCACCAGGCATTAGGCAGGTCTATCAAAATGAAAGAAAGGGAACCAAGTAAACACACATATACACACATTAATTTTGAGAAAAAAGGACAATCCAAGAATGAGAAGAAAACTGCACACATACACACACAAATAATTACTGATATCCTAAAAACATTAGGAAAGATTATAAAGAATGCTATTTTAAAAATAAAGGCAGAGGGAAGAAAGAAAGCAAGTGAGAATAAATAGTAAAAAACATTCGGAAGTTAAAGATGACAAGTGTGTCACGAGTTCCCAAGATCACTCTCAGGTCCTGTGGTTTGCCAGAAGGATTCACAAGACATGACATATAGTCACATTCACAGCTATGATTTATTACAGCAAAAGGATATAAAGTAAAATCAGCAAAAGGAAAAGGTACAAGGTTAAAAGGAAATAAGATACAAGTTTCCAAGAGTCTTCCCCTATACTACATTTCTCCAGCAATGAGTTGAGACAACACATACGAAATATTGTCTACTGGGTAAGTTCACTAGAGACTCAGTGCACAGGGTTTTTACTGTGGGCTCCCTCTGCCTAGCACATACCAAAGTTCCAGACACACAGATGAAAATCAGGTGTTCAGGGTAAATCACATTCACACAGTTTAAGCACAGTGAGCCATTCTGATGGAGGCATGCTAAGAACTCTTCCAAAATCTAAGTTCCCAGACACCAGCCAAGAACTAACCTTGCAAGCAGAACTTTCTAAGGACAACAGTTTCAGACTTGCCATATTAACTCTGCACAGACAGATAAAATAAAACATTAAAGATCCTTTCCAGAAAAAATAACGAAAGAAAAACACTATGAGAGAAAAAAGTTTAAAAAATTACATGATCAGTGCAATAAAACAAGGTAAAAAAAATTTATATAATCAATCAATTCCTATGTGAAGAAGAAAAAGACAAATTAACAAGGAAGAAATTACCAAAGAATGTAAGAAATTTCCCAGACCTGACAAACATGAGTCTCCAAACTGAAAAAGATACATCAGGCATCTAAGTATGTTATTACTAAACTGCAGAATAGCAAGGGCAAAGAAAAAAAAAAATCCCAAGGATTTCTAAAAAAGAAAAAATAAGAAACAGTTTGCTTACAACATTATAAGAAGCAGAATGGCATTAGATTGAGCAGTCATGTCAGTGATAAACTGGAAGACAGTGGAGAAATGCTTTCAAAATCCTGAGAAAAAGTTATCTTCATTATAGAATTGAATACCCACACAAATTATCAAATAATAAAGGTAGAATAAATACATTCTCAAACATGTAAGGTCTCAAATTTTACCTCTTCTGCACCTTTTTATTCAGCAAGCTCTGGAGGATGTGCTCCAAACTAATAAGATCTACAAAACAGAGAAATCAACACAGGGCAGAAGAAATGGGAATTTCCAAAATGATGATGAAGGAAGAACCCAGGCTGATAGCTACACACCTGGCCTGGCAGGCAGCCAACCCTAAACAGGAGAATGAGAGTAAGTGCTCAGAGAAAACAATTTCAGTTAATAGATTAACAGGTACGAATGACCTTGTGTGAACAACAGTACTGAAAGCATGTTAATGGTATGAAGAATAAACAACAGGTGTTAAAAATAAAACAAATGAAAAAAAATGAAGCATTTACCAACTTTAGGAGGCACAAAAAGTTGCACAAGGAAATAAAGTTAATCGTAGTACACTACTTGGTTCAGCCTCAAACAATATTATATATATGTAATTATAGTCTCAGAAGGAGATTAATAGGATAATAAGGAAGAGGAAATATTTGAAAAGGTAATGGCATACCATTTGATCCAGCAATAATGCTCCCTGGAATTTACCCAAAGGATTTGAAAACATATGTCCACACAAAAATCCCACACATGGATGTTTATAGCTGCTTTATACGTAATTGCCAAAACAACTAAGATGTCCTTCAGTAGGTGCAAGGATAAGTAAAACTGTGGTACCTCCAGACAATGGAATGTTAACCAGCACTATACAGAAATGAGCTATCAAGCCATGAAAAAAACATGAGGGAACCTTAAATGCATGACATTAAGTCGAAGAAGCCAATCTAAAAAGGCTACATACTATATGATTCCAACTATATGACATTCTGGAAAAAGCAAAACTGTGGAAACAGTATAAAGATCAGTGGTTGACAGAGCTGGGGGCAAAAGAGGGGATGAACAGGCAGAGCACAGAAGATTTTTAGGACAGTAAAAATACTCTATACGATAATAATAAGTATGTCATTATATGTATGTCCAATTAACAGAATGTAAAACACCAAGAGTGGACCCTAACGTAAACTATGGACTTTAATGTGGGTTATGACGGATTATGGATCATGATGTGCTGGAGTAGTTTTATCCTTGCTAAAAAACATACCATTCCAGTGTGTGATGTTGATAAGAGAGGAAGCTATGTGTGTGTAAGGGTAGGAAGCATATGAGAAATTTCTTATCTCCTCACACTGTTGTAAACCTAAAACTGCTCTAAAAAATAAAGTCTTAAAAAAAAAAAAGGTTGACTGCCAAAAAAATATTTTTTAGAAGTGTTAGATAATGACAATCCTCACCTCCAGAAGTCCAAAAATCCAAAGCAGAATAAAAAGAAATCCACACACCTACAAACATTTTATGAAACTGGAGACCAACAAATAACAGAGAGAAGAACTAAAAAACAGCCAGAGAGAAAATATCACCTATAGAGTAATGATAATTACTGACGGCTAAATTCTCAACAGCAATGAAAGCACTCAAAAAGATAGTTAAATATCTTTAACATACTGAGAAAAAAACATTGTTAAGAATTCTATATATCTAGTAAAACTATCATCCAAGAATAAGGGGGAAGTAAAGACACTTTCAAAGAAAAGAACAATTACCACAACAAACTCTTATTAAAGGAAATTCCAAAGAATATGCTTCAAGCAGAAAAAAACTGAACCCAGAATGAAAGTCTGAGATTCATGAAAAAAAGTTGGACAAATAAAAGGGGCATAATAAAATGGCATAAATGAATCCAAATATATCAGTAATCACAATGAATATAATGGGCTAAACTATCCACTTAGAAGATAAAAAATTCAGACTGGTTACACATTTGCTGTTTATTAGAGACAGACTAACATAAGGACATAGAAAGATGGATGGCCGAAGAATTGGAAAAGATATACCAAGCAAATATGAAACAAATGAAAAGTGGGAGAAACTCGGGCAAAAAAGCACTAGAAATAAAGAAGATCACTACATAATGACACAAGATTCAAATCACCTGGAAGATGCCATTTTAAACCTCTCTGCGCCTAGTAAAACACATGTACGCCAAAAATGATACATCTTCAAGGAAAAGTTAATCTACCAAAAGAGTGAGATTTTTTAACATAGATCTCTGTAATAATATCTAGCAGACAAAAAACATCAATCATAAGTGGGATGTAAAACTGAAAGCAACAAACAAACAAGACAAACAGAGATTCATGGACACAGACAAAAGAGGGGAGGGAGGTAGATAAGGGTAAAGGAGGTCAAATATAAGGTGACAGAAGGAAATTTAACTTTGAGTGGTGAACACATAATGCAATAAATATATGACATATTGTTAAACTGTACACACAAAACCTATATAAGTTTATTAACCAATGTCACCCCAATAAGTTTAATTTAAAAATATCAATCAGAATTTAAAGGAGTTGAACTCCTTAACAAAATTGATCAAAATGACATTAGTAAAACTCATACCCAAGAATTAGGGACTACATATTATTTTTAAAAATACATGGAGTCTTTATAAAAATGGGACTGTATGTTTGTGGCAATCAGACTCCAACGTGGTCTCCAATGATCCTTAAATTTTATTAACCAAGCCCTTGTGTAACCTCTCTCACCTTGTATATCAATCAGGGTTGTTCTGCATGACCAATATAATATGGGAGAAGTGAAGGTATGTCACTTCCAAGGGACATAAAAGATTGTGGCTTCTGCTTCTCTCAGACACTAACTCTGGGGGATGCCAGCTGCCATGTCACAAGCAGCCCTATGGAGAAGCCCATGTGGAAAGGAAGAGAGAGACCTTTTGCAAAGAGCAAAGAACTAAGGCCTCCTGACAACAGCTGTGTAAATGATCCGCTTAGAAGTGAACCCTCAAGCCCCATTCAAGCTTTCAGATGACTGCAGCCCCAATCAAGAGCTTGACTGTGACCTCATGAAAGATCCCGATCCAGAAATACCCAGCTGAGCTGCTATTGAATTTCCAACACTCAGAAATTTTAAGAGACAATGTATGTTGTACAAAACTGCTACATCTGGGGAAATTTAATACATAGCAATAAATAACTAATACACTGCTCAAGTTCATAAAACTAACTTCAAATTTGAAAGTACTAGTATCATACACACCATATTCACTGGGCACAGTCCAATTAAGATAGAAATTAATTACCAAAAGAAAGCTAAGAAAACTTCTGAAAATCAAGAAACACTCCGGGTGAAAGGAGAAATCATAATGAAAAACAGAAAATATCTAGAATCAAAAAAAAAAGAAAAGAAAAAGAAAAAAGAAAAGCCAAGTTATCAAACTAGTTAAGCTACAACTAAAGCAGTATTTAGTAAATTTATAGCTTTGAATACTTACATTCAAAAGGAAACATTCGAAATTAATGAGCTTAAATTCAACTTAAAAAATCAGAAAACCACCTCATGACCATTGGGATAGCCACTACAATAATAATAATGTGTTAGTAAGGATGTAGAGAAATTAGAACTCTTGTGCATTATTCATGGTAATGCAAAATGGCGCAGCTGCTATGCAAAGTAGTATAGTGGTTCCTCAAATACTTAAAAACAGAATTACCATACAATCCAGCAATTCCAGTTATATATTCCCAAAAGAATTAAAAGCAGGGTCTCAAAGAGATATTTGCACACCCAGATTTACAGGAGCATTATTGACAGTAGCCAAAAGGTAGAAGCAACTCAGGCATCTATCAAAAAATGAACAGATAAAGAAAATGTGGTATACACATACGATGTGATGTTATTCAGCCTTAAAAAGGGAATTGTGAAACATGTTAGGACATGAACCTTGAGGATATTATGCTAACTGAAATAAGCTAGTCATAAAAAGATAATTGTTATATGGTTCCACTTAAATGAATACCTAGATGGTCAAATTCAGACACACAGAAAGTAGAATGCTGGTTGCCAGACTGGGGAAGACAGGAATGAAGAGTATGTAATTGTTCAACAGTTACAGGGTTTCAGTTTTATAAAATGAAAGAAGTTTCAGAGATCTGTAGTATAACGGAATTAATGTACTTAACTACTTAAAATTATATACTTAAAAATAGTTAAGATGGCAAATTTTATATCATGTACATTATATAATTAAAAATAAAATTAAAAAGTCAAGAAAAAAGACAACAGAATAAACTCAAGGAAGGAAAAATAAGAGCAAAAATAAAACTGGAAACAAAATTAATAAAGGTAAGAAATGTCTTTGAAAATACAAATGAAATACACAAAAATTTTTTTTAAATAAACACTAGGGAGTGAAAAAAAGAATATAACTTCGGTTCCCATAGTGCTGAAACAGATCATAAAAAGATATTATGAATAACTTTTTTGAGTTGAAATGGACAATCTTAGAAAATACAATTTACCAAAACTGATTTAAGAAAAAAGACTAAGAATAGTGTGACGACAATTTAAGAAATGAATTCAGTGGTCTACAATTTTCCCTCAACGAAAATACTTAAGCCCAGGTGGTTTTATTGGCTAGTCTGACAAACTTTGAATCAACATAGGATTCCAATACTATATACACACGGAGAGAACACAAAAAAGGTAAGTTCCCCAATTGGTTTTATATGGGTAGAAAGAATAACCTTAATATAAAAACCAAAACAAGGCCTACATAAGAAAAAAAAAATATTACAAACCAATCTTACTCATAAACGTAGATGTGAACATCCTAAAGTAACAGCAAATTTAATTCAGTAATCATTTTTTTTTTAATTACACATTTCAACCAAGAACAGCCCCAGGAATACAAAGTTAATTTAATGATTAGCAATTAGAAAATAATGATCAACAGTATAAACAGACTAAAGAAAGAAAAATTATACAATCACATCAGTGGAGGCTGAATAAGCATTTGATAACATTCAACATCTATTTAAGAATTTTTAAAATTAGCAATCTAGCAGGGAGCTTCCTTAATTTAATAAAAACATTTATTTTAAAAAATACAAACACTATATTTAATAGTGAAATAATAAAAGCTTTCCTCTTAAGATCAAAAACAAAGCATAGCTACCCAACACACCAAATAGGAGTGTTGAAATACTCCTATTTGACACTGAAAAACCTCAATGGGTTCAGAGAGAAAAAGTTATAAAACCTGAAAATGAATAAAACTGCAACTATTTACAGATAATAGATCTATACAGAAAATCTAGAACTAAATCAATAAAAGTGACAAAATGCTGAATACAAAAACAAAGTACACAAGTTACATTTCTATACAAAACAATCAGAAAATGCAATTTAAAAAAACACTGTGTACAAAGAGCAACATAAAATTCTAGGAAAAAATTCTGACATTTGATGTACAAGTTATTTATATGAGAAAATTATAAAATGTAATTGAAGTGATTTTTTAAAAGCTAAAATAGAAAGCTATATTACATTCGCAAATAGGAAGCCTCAATATTATGTCAATCAGTTCTCTCCAACTTGATCCAAAGACTCAATGCAAAACCACTCAAAATCCCACCACCATTTTTAACAGAAATCAAAAAGCTGATTCTAAAACCAATATAAAAAAGCACTGCCATGACTCTTTTTGAAAAGACTGAGAGATATTAAAAGCTACAGTAATTAGGATACATAATCAAATAGATTATTATGACCAGTACAGATACCAGAATATGGAGCCTAGAAACTAAGCCATGCGTATAAAGAAACTTAGTTTTCAAGTGAGCAAGCATTGCAGATCACAGGGGAAATAATAGATGAGATATTCAGTAAATAGGCTGGAATAATGTTACTTGTTATCAAGTGGAAAAAAGATAAAAGTGGGTTCTCAAACAAAAGTAAGCCCATGTGCATTAGAGACTTCAATATGAAAGTGAAAATTAAAAAAACTTTTAGAAAATAATAGGGGAATATCTCAATGATGTCAAGGAAGTAAATGACATGCCAAAAATAAAAAATACACAAATCATAAAAGACTTATAGACTCAGCAACATTAAAATTAAAAACTTCATTTACTAAAAAAGATATATGAAGAGGAACAAAAAATCCAATCATAAATTGTATTTGTAACAGACGCAAATACCAACAATTAAACATAAACCATATAAAAATTACTATGAATCAGAAAAAGTCAAACAACCCAGATAAATGAGCAAGAATATATACAGATATAAATATTTCAAAGAATAAGAAACAAACTATTTATGAATATCTAAAAAGAAGTTGAACCTCACTGGTGGTCAAGGAAATACAGACTCAAATTACAATAATATATCATTTCTTACCCACTAGGTAGATACAAGTTTAAAAGACAGACAACACCAAACACTGGCAAGGACACAGACAATGGTAACACTTACACATTGCTGGTGGGAAGTGTCCACTGATTTGATCACTTTAAAACCATTTGACATTACCTAATAAAGCTGAAAAAGCCCATGTCCTTATTCCTCCCCCAGATATACACTCTAAATTCCTGCACATCACAAGAGACACTTATAAGAATGCTCATAAGCAGCATTGTTAGTAATAGCAAAACACTAGAAACAATGCAAATGTTCACCACTGACAGCGTGTATACATTATCACATATTCAATGAACTAAATACCACACCATGGATAACACTGGGGGAAAAAAGTGATTCTTACAAAATAAATCAGAAAAATGCAGTATTATCTCATTATATAAAAATCAAAAACAGGCAAATGAAACCATACATTTTTTAGGGAGAGATACTATAAAGAAAACAAAAGAAATATTTTAATACAACTCAAGATAGTAGTGGGGGGAATGATAAGAAAAAGAATGTGATTAAGACCATACAGGGGTTTCCAAGGTATTGGTAACATTCTACTCCTTAATTTGAATTTGGATTGACAAGTGTTCGCAGTATTATTTTTTAAACTATAAAATGTACAAACATATTTCATACATTCTTATGTGTATAATAAGTTTTACAATACATTTTAAGTCACAGTAAAAACTACTGTAAAATACATGCAAACATATGCTTCCTAAAGCACTGTCTGTAAAAAATAGGAAAAAAATAAATCTTCAAACAAATTGTTCCTCTATAGCAGAAAGAAATTGATATTTATATAATGGAATATTATACATGCAGTTAAACTGAATCAACCAAATGTGCTTGTATAAACAAGTATCAAATCTAAAAATAATAGGTTTAAAAAGCAGGTGCAGAGAATATTTACAGCATGCCTTTTATGTAAAAATGATAAGCTGTAATTATTTTATGGATGCTTAAATACATAATAAAAGTATAAAACAGGGCAGAAAGAATACAAAGCAAAAAAAAAATTAAAAAGAAAAAGAATAAAAATCAACTTCAGAATAACAGTAAATTTGAGAGGAGACAGGGATCAAGGAGTGCAAAGAGCACTTCAATTATAACTGCAATCTTTTGCTATTTAGAAAGATTTATAATTAAAAGTATATATATCCCCAAAAATAAAAATATGAAAATATTCTTCCTCCTTCTCTAACATACACACACAAACACATACATACACACACAGAGAAACAAATCTGGAAAAGAAAAACCTTTCTGGAACAGGCATAAGCACAAAACAACAGAAAAAACAAGAAGCTACCTGCTACTCTCCTTCAAGTTGCTACACTCAATCTTTCAGCTCTTCCTTTAAAATGTGTGTCAATTTAACATCTGACGATGTACAAAAGTGGTTGTCAGTGAAAAATCTCCATAATTTTTCAGTTCACTTTTAATATAAATATCCAAAGCTTTTAAATGAGCCAAACACTTGCTGCTACACCTGACAACCAATAATCACAAGTTAGGATTTCCTGATTTAATAGACATAAAAAGGGGAAAAAAACATCTAGCTACAAAAGTTAAACTACACTAAACTCAAGGCATCCATTACTGAGGTGGACAGAAATATTTCGATGAAATATTGCCAAGCAGTATCATTCTTCTCACTAATATGAACATAATTACTATGTTTTATTTTTATTTTAAAATTGTGATGATTTTCCCTAAAACTGTTGATTCAAGAACTTCAAACATTAAATTAAAAAAATAAAAAAAATAAAAGAGAGCCAAATGCCTAGGCTTCACCAGCCTCATGTTAAAGAGAGATGCTCCCCGCTACTTGAAGCAAATTTGGCCTGATTCTCTCAACTATTGGCAGATAAATGACTTCTTTGAAGTCTCATGTCTTATCTTAAAAAGAGATGCAAATTTTGCATTCTATTACATAATATAGCCATGACTGTTTAAATTTAAGTCTTTTTTTAAAAAAAATTTAGTGAAATCATGTTCCAAAAAGACTGCCCAAAGCGCTTAAATGTTGGAGTCCAGCGCACTAACTCAGACTTAGGTTACATGTGCCTAAGCATGAGGAATACGGTGTGCAATTTATGTAGCCTTTACAGTGTTGAATATTGACTGATTCCCATAAATAAAACCCAAAGGAGAAACACATACACAAAAAGTACCACTTCAAAAATCACTATTAAAATAAAACACAGAAGCTGGTAAAAAAATATATATATTTTAAAAGTATATGATTTGGACAATTGTTACTGACAAACTTTGAATATGGATCATGTATTAAAGAGGATATCAATATTAAATGCCCTGACTTCGATAACTATATTGTAATTGAGAGGTCCTTCCTTATTTTAAAACATACTGAAGTATTTAGGAGTAAAGGAACATGATGCCTACAACTTACTGTCAAATAACCTCCATGTGCAAGTGCATGAACGCATGCGCGCACGCACACACACACACACACACACACACACACACACACACAGAAAAATAAAACATAAAACAAATGGAACAAAATATAAACAACTAGTAAACCTGAGTAAAGAGTATAAGGGGCTTTTTATACTACTGTTGCAACTTTTCTATAAGTTTTAAATTATTCAAAAATTTGAAAGTACGTAAGTGGCATTTGCAGTCCCAGAACTTCAAGGTAGTGTTTATCTACCAAAACAATCTGCCTCCAGGTTATTGTTTTAGCTAATATTTAAATGATATTCAACTGTAAAAAATATTTTCCTAACACAATTCTTTAAAAAGCCATCAATCAAATATCTGAATCATCTCTTTTTCTGGTTATGTGAATAAATAAGGCCGTTAATGTTAAAAATGAAAATAGATATTCAAATACAGAGTCCAAACAGGCACAGCTAAAGGTTTCTGATGTTTATCTCTGGGATTCAAATTTTAAGAACATATTAACAAAACATTCTAGCACGATTCACAAATTATAAATTTTAAGAAATTAAAAACTGCAGAAATCAAGTCAGCACAGTCAGTGAAGATTCCAATCCAGGCTTTACCCCCTTCCTGAGGCTGAGCAAACAGTTTTTGAATGGCAAAAATTCTATGTGCTAGTTGTACCATGACATTTAAAACAATCCTAAACTCATCATAGGAAAGGAAGTGGCTTTTCTTATAATGCAGTTTGAGTATCTATCTGCCATTGTGCTAGTTTACAATTTAACTTAGTTCAAGCCATAAGCCTGAGCTACTTAGTCATGTACTAATGGTCATTTGTTAGTATGAGGCTGAATGAAAGAAAATCTCATTCATAAAAAAAAAAATACAGATCTAAACGAACTCAGAATCATCATGAAGAGGAAAAGCCAATAGATATTTAGTGTCCAGGCTTAAGTCCTATAGACTTCATACTGAGATACTCCACTAGTCTACTTTTAACCTTTTCCTCCCCATGTCAAAATGATTCCACTATAATCAATCAGAAAAAAAAAATCAGTTGATATTATAAAATATATATTTTACATAATATATAAATCTTCAATTTATCTGAAAATTAATATGCAAATGTAATTAGAGGTAGAAATGCTCTTCAGTCCATTAGAGGATAACAATTTAAGAACATAAAGAAGGTAAAATTAGATATTTGAGCCAACAGTCCCTCTTCAAATAAAATAAAACAGGAACTCATTTCTCAGCAAAAGTAGTACAGGAATGGGCTCACGAACCTTGAAATTCACTGATTTTACCACATAACCTATTACCTGGAAGCAGCTGGTCTGAAAAAATAATAGAATGGCCTGTTGCAGACTCAGTTACTATGCTAGCTAGAAACCAAATCCTCAAGTACATGCTTTGAATCAACAACCAATATACATTGTTGTTTTCTTCATAGCCAGAATACATGTGTCTGAGAATCAAGAGGTGTTACTAGAAGTAGTTTCTCTATTATCTCTAAAAAACACATTAGAATTTCTGCTTCTGGTACCTTCTGATATCTGCTGGTTTTGAGGCCTTGGTTCCCAAGGAAAGAATGATTTCATCAGAGTCCACTGAACTGGAAGTTGAAAACTGTTTCATGATCACCTGGGCTCTGTGCTATTAAATCAAGATTTCTCAGCCCTCAGCACTATTGGATAATTCTTTGCTGTTAGGGGCTGTCCGGTGCATTGTGGGATGCTTGGCAATACCCCTGGCCTCCACCCACTAGATGCCAGCAGCATCACCCCCAATGTCATGTGAACTAAAAATACCTCTAGACATTGCCAGATGTCCCCTGGAAAGCAAACCTGCCTTCAGTTGAGAACCACTGCACAAAATCAACAGGTAAAGAAGGTGGTTACTCTACTAGTTGATGTAATTCATCAGGTTATCTAGGAGATACTGCTACATATGGGGTAGAGAGAGGACTCTGTCTGGAACCCTGAGGATTCTCTGAACTATCTCTTACATAGGTGTAACAGAAAAAGTTAATGGAAAATACACCCAAAGCAGGACAACTGAGGACTCATATTTTCACTAACAAAGGTCTGGGTTACCCCACCAGCTGAGGTCTTGAATGATGGCAAAGGCAACATGGAATGGGCAGTAAAAGAAAGTAGTTATAACAACAAACTAGTCTCTCAATTAGCTAAAAGAAGTGAGGTACACAGTAGTTATACTACTATGTGTATATATATTTTTTTTCTTCTTTCCTTACTATAGATGATTTTATATGAACGTACAAATTTCTTCTCTCTTCTCCTCAGTATGTTAATACAAATTTTAATAGTAAAGGTTAACTTTGCAACTTAGCCTTTAGGTAGCAAGATATTCAGATGGGACTGTGAATTTGAGGCATAATTAACGTAGCCTAGAAATGGATAGTGTGACTGTCGTCCAGAGATGGATACAATAAATATTGGGACTTTGCTTCTCATTTTGGGAAGAGACTAAGGACATCTTCATTTTTACAGAGAAGACTTCCATCTTCTCAGGCAAAAGCATAGTGTTTGTCTTCTGTACACAAGATCAAATATCTGTATAAAGGCATATATGGCTGCTGAGTAGCCAAAGGGGTAGACTGTGTCAACTGCTAAGCTGCTGTCTTATCTTCACACCTATCCTTCTGTACTATGTTTTCTGATGGTGGGGCTACTGTGCAAACTACATTTATCCTTTGCCAGCTAGCTCCTTAAGGCTCTGCCAAAGAAACACTGAGGAGGTACTGTTAAGACTGGAGGAGGGACAAAGGACTTGATCCTTCCCATCTGCTTCTTGTTCCTGTCAGCATCACCCCAGCTGAACTATCCTTTACAGTCTAATAACAGAATCCCTTACATGCATTCTAGTTTCTAGAGGTCAGAGAACTAGACTGTCATATTTAGCTGACTTCTGTGAGATAAAATCAAAATTGTCCTTAAAAACAAACAAAAAAACAAAAATAGTATAGCCTCACTAAAACAAGATCAATAAATAAAAATCAATGTACTTTTATATTAGCAATAGCAGAAACTGAGAGAAAAAAATAATACCTGTTAAAGTGGCAACCTTCCAAAATTGATCTATAGATTTAACACAATCCCTATCAAAACAGGCTTTCTTACAGAAAATGACAAACAGATCCTAAACTGTACATGGATATACAAAGGACCTACACTAGTTAAAACAATCTTGAGAAAGAATGAAGTTGGAGAACTTACAATACCTGATTTCAGATTTTACCATAAAGTTACAATAATCAAGACTGTGTAGACTGGTAAAACAATAGACTGAGGTTGTAAAACCTCAAATAAAATTTCTAGAAGAAAACGCAAGAGAAAAATCAGGTTCTAATGTGATGTCTGAGACCCTCTCCCACCTTCCCCATTAACCGCTTTGGGTCTGTCCTAAGACTGGACACCTCCAGGCACCAACCCTCACTGGTAACTCAGCTACGTGGGGGTCTGGCATTCACTTCCCCACCTCCTGGAAACTTGAAGGCTATTTTTATATAAACTACCCAAGGTTTTGAGAACAGGACAAACCATCGGCTGTTTTCTTAGCCCCTCAACCCAGCTGCCATTATCTTGGCTCTTAAAGAGCCAGACCCCTTTTTCTGTCATTCGGCAATGAGGCTTTCTCCACCATTTGGAGGAACCTTTGAGGCTCACAAAGGGAGGAATTCAGTCAAAGTGGGGTTTCATACATCCATTGTATAATTATTCATATTGGGTGTATATTTACTCATATCCAATTGGGTGGTCTTCATTATTTCCTATAGTTTTATCCTTCCATTTGAGACACTTCCCTTCTGCCTAAGGAACTCCCTTTGGTAAATCTGATAGAACAGGTCTGCTGGCGATTCTCTCAGCTTTTGTCTGAAAATGTATTTATAAAGGATATTCCTGCTGGGAAGAGATTTCTAACTTGGCATGTTTGTTTGTTTGTTTTTAACACTTTAAAAATGTCTTTCATTGTTTCCCAGTTTCCACAGTTGTGTTCAAAAGTCAGCCATCAGTTATATTATGGTAGCTTTGAAAGTAATGCATCTTTTTTTTCCTCCTGGTTGCTTTTAAGGGTTTTTGTGTCTCTAGTTTTCAACACTTCAATTAAAATATGCATAAGTCTTCTCTTCTTTGTATTTATCCTGCTTGGGATTTGCTAAGCTACTTTAATCTATGGGTTAATGTTTTTAATCAATTTTTGAAAATGTCTTAACGTTATCGCTTCATATATTTGCCTTCCATGCTAATCTCACTTCTCTATTTTTGTCTCCAATTATGCATTATTTGACTTTTTACTAGAGTTCCACATATCTCTTAGGTTCTATAACACTTTTTCCATTCTTTTTTCTTCTTGTGCTTCAAACCGGATATTTTCTATTGACTTATCTACAAATTCTTTAATCTTGTCTTCTGTTGTGTATAATCTGCTATTAAATCCATTCAATGAATTCAATGAATAATTATTTCAGATACTGTGGGTTTTTGTTGTTGTGGGTTATTTGTTTTTAATGTGCCAGGCACTGTATTAAGTCCTGGGAGTAAAACAGTGAACAAGACAGATATACTCCCTGCTCTCATGGAACTTAAATAGTATATATTCGGTTGACCTGTTTTCCCATTTCTTCAGAACACTGAAGAGTAGAATAGAGGTGGAATGAGATCCTAGAGTCCTGCATCAAAGTTTTCTAGTTAACACATAAGTGAAAGACCTTAAGTAACTGATGTTGTTTTTGGTTCCTAGAATATTCATTTAATTCCTTCCTATAGATTCCAATTCTGTATAGAAATTCTCCAACTTTTCATACATTTTGTCCCTCATTTCCCATATTTCTTTTAGTATATAAAAGTCCTTGTCTGCTCATTTCAATTACCTATGAGTCTACTTCTATCATTTTTCTTCTTGATTATGGGTCACAGTTTTCTACCTTTTCAAATTTTGAGAAATTGTTCATTGTATGCTGGATATTATAGTTTCTGAGGAAAGAACCTCAGAAACTCCAGAATATGTCTTCCCAGTGAGAGTTCTCCATTTATTCTCCTAGGCAAAAGGAATAAAAGAGGCTGATCATTTCAATCCATTCAGGAATTGAACTGTGTCAGTGCCATACTGCAGTTTTGGTAAGACTCAATTCACCTCAAGTTCATCTTTTTTCTTCAGTCTGTGTCCAGAATCAGCAAACATCAGCAATTTGCTTCTCACTTAAAAAAAAGGTTCTTCTGTCTTTGGAATTTTAATTCATCTAGTCCTCATTAATTTTACAGCCCTCCAATATTTTTTAAAATATAACTTTAAAAGTTCATCCAGTTTTTTTCTACTTGTTACAGTGGTGTAGATGACTGTACTGTGACCTATTAAATATTACCCAGAAACTAAAGTCTCCCTGCATATCATATAGCAGTGATTCATAAATGCAGCTTTACATCAAAATGACTCGGGGAATTTTTTTTTTTTTAATTATAACCCATTGTCCATACCTCTAGAACTCATAGATATTCAGTGGGGCCAGGAAATCTGTACTTTTAACAAGTCTTAAATTATCTGGTTTACAATTCTAAAGAAACTAACTGTTCTGTACCAGCTGTTCCTCCTCTCCCCTCCGCCAGAGCTCAGTAGTTATAAGGATGTTTAAGAACGAATATACGCTCATAAAATAGACAAATTAATAGAAGAGAAAAAATACAGTTAAAAGTTCAGAATAACTGAAGACATTAAAGATAAAATGTTAAAGTAAATATTTAAAGACTTTTAAAATCATATTAACAAGAGGAGAAAGGACAAGAACCACTAGAGTACATGGTAAAATACCAATAAGAGATTAAAAGCAGAACGATTCAATTCAATTTTACTTTCAATTGTTCTAGCAGAAAACAAAATGATCTTTAAATCTGAAAAATCGTTGTTGAGGGCCATCAGGACTCTTAGGTAAATAAAGCATAAAGACCCCACCTACCTGCCTTATCTGAATTCAAGTCTACATGAATTAATCCAAGCGTATAGGTGAAAATTTTAAAATGTGTTAAGAGAAATACTGTCAGTGAATTTTGAGAAGTCATGAAAAACAGAAAGGTGCCACACTGGGAATGAAAAAATGTTGCCCAATTGTCAAAATACAGTGGTAGGTAAAGTTGAAAATGTCTCAGGACTATGGACTTAATTTAATATCAACATCCAGGTAATTTTAAGACTGATTATTATGCAGATGACTTTTAAACACTAATAGAAGGAGCATCTACTAACAATAATGAAATCTTACCTGTGTAAAACGCTTTCACTTTAAGTTTAGAGTTTACAAAGTACCTTCACATTACCTTATATCTTTGATTTACACTGGGCCCTATGCAGGCAGCAACATGTCCCCTCCCAAACGACACACGCACTCTTCAAGATATTACGAATCTAGGGTTCAAGCATTCTGACTTGCCCAGGTTAACTCATTCTTCAGTAGAAAATTAGGACTCATACTTGAGTCTTCTGATTCCTAATTGAGTACTGTTTTCATATTACAAAGCTCTTAAAAGTCCGTATGAGTTGAGAATAAGACATGCTAAAACAATATGATAATGAGATTGTTTCAAAATAATGAAGAGGTGCTGAAAAGGAAATGGGTCGGAGTATAGATGAAATAAAACTGAACAGAAGTCTGGTAATGAGCAAATGAGAATTTATTAACAATCAACTCTCTATTTTTGTACATGTTTGAAATTTTTCATAATAAAACTTTAAAAAAATAACAGACATGTACACACATACCAATTAACATTCTTTGATAGGTCTACTATACTGGTAATCAGATAAACACCAAAAATAGAGTGTACCTGAAGGTCAGTATTTTTTAAGCCATTTTTAAGTCTTGTATATAGGCTTTTGTATGTAACACCCTCATATACAAAAATATTGAAAGGATAAAAAATGGTATGCCTCACAATGGACCACCACTGCACCAAGAGGAAAACCAGAATGGTGAGATGTCTTGAAAACAAAGAAATCTAGGGAGTACTTAAGATTTGTTTTCAAATAATTTTAAAGGGACAAACTTATTCTGAAGAATTGTAGAGGACAGAATTAGAAACAATGAATAGATAATGCAAGGAGGCCAAATTCTACTTTGCTACTCTTCCCACTCTTCCTTAAAGCTCATGACTCATGTGCTACTCACCAACAAACCTATCACAGTCACCTACGAATTTTCTAGATATTTCCCCCATCATCAAAACAATCTGGCTCCTGGTTCAGTTTCTCCTCTTCCTCATATCCACCATCAGCTGGGTATCATCTAGGTTAGTGTTGCCTGATAAAACACAGGACTCTGATTAAATCTGAATTTCAAAAAAAACATGAGTAATTTTTTTAGTATAAGTATATCCCATGCAATATTTGGGAAATACTTATACTAAATATTTAGTCACTGCTTATCTGAGATTCATGTTTAACTGGGCATCCTGTATTTGTTTGCTAAATCTGGTGACCTTAATCTAGGTGACTTCATTGTCAAGGTGAAGCATCTATCCCACATCTGGTCCTCAACTTTTCTTGATCTCAATTCTAGTGACTATGACCATGAATAACAAAGATATGGTCTCCAAATGCAGCTGTGACCTTAATACTGCCCAATATTACTAAGTGTCCTAAAACTGCCCATTGTCTCTCTTTTACCCCAACAGCGATTATAAATTAAATCCACTCTTTCCTTCTCCACCATCTCAGTCTCTAATTCCACCACCTGAATTTAGATACTTTTCTTCTTCTACCTTCTATGATACCTCATACCATCATTTTCCTTTATCATATTCCTCAATCTCTTCCACTAAAGGATAAGCAATTAAAATTATACTTGCCCAAAGACTTCAAAGAGAGTTTAAACATTTTAGTATGACATATAAGACCTTACAAAATGCACAACTCAGTTCAGGCTTCACTTTCTCTGACAAGCTCTCCCTGAATGCCTGGTCTAAATTAAGTGCTCCTCTTACATATTCCCACTGTACTCTATATATCTGTACTTACCATAATTTTCTTATTGTCGTTCTCCCTTACCAGATGTTAGGTTCCTTAAGACCAAGAACCAACAATTACCACAACACGTCTCATCTACTACAAATAGACACTTAAATATTTATTTGCTGATCTATTAAGATGGATGAGGCTCAATTTAAAGGAAGAGTTTCTAACAATTACAATTCTACTAAAGGAAGAGGTTACCTTGAGATGTTGTATTTCTGGTTACCCTGAAGGCAAAATAAAATTGTATATCATAGTATTATTTATAACAGACAAGAAAAAAGGATTTAATCTAATGTCTTTAATGGGACTGATTAAATTTTATGTAGTACAACTATACAACCAACCCTGAAAACTTGAAAACTAAAATCAATAGACCTGTCAAGGAGACTACTCTAGTGGGCAGGTCATGGTCCTCTCTCACACAGACAGCTAAAGGTACTGTAACAAGCTCTTGTACTTTAATCATCTTATATTTATTTCATTCAGATCCCACTCTTATGTTAACCTTACACTGCTAAAAATTGAGATTACAATTTCTTATATCAATATATTCTAATCACATTTTATAAAGTAACATTTATTTACACTGTTACTGATTGTTTTGCTGATTATAAAAATACATTCAGTATAGAAAATTCAAAATTTTTAAAATATTAAGAAAAATAAAAATTATATATAATTCCTTAAATTTTAAATAATGTAAAAGAAAATGTACTCGTATGGGCAATGTTCGCATTATACTGTTATGTTAAAAGAGATTATAAAACAATGTATCTCATTCAACTGCCAACAACCTAAGAGTAATAACAGTAATTAACATTTCTTGAGCTCCTTCTATGTGCCCCAAACTGTGCCACATGCTTTACATATATCTTCTAATTTAAATCTCATGAGTCGGTACTATTATTGACCCTATTTTATAAGTAAAGAAACTGAAGCTTGAAAAAGTATCTTGGCCAAGGTCTAGTGAGCAGCGGCAGAGCCTCAGCCCAAGAATTCAAACCCAAGTGGTCTGATTTCAAATCAGCACACTTAATTACATACATCAAAATTTTAACTGTGGTTCTGAGTCATGGTATTATAAATAAGTTTTATAAATTTTTCATGATTTTGCTCATTTCTGTATTTTTACAATAAACATGAATTACTACTGTATTTTTTAAAAATAAATGTCCAAGCAGAGGTTGGACAATCATCTGCCAAGGTTATTACAGAAGTGGATTTAAATAATCTTGGATTCCTTCTAACTAAAGATCTGTGACTAATCAGTGACTGGAATTTTTTTTTTTTTTTTCAGAGGACTGGCTCTAAAAAATTAACCAAAAATCAATCCATTTTAAGAATTATAGAAGTTTTAAACTGTCAAAATCATATTTCTCCTGTTTTACAGACAATGAAACAGCTCAAAATTTAGGCAATCTACATAACATCGCAAAGGTAGTTCATGGCAAGGCAGAAAACAGAGCACAAGTCTTCACTGATCTTTGTTACCAACATTTGACCAAAACAAAATCTCTCTCTTCCATTTCTAACTTCAAATTCAGTTATTAGAGGCCAAAAACTGAAACATAACAGGAAATACAAATGCTTCCCCCCCCCACCCCACCCCCAGTTTATTACCCAAAAGGAAGAAGATCTGCCTGGAGCATACGGGCAAAACATTTTCCCAACCCTGAGCTGGGACAGAAGTAAAAGGCACGGGTAAGCATGGGAGAATTGGAAAGATATTCCAAAGGACAAAATGAGTGACTTGAGAGCTGTTGTCATTGCGGGTGGGGTGCCAAAAAAGTTGACATAACAAGTAAAAACTAGAAAAGAAAAAAAGAAATAACACCCAGGAATCCAACAGGACAAGGCACTCAAATACTACCAAAATTTAAAAGACTGCTTCAAATTTAATCAAATCCTAACTGATATGTTAAGAGTGTGAAAACTAATTTTATAAAACTGGACTGTGAGATGCCAAGATAAAAGAATGAAATGCATAATCTCATATTTATAATTGTACATTCCTACTGGTAGTCTCACAAATTTTATTCTCTCACCCTTGAAATTCAACTCTCTTCACCTAGAAGTCTGCAATGAATATAAAGCGATGTTGCAAAACTAAAGAGGAACAATATTACAACCTCTTCTAACAATCAGAGAAGCTTTGAAAGGTGAAAAGAATGATAAATAATGAAATCAAAAATATTTAAAATTCATGCTATTTCTAACATATGACCAATCAAAAAAGACTTCCAGATACTCTAATATAAGCATAAAAGGTAAAAACACAACCTCTCATCTTTGAAGAATCAATACATTCCTCACTTTACACATTTGTGCTATCTGTTCAGAAAATTTAGATCTTTTTTATAAAACCTCTATTTATTAAAAAGTTACTGCTCTTAAGGATTAAGACACCCACACTTTAACTCAATTAATTACATGTCATATGATTGTGAACAAGTTATTTTGCCTCTACATGTTGATTTTTTTCTCATGCAGAAGTAAAAATAATAATAATCACCACCAAACTATAAAGAGTGATTAGAAAAAATACTGCACTGGATGAAAATGACGGTAATACATGTTTATTCATGTATCACCATTATTCACAGCTTCCTTTAATGTAAAAGATTCACATCTAAGACACTAAACAAGCCTATGGTGTGAGTAGGGCAGGAATTATTCCCATTTTAAAAGAAAACATAGAAAACTGAAGTTCAGAGAGGTAAAGTGATTTGCCCAAGGCCACAATGAATGTTGCACAGTCAAAAGCTCTTTATCTTACTATGTGGTATGCTGCCATCACAAATCTGAGGGTGGTTAAGAGTTTTCTCATGCCCAAACTATTATGAAGACTACTCAAGGAAAGCTGTCAACACTTCAACAGAAAAGGGTCACTTGAGATTGCTATGAGGCATAATTACCAATAAGGTCATTATCTAGGTATATAACTATGACTAATAGAAAGTTAAATAAAACTCCTTTAAAGTAAATTTCTAAAAGTCCTACTATGTACTAAATTAACTTCATGCCCCTTGCATTAGATACGTTACCCTGCTTGGGGGACATAATGTGGAGAAGGGAAGGATTTCATCAAGAAAAGTTAAGTTTTCTGAAATTCAATAGGATAAGCCACTCGAAGCTATAAAATATGAACAGAGGCAAGCAACAGCTTGTAGACTGTAGTGGCAACCCTAAGCCAAACCAAGACTGCCAGGCTGCGGTTTAAAGAAAATATGCAATCTGGAAGTTTGCACCTCAAGTTATTGCTACTGCAAAGTAATTAGTACCATTTATAGTAAAAATATGTAAAGTTTTAGAGGATAATTCCAATTCTTAATTATAATTGGATGGGATTCCATATTAGCTTGGGGCTTTCCTGTCTCAACAGAAGCTCTTTTGATGATATAGTCAATGGCTCAAAAGCCACTCTCAGAGAACCAAAGAATATAACTATATATCACGGCATGTAACACATAAAAGTGGTCAAATATGCAATCACCTGAAGAGATTTTAATGAGGGTACTATCAATTCCAATTATTTATATTCTACAATCTTAAAATTTTTTTTCAGCACAACCTCTAAATGCTGTTACTGAAAACTCTACCATATAGTACGGTACAGAAATGCACAAGTTACTAAAAATTTAAACAATTCACAGTCACTACAATGTAAAATACCTTAACTTTTCTATTCTTTAAGGTCAAAACAAACTTTGTCTCATCTTTCCCTCTTCACCCTCAAGAAAATAAGGTATTCTAAAAGATATCAGATGAAATAGTCAAGGTGATTATAAATACAAGTCAATCCTCTGCAAAGAAAGAGCTTAAGATGCCCATATTCTACTTCAGTATTGATTCAAAGCCTTTTAGCAGTTTAAGATGACCACAAAACTCCCCTTCTACTTCTTCTATACAACATTCTCCTCCTTAAACTTTAAAAAATGAGCCTTTGCATACCTCCCATCTTTTGTCTTACATATGCGCGCATGCACACACGCATGCACGCATGCATGTGCGCACACACACACACACACACACAGACATACATGAAACTCCCAATGAAGAATAGACTGAGGCATAGAGAATACATGTGCAAAACACACGTTTTTAATTAATGCATTGCTCACCCCTAAAAGCATGTTGTTATAATGCAACAATATAGAGTCTATACAGAACCCCATAACACCAATTCTGAAAGACTTGAAGCAAAACTTTAAATTACTCATAGCAGTCTGAGTAATTTAAAGAACAAAGATGAAAATATAAGGCATGCCTACAACTGTATTATATTATTAATCTTTCCTTTAAGGACAAAATTCTCCATGCTAAATACAGTAAAAAAAAATAAAAAATAAAATATAAAATATAAATAAATATTTTAGAGTCTAATTTCTTGTTGGTCAAGTCAAATAAAAATAAGTATAGAAATATTTAAAATCAAAGGTAACAATGTTGCTGGCTAAATTCACAGAATACCTATGACTTTTTTCTATTACAATTCTGTAACTTGAAGAGCCATATAATACATATGCCACAAATTAGATGATAAATCAAGAAAACAGATTGATTACGGACATCTATTATGTTACATAAGGATGCTCTCAGTACCCTAAATATTTGTCAGTGAATGCTAAAGTAAGGTATGTATCAGCCAAGGTACATACTGGGAGGACTATCCAGAGACTAGTCAATCTCCCCTATTTACTGAAAACACAATAATCAGTAAGCTGTAAAAAAATGTGTAAGTCTTACATTTGAATAATTTTAAACTTTTCAAAGTGTTTCATATTCATTATCCTATTAGACCATTGCCAAAAATTTTCCTTATGTAGGACTTACCCTAAAAGTAAGTGACGAAACCCAGATCACAAAGGTAGTCAATCAGATCTGAAGCTTGATTCAAAAAACATGTTAGCACTATGGGAAGATATATAAATATGTACAAGTTCCTCCTCAAAGCTCTCTTTGTAAAAAAAAAAACAAAAACCTATTACTAGTTATAATATCACAACTTATAAGATCTAGGCCAATATAAAAACTAAATTAAAATTTGGTTATTTACATTTATAACAAAGCCAAAAGTACTTCTTTTAGCCAGTCTTTCAACCAAAAATCATAGGAAAAACATTCCATCAATGATGCACTGTATGCTCACAAGTGTGCTGGGCGTGGCATGACTATAAGAGAATTCTGACGGAGTTTTCTTAGTTTTCAGAAAGTTTACATTATTTGAAAAAAAAAAAAAGTAAAGAAAACAATGCTAAGCAGTGTCCAACCAACCCTCCTGAGGGGAGAAACCTTACAGGTTGGTTTTGTAGAAACCCAGGTAATAAGCACACCAAAAAGTGAGACTGCAGTGAATTTAATCTAAAAAAATTGCATGGGAAAAATGAAGCTTGAACTGCATAATGAAGGATGGACAGGAATTAGAAAAGCACAAAGGGGGAATGAAAGCATTCAGGGGCCTGCATAAACAAAGGCTGAGATGCAGGAATAAGCATGATATATACAGAAGAGACTGAGCCAACCTGCCTGGAACACAGGTGCATGCTGAGGCATAAAGAAAAACAGTTTGGTAAATTAAGTGGGGCCAGGTCCCTAATAGATGGCTGTAGTTCAGGAAGATGCTATTAAAATAGTAAAACCATCAAATATTTAAACTAGAAAGAGAACCTGAGAAATTTTCTAGTCAATTCTTTTCTGACAGATGAGGAAATCTAGGATCCACAGAGATCTAATGGCTTCCATAAGAACAGAAGCAGGGGAAAAGCAGAGGAAAACTCAGACCCCCATTTAAGAATCCAAGTTCAGTGATGGGCAAGGCAACATAGTATACTGGGGAAAGCACATCTGTCCAAAGATCATTGAGAACACTGATATGTAAAGATATGCAAGCATACAAAGACAATATTGTCTTGGGAATTAGAGGAAACTGGTTTCTGGGGTAATGGAATACTAGTGTGGCAGTACAGTTGAGCAAAAACCACTGTTTTGCCAGAAGGAATCACTTTCAAGAGAGCAGCAATCCAGGAGAAAAGCAGAGGCAGAAGCTAGTTTTCAGAGTTATAAGGGACATGGATGGATAAATAGTAGAGACAGCAGGTATCTGAAAACAAAAGAAAGAAAAAGCTTATCCATAGAGAGAAAGCTATAGGATCAAGCAAATGTTTAAGAAAAAAGAAATCTTAATAAGTTTGAAGGTGAATAGGAAGGAGATCACATAAAGACTAAATTAGATGCTAGATAAGGAAAGAGAGTAAGGGAGGACAGAGAACTAATTGAGGACCAGTTGGGAAGAAATTTTTTTTTTTAAAGTTAAGTTCCAAGATAAAGAATAAGCATTTGTTCTCACTCACCATATAATACCCTTCATCAAAAGAGTATTCATTTTCAACTACTTATAGGCCTTATAAAAATGGCAGGCTTTAAGAACAAGGCTAGGAGATTTTTTTTTAAATCCAAAACAACTTCAAAGCTTTAAGAATCTATCTGTTTGGGCAATTAATATATAGCTGTAACTTCAAAGACACTTGCCAATCATTTTATACTGTGATTTCTACACCACATATTCAAAGAACATCTGATTAACATTCAATTTACAACAACCAATATGCTATTACTACAAATCAAAAACCAGAGTTTATTCTCTAATAAGTTCCTTAAAATGTTTTGTTTTGGGGGCTTTTATACACTGTTTTTACTTGTCCAGATATGGAAACTATAGTGCTTAAATGAACATATTTACAACAAATCATTTGGGAATACCTTTCTTTTATTTAAAAAATGTTTTTCAAATACCCACTTTTCCTTTATTCCCTTTCAGAAACAAAGCCCTATAGAGACTGGTGGACATAAGGAGAGCTAGGTTAAGGTTCTAATTTGCTAAGTAATTTGGCCAATAAGCCACAATTTAAAGCTACACACCTAAAATTTGCCAATTTCAACTTAGAAACTTACTGTTGAGCACCATAAAGGTGGTTAAGTAGAAGCAGAAGATACAACTGGTACATTCAGCTTTCTGGATGTCTACCATTGCAACTGGAATTTCTCTGATCAAGAAGGTAATTACTTTTAAAATTGGTAAGAATCTTTAAACTTATCCCATCAATATTAGGTTAAGGTGCAATCTCAGCAGGTTATAGGAATGTATTTTACCTACATAGAAGCAAGGATCTGAGCTCAAAATGTCAAGATGAAACACTACTACTTCTTTTAACTGAGTCTACTGCACCAAGTTGCTGAGCAATATCCATCAGAGAGTACAATATGTAATCAGCAGTGGCTAGTGATGCATTTCTGTTTTAATCACCATAAATATCAGAAGTGCAACTAAAACATCAATTCAATCATAAAGAGTTGCCATCTTTAGACACACACATGCTCTCTGGCTCAACATACTGTGTCTTCCCTGTAATAAAAAGCAGCAGCTTGACTCCCCCTGGACCTAGTGAAACAAAGTACGGTAATATATCCATAACTTAAAACTTTTAAAAATAGTTGAAACTGTTTAAGACTCTTACACAAATCTCTCTCACTACTACATGCAGGGCTTTTTCCTTCCTTCCATAAAAATGTAAACTCTTCTCTCCTAACTATATTTATTTTGTTTTTTAACACTATGGGATACTTATCAAGAAAATAAAAATTTTAAAAAAGCAAAAAAAAAAAAACCTGATTGTCTAGCACTAAATACTTTTCATACTAAGGCTCTTGTTATCAAGGACTACTATGTGACCTTGGAAAGTCATTTAACCTCTCTGTGCCTCGGTTTTCTCACTTTCCCACCTCAAGGTAAACTCTAATTTGAATTAAACATTTATTACTTCTATAATAAATTAATGTATATAAGTACCTTACGTTAAACACTGAAAAACCCTTCTACTTTTGTATCTCAAAGCCAGTGCGGTTTAACCTAAGAAAAAAATATGAGGAATAATTTGTCCTATGTATCTCTCTCTTAATTACAACGTAAGGAATACATAAAAAATGCTTCTGTTTAAAACTCCTATGTCCTTAATTTTTAACAGATGGTAGTGAGTTTGATTCCACAATATTCATAACAAAGCAAACAACAAAGCGTAAGGTCTTTTAACACTAGGAACAAAAAGAAGAAAACATTTTCTTGCATTATTGGCCATATAATCAAAATCATTTCTTCTAAAATTTAGAAAAACTGTATTTTTCATATGTGGCATATAAGCCTAGAGATCAACAGGTAAGAAGTAAAGAAACAGTTTAAATATTAGCAAAAAAAATTTAATTAAAAAAAATGGAGAGCAATTGTGGTGTGACTCAAATTCCTGCATCCAGATTATGCTGTCTACAAGTTTCAGCTTCGGGGTTCTTCTGTGTGCCTTTTTAAAAATTACACAGTGATTTTTAAAAATTACCAAGTTTTAACTATAAGGCTCTATCAATAATATAATCTAATATATGCGGTAACATTTTACTTCCTCAGATAGATTAGTAAATACAGTTGGTTTAGATGCTTTTTGGTCTGGAAGCAGTGTAAGTGAAGCGACTCCTTCAAGTCTGACACCTTCGTAATTCTATTTTATCTATGTAGTCTTTCTCTAATTTCTTCTCAATTCCTCTGCCTATTCCCAAACAGCTTTTAGGTAGGTCAGAAATACTATAAGTCCTGTAAGGAAATGTTTATGGATCAAATAAAAGTGGAGCCCTCCTCCCCCTCCATTCAGCTCCCATCATCAGTTTTATGACTACATCCAGTAAACAAAATAGATTGACACAATGTTAAACAGTTATCTCATCAAAGGAAGCCCATGGTAGAACTGCAGCTGCAAAAAAAAAGCATCGCTTTAAACCATCCCCAACTACCTACAGTAAAACAAAGTTAAATTCCCATTGACAAAAGGCTACGTGTGCGTTCATTCTGATCAGCCCTAGGATTTACTGAGTGAAGCTCAGGGAATAAAAAAGCACCTCACCAAGCTATGAAACTTTTTTTCCCAAGCCAAATATTCTCAATGAAAGTTCTCTTGTCAACCAAGAGGTGAGAGTTAAAAACAATAACAAAACACTAGCAGAATTATCCCGCTCCAAGACGACATCCCAGTTGTCTCTGCTCTTGGTTGTCAGTGGCTCAAATGCAGTTTCCCATTTTCCTTTCACCCTTCTCCCCTTACTCCCCAAGAAACTCACTCAAGAAAGCAATATTCACATTCTCAGACCGCTGGCAAAAAATAAAGGGAGAAACTGCAATTATTAAGGGAGGAAAACGGGAAAAATATTTCAGAAGCAGGAGAGAAAAAGAACCATGGTTTCCACTGCAAACAGCAATGTAAAAGCCAGTCTTGTCTCATCAGGATATGGGGGGACGCCTGTGTGGGGTATCAAAAAACCGTGCAGTGTGTGTGCACCTGGAGCTCTAGGGGACAGGCTGAGACGGTGGAGCAGAAAGTAAGAAAACCTGTGTTTTCCCTGCTTTCATCTACTCTTCCCCCTCCAAGAGAGGAAGCTGAAGAAACTGGGGGAGGGGCGGGATGTTATCGTGCTCCTACTGGGGGTACACCAGACCGACACTGGGGTGCCTTCAGTTACTCATTCCCAGTTTGGAGGTCCACTGAGGAAAGAAACCCCTAGAGTTACCCATCTCCGTTTAGGAAAAAAAAAAAAGGGAGATAATGATTAAATCCAGATGGAGAGCCCCAGAAAGCGCCCCCAGGTCACTCATCCCTAATAGCAAAAGGGTGAGCTGGGATAAAGAGGATGGAGAGTCGGAGGGGTAGTCAGAGAAAAGGCCCCAGTCCCCGACTTAGGAGGGAAGGGGAGCTGGAGCTACGGCGGTCCCCTCCTTCCCCGCACCTCCCCCTAGGCCACCCCCACTAATACCCCCTTCTTTTCCTCCAGAGCCTGAGGCAGCCGCGGGGGAGGCGGCTGCTCCTTCCTCCCCTCACCCACTCCATCCCAACCCCCACTCCGCTCCCACCTCCCGCCCGCCACAGGCCCGTTACCTGCTCGTCGAAGCGGCTGACCACGGCCTGGACCCATTCCACCGGCCTGTGCGCGGCCATGTCCTCCCCGCAGCCGGGGGGCGGCGGAGGGACGGGTCGGCCGGCGCCCAGGGCCGGGAAGAGGGGGGGGAGCGGGGGCTGAGGTGAGGGAACAGGCGAGGAGAGGGTCTGATGAGTAAAGGCTCCGAACGTTCCCACGGGGGTGGGGATTGGGGGCCTGCGCCGAGCTGGGAGGGGAAGAGGGGAAGGGGGCGTTGGCGAGGAGGCTGGGGGAAGGGGGACGGGGGAGGGGGACCCGGGGAGGGGAGGGGGCCTCTTGGTCGCTCTCCCCACTAGCGCCGTCTCCCCACAGCCATCACAGTCCGAGACGCCGCCATGACACCCCACCGGAAGTGGGATCCTTTCCACAGCCCGGGGAGAGGGAGAGTCAGCGAGCTAGAGATTGAGAGCGCGGCTGGGAAAGGGGAGGGGGAAGCGAGAGGGAAGGGGGCCTGACGCGCATGCGCCCGCACCGCCCCCTTTTCATTAATGAGAAAGCGAGTCCTCCTGGAGGTGACGTCACCTAACTCCTCCGGGCCCCGAGGCGCGAGTCCCTTATCGCCGCCGGGCTTACCTAGACTCAGTCTCTGGGTTCAGCCCGCGAAAGCCGGGGGTGACCCAGGAGCATCCGTTCCCATCCCAAAGGCCACACCAGGTTCCTCCTACCCCCGCCGGCCTCCGGGTTTGTATTGTTCCGGGTGTTGGAAGTTAGGGCGCCCTGGGGCTAACATTTCTTGCAGCGCGCAGATTTCTACGAGGATTTAGAGAGGCTGTGCTGAGCCCCTCTCTGCCGTAAACTTTCACAAAAATTAAGGCACACAAACTCAGGTTTCTAGGTCCTTCGTAGCTACTATAGACTTCCGATAAACAAGAAAAAGTAAGGCCAAGAGCGATTTAGTGATTTCTTTTTTAACGATCTCTTAAATCCCAGTGCTAGATCTAATGGCAGTCAAAGTACTCGGACTCTGGAATCTCAGTGCAGACTTCCTCAGCTGAACACAAATTAATAAAACTTTTACACAGTTGATAATAGATTCAAGTTTCACCCCCCCCCACCCCACCCCAAAAGCCTTTTAAGGGCTTTGCATGCATTAATTCAACACATTCATCATCTCATTTAAATCTTTCAATGAGTCTTTCCAATAGGATATCACTCTCACCTAACTGACGAGGATAGGTCACAAGAGGTTCCGTGATTTGTCAGAAGCCAGAGATGGTACGTGGCAGAGTCAGGATGCAAACCCAGGTGGTTTGACTCCAAAGACCATAGAAACAGACTGTAGCTCTCCTGAAACAAAGGTGTTCCCTATACCTCTAATACCAGAATTGAAATGATTTCATGTAGAATTGGTCACAATGGTTCTCCGTGAAGCAGATTATAGCCCAAAACAATGGTTGATCTATGTATGTATCCAACATGACTTTGAAATTAGTTATTTTTAAGTTTATCCTCCTCAATAAACTCTACCTAGGCTAATGTTAAAATGAGTTTACACATTCTAAGCACACACAAATTAACAGCCAGTTAGTCCATATAAAAGGATACTGCATGATAAGGCAGAGCAAAACTAGAATTTTAATTTTACCACAGAAAATCCACAAAGCCCATAACCCATGTACAGAGAGATATATCTGTGAGAGAAGTTTCCAATCTCTGCTGGTTGGTGATTGTCCAAAATACGTATTAAATTAATTAATATTTCATTCCACTAGAACAAGAGAACAGCGTCTGGATAGTTTTTTAGTCCATTCTTTAAGGATGCAACATGAATACTGACTAATTTCTTTTAGATGATGTCAGAAATGATGACAATGCTGAAAAAAAGGACAAATATTAAATGAATGTTCATCTCTGCCTTCCCCAACTAGGACCCCTGAAAAAGCTCTCTCTCATACCCCAGAGAGCATTCCAATGCCTCTACTTCACTGCTAATCTTCCAGACCCCCAATCTTCCTTCTTTTTCTCATACTTCCTCTGACAGTCCCTAATTACTTTCCTGTTGCCATGGCTTTTGCCTGTCTATTATTCCCCTCATCTTCTTCACTAGATTGGATGTGGCTGCCCAAACCCTCTGCTCCTTTGCCTCTGGTTGTGTTCCATGGCTGAGGTCCCTCTGTAATTCTCTTTCTTCTCTTCCATGATCCTCCATTCCTCTCTAGCTCTAAGGTAACATATCCAAATTTCAGATGTTGGCCCTCTGCTCTTTCAGCTTTACTCAGGCTCCAGCCAGCATATTATTAATTCATCCTACTTGGCGTTTGCCTCCCCTGAGTGCCAAGCCTCTCGTTACCCTCAGAGATCTAGACTTTACTCCAACATCCTCTCCAATTAAATTCATTCAATTCCACTGAACCAATATTCAGTGCCCAAACTCCCATTATATATAACATGCACTGTGTTAGGCAGTACAGAGTATAGCAGGAATTCCAACCAAAAATGCCAAAGAAGGTAATGCTTAGAGACTCTGATGAACTAAGGAACACATCTCCCCATTTAAAGAGGCAACTGTCACTCAACTCTAGTCAATTACTGCCACACAAGAATATCGACACAGTGTTGTTAGATCTTCCCCTTACTCAAGAGAAGCTGGAGATCTGAACTTTTATAAACTTTTCCACTTTTTACATAGTGGCAGCAAATTTGCATTTTTAAAAGCTTGCAGCCAAACAAAATGCTTTTGTTATCTGAATTTAGGCCATGGAGCACCAGTTTGACTACCTCTGGACTAGTGGAAAGACATATGTTTCTAAGTAGAATAGAATTGGAGTGGAAAGACATATGTTTCTGAGTAGAATAGAATTGGATTTGTCCCCTAACAACTACCATTCTGTATTGTCCAACACCGAGGGTTCAGAGGAACTACTAGTGTTTGATGTAGTTTTAAATGCATCCTTCATTCATTCTTCAGTTTTTGGTGACGCAACAATCTCTGCCAATTTTCCTTCATCTTCTTCCAGTAGCAATCCCCTCCATTCTACACACTTTCCCACCCCACCCCCTGCCCCTGCCTCCAGCATAGCAAGAAGCACATAACTCTTTAGGGATGAGGTGCCCATTTCCCCAGCTGCTGGGAATGTCAGCAGCCGAAAGCTCTCAAATGCATCCCTTTCCAGGAACTGCCCTCAGCAAGAGAGCTACCTCAAGCCAGGTCATACTGCACCAGGAGAACAAGAACAAATGACTGGTAGATGCAGGCCTCAAGGTGGGACCACCTTAAAGGGCTCTTCCTTAAGGAATCATCTCCCTTAAGGTCAGCTGAGGCCTTTGGGTGACTGCATTTAGTTCAACTTCTTTTTCTGCTCGATCCTCTTTTCACTCCCGCACAGCGTTGATCCCAAGGGCATTACCTAATGAATTTTTTACTTGCAAATCTCCAACTCAAGGTTGGTTTTCCAGAGAATCTGAATTAATTATCCAGTGGAGCTGAATCACCTGCTGGCCAGCTGGCAGCAAGACCCCTCCTCTCCCCCAAGTGAAGCCCCAATAGGCCCTGGCATGCTGGAGCAGTACAACTATTCAAACTTTCAGCAGCAGTGATGAGATAGGTAAATGGGATATAATATCGGTGCAAGAATGCACTGGTAGATGCAATCTCTCAAGCATTTTTAAAATATGGGGAAATAGCAATTTAAGAATATGGGCTTGGATAGCTACCGATAGAGTAAATCTATGCTTTGGAGAAAGACAATAAAAAGGCAAGGGCAGATAATCAAGATGAAAGCTAGAGTAAGCAGCATATATAAATGGGAGGGGGAGGGGAGGAAGCAGAAAAAGCTGAGGATCAGGCCCAGGACTTAATTATAAGAGTAATTTAACTCTAAAAAGGTTGAATTCTCTGCTTTGGCAAGTCTGCTATGCCAAGGTCAGGGACGTAGTTGAAAGAAGTGGAATCCTGACACTTCGGATAGGGCATCTGGGTTGATGAACTTAAAAACCTTAAAACCCCACTCAGAACACTCTGAGTTTGTAGAAGTGCCCATACCCCCTTTCTTAAACATGAAGAAGTAGTTACCTTGAAAGACAACACATACCCTCCATAGGATCTACCTGTACCTTTCTTCCTGTCTACCAGACTGATAACTAAGGCCATGCCACAAAATAACCCTACTGAGGAAATGCTGGACCTGCCAAAGGAGGAGAGGCACTATATCCTGAAACTAAATGACCTAGGTAACATATGTATACCTGCAGAAGACAGGAACATATGTATGTATGGGATTGGGTCCCACGGTGCTGAACTGGGGAGTGAGGGTGGAGGAGGAAAGCATAATACTAGACAAAGCAGAGTTTATTGATATGAACATGTCCCTGTACTACAGTATTTACATCCTGGAAAAGCCCCCAGGATACAGTGCTAACAGGTTGTCAGAGTGGCTCTAGGAAGCTTAAAGAAAGCAATGAATGGCCCACCCTAGGCAAAACAGTAAGGCCAGAGCTGTCATGGCAGACAATAGAAGAGGGGAGCAAAAGACTCAGAGAAGGGGGCATGCTAGAGTAAATATACTATGTACATCCCACCAGCTGACTATGTCTTGCCATATATCACAAAGAATGTGCTAGTGAAAGGGACATTAGCATCACTCAGAAGCTCAGTGGTGGCTGTCCTCTGTAAGCCAGAGCTGTTGGTGGAAAATATTGTTACATAGCTGGGCTCACTAATAGCAATAGGCCTGATAGAATTTTGAAGAAATAATGACCAAGTGCGGTGCTTAACCAGCAGAGGGAAGATCAAGTAGCAAGAATTGAGCAGCAGCAAAAGGGACATGACCCACAGAGATTTGGATATAGTGAATAGAACACTGTGTACCTAGAGGAAACTGAGATGGACAGCCAACCAGGGACAATGTGTATAACTTTTAAAACTCAAGGATGGATGAGGAAGAGTGTGAAGGAACCTTTGTCAATAAGAAGTCACAATCCCATGCCTGGTTTCTCGACCTTAGCCAATTTTTAGACCCGAAACCTGATGGCTAAAGAAAACTGGGTTTCCAGCAAGTATATAATAATGAGTCCTCTGTTCCTCCCTGATTGTAATTAGTATAGACATACTTGGTGGTTGGCAGAAGCCCCACATTAGTTCCTTGGCCCATGAAGAGAGAGCTGTCATAATGGGGAAGGAAGCAGAAGTTTCTGGGTCTGTCCCCAACCAACCTAGCTAAGACTCTAAATTTTTAAAAATATGGCTCCCTTGGGAGAACATCAGAGATTAGGGTACACTTACAGAGTAGCTCCTGTGGCAGGAATGGAGACTATGCATGGGCCCAACAGCATGGGCTCCCACTCACCTAGGCTGATCTAGCTACTGATGACACCAAGTGCCCAACATGCCAGCAACAGAGACCGAAACTGAGCCCCTAATATAGCACCATCATCCTTCAGGAAAACCAGCCAGCCAGTGGATTTCAGGTTGACTTCTCCTACCCGGAAAGGAAGAGTAATTTATCTTTATTGGAACAGACACACATTCTCAGTATGGGGTTGGTTTTCCTGCCCACGGGGTTTTTTGTTGTTTGTTTTGTTTGTTTGTTTGTTTGTTTGTTTGTTTGTTTTAGCCAGCACCACTGTCTAAGGGCCTACAGAATATTTGGTCCACTGATGTAGGATCCTGTGTAACACAGCACTGAACCAAGGAAACTTCCTTACAGCAAAACAGGTGTGTGGAGCAATGGGTACATGACCATGATATCTATTGATCCTATAACATACCATAATATCTAGAAACTACTGGCCCAGTAGGGTGATAGAATGATCGTTTGAAGGCACAACTGAGGACCAAGTTGAAGATGATACCCTGAGAGGGTGGGGCACCATTCTCTAGGACAAAGAATGCACCCTAATCAATGATCATTATGTAGTGCTATGTCCCCAATAGGTAGAATTCATGGATTCTGGAGCTGAGGAGTGGAAGGAATGGCCCTGCTTAATATCATCACTAGTGATCCACGTGGGGAATTTGTGTTTCTCATCCCCACAACTCTGGACTCTGCAGATTTTGAAACTCTGGTTCCCAACAGGGAACACTACCACCAGGGGACACAGAAATGGTCCTATTAAGTTATGGCTGCCTCCTAGTCACTTTAGGCTGCATGTACTAAGAAGACATCACTAGCAGACAAGAAAAGGAGTTACCATCTCAGCAGGGATAACTGGCCCTGATCATCAGGAAGTGGTAGAGCTGCTCTTACCCAATGAGGGGCAGAGAAGGATATGTTTGGTGATCCATGGGCATCTCTTGGTACTCCCTTGTTCAATTATGATGGTAAATAAACAAGTGTAGCAGCCACATCTGAAAAGGGCATGGTGACTGGGAGCTCATACCCTCTCAGGGATGTGGGTTCAAGTCATCCTGTGGTGAAAGCCATCAAGACCAGCAGAGATGCTAACTTAGAGTAAGGGGAATCTAGAAAAAGTAGAAAAAATAGATGATCAATTGTGGTTTTGAGACTAGTGACAGTGGCAAGAGCTGTAATTCATCCTACTAACCTTACTCTTGTAAGTTTCCCCAGAATAAGGCACCAACCAGAATCTTGTAGGAACTGTTACCAGAACTTGTTATATGAAGAAAGTGGATCTGAAACTACAAGATTGGACAATAATAGACACCATGATGTCCACTTTGGGACTGAAGCCCTCATTCCTCCCACCCCCACCCCTGCCACTGGGAGTGTGAGCAGCTGATGGGCTGAGACCCTCTCCAGAAATTGCCATCAGTTGAAGTTGAAGATAACCACCTCACCCAAGGTCATACTCCCTCCCTATGTGAGCCCACTTCTAGTCTAGGGGACCCCCACTTCTGTAAGGGTCTAAAGAACTGGCCCCTTTGCCTCAAGGTGAGACTACTCTGAAGGGCCTTCTCAGATCCAAAGCTCCTTGTGTAATTAGCTGAAGCTTTTGTTGTAACTATGTCTTAGTTTAACTTCTCCCTCTGGCAAATCCTTCTTTCTTGCTCCCTCACAGGTGTTAAGTCTGAAGGCACTTCACAATGAACTTCCTGTCTGCAAATCTCCATCTCAGACTCAGTTTCCACCCAAGACATCTGGATTCAAATAGCAGACAGCATTACCTCTTACTAGCCATGTGACCTTGGCAAGTTAACTCATCATTCTGTCTCACTTCCCACATCTATAAGTAGATGATAATAAAAATGTGTGCTTCATAGGCTGTGATACAGTTAAATGAAATAATACTTTTGAGGAGCTTGACACACTGTTTGACATCCAGTTGGTGTCTCTCAGGTGGGGAGTGGAACATCAGAAAAGCTGGAATAGAAAAGATCTAGTTTGACTCCTAAAAGAAAAAGAAAAAAAAAAAAGAATAGCAGTAGAAAGAGATGGAAGAAGAGAGTTTACATGTGTTAGAAGAGGTTCAGGAGTATTTTGGTAGAGAAAAAAACAGCACACACTGCCAGTTGTTTAGCCATCATTTTTTCCTTTCTCCCCCAATTTTATTCTGAGGGAACAATATGCCCACTTTCAAAAAACAAACAAACAAAAATCCTTACCTTTCTAGACTCTCTTTCTGCTAAAGATGGCCAACTGACCCAATTCTGTCAAGGAGGTATAAACAGAACTCTGCTGGGCGGAGTTTCCAAAAAAAAAAAAACTATTATATTCCTGATTTTTTAAAAAAAACATCAGCTGGCCTGCACGAAGCTTTTGTCATTTGCCTTTTATTCTTCTCCTTCCCACTGAGAAGACAGATTGAAAATCTTGAGGTGAAGCAGCCATTTTGTAAAAGACAGAAACTAGAGAAAGGCTGGGTCCCTGACGCTTCCTCAAGCAGTGGTACCAACCCTGAACTGCCTACCCCTGGGGTTCTGGTTACATAAGGAAAATGAAACCTCCATTTTGTTAAGCATCCAGCTCAGGTTTCAGTTATGTGCAGCTGAATGCAACCCTAACTGATATAGTAGAGAGTAAAAAATGGAAAGAGAGAGGGACTTATGCAGCTGCTGAATAGAGACCTGGAGAAATAAAAGGATAGGCAACTTTCCAAAGTCTTACTGTGGGTTGTAAATTGAATAATGTACATAGGAATTACCTTCATTTTTCATTGCTATGTTCTTTCTCTGAATGCAATACCACCCCAAAATTGGGCATATGAGGCCTAGGACTTATTTGGGTTATTTATCACTAAATAAATATGTCATCAGGAGTACTAAGTAGTAGTATCATGAGAACTATTAAAACACTGTAATAGGAACAAGGGGTGAGGGGCAAAAAGAGAAATGAGAGAGAGAAATTGACTCTATCATAACTTCACTCTTTTTATCTGGGCTTGAAATTTTCTCTTGTCAATCCTTTAAAGCCCACCTTAGCCAGACAGAGAAGGACAAATACTGTATGTATCAATCATATGTATCAATCTAAAAAAAAGTGTCAAACTCATAGAAACAGAGAGTACAGCAGTTGCCAGAAGCTGGGGGTAGCAAAAAGTGGGAAGGTATTGGTCAGAGGGTACAAACTTTTAGTTATAAGATGACTGAGTTCTGAGAATCTAATGTACAGCATGGTGACTATAGTTAATAATACTATGTTATATACTTGAAATCTGCTAAGAGTCTTTGGTGATATAGTCTCCCACACTTTAGCTTCAGAGAATTCTGATTATATCATTCATTTCTTCATTCATTCATGAATGTCTATTGCAGGTAAATATTACATAGGACTTGTAATAGAAGTTTAACTCCTCACCCCGAAGAAGTGTAGTTATGAAAGATGAGACAGGTCTCTAAGTAACTATCACAGGTGACAGAATAATAGAAAATTGCTTTCAAGAAGTGCTTACAAAGATGTTAGGCACTATGCTATGCACTTATTATACAATATCATTTTTAAAGTTCATAAGAGCATTTGAAGTGGATATTACCAGCTCTGTTTTACAGGTAAGAAAACAGAAGTTCAAAATGATTTAGTAGTACCCAACTAGTATGGGTAATACTCATCAGGCTGGTAGTTAAATCTAGCTCTAACTGTAGGTCCATGCTCTTAATCATCACACGACATCGTCCAAAGGAGTTTTCTTTGAATACTCATCTCTCCAAATGTTTCATGATCAGGTGAGTTTGGAAAATGCTATGCACTCTAGCTCCTTATTGGCAATTTATAGTGTCATCTTGCTTTATAATGTAATAGTTTAGGCCATTGGTACCCAAACTTTTTTGAAGGCATGTAGTCCTATAAGTAAAAAATGTAAGCCCCCATGCCCAGTACAGGTTTACTTGCTTAAACATTCTACATATATTCTAAAGTATTCTTTATTTTATTTGATAATATCTTATTTTTGTTCTCACTAAAATGTTTCATGTTAGCAATGTTATTAATGGTATTTAATATATTATAAAACATAAATTATTATTAATGTTATTTATAATAGTATTTTTACTAAGCTCATTGTGATTATTTTCCAGCATCTTGATTTACTGATCTTTTCAAAGTTCTGGTTCCAAAGTTCAGTTTATTTTGTTACTTCTTTAATGGCTACCATACCTGAAAAGTTCCCTCTAAAAGATATATGTGTATATACACAAATAGATGAAGTTGTCATTGACTGTGCTTACTCTGTAATGAAATAAGTTTTTCAGCCCTATTAACTAATTCTGCAAGGGTGCTCCTGCTCTTTTAATGCAGTTAGTGCATATATATTCTCCCTGAGGTCTATCAGTTGTTTTTCTAAACTAACAAATGGGTTCAAAAGCCATTGAAATATTTTCTTCTAACCTTAAATGTGTTAGAAAGTTTGGTTTCCAAGTTTTAAAAGTGTACAGCTATGACAGTTTTTATTGATGCACACTTACATATTTTAGCAGCAAACCACATAATTATGAAATATTTAAAGATCTATTTTCAAAATGTCCACTCCATAGCATAGTCTGTAAGAAAAGGAGTTAGTCACTTTCTCAATCATTGTTAAGTAACTCCTTATTGTACGTGTGTGTGTGTGTGTGTGTGTGTGTGTGTGTGTGTGTGTGTGTTAATATTTAGAGTACTTCTGACAGCTTCTGACCTTCACAGAAAAGCTCAGCAAATTTATTTTATTTGAAACTAGATACTATAATCTATAGATTGACTTCATTAGGCATAGGTAACCTAGGCAATGTACAAATGGATAAATGAATGAGGGCGTCACTGACAACGCCTCTATGCTATGAAATCACCCTCAGAGATGTGAGAGCAGCACATGAACAGGCATAACAAAGAATTGGCTACCTCCCCTTATTCATCTGACCATATCCTCCTTTCAAAACTAAGTTATTAACAAGCAATCAGCCAACCAGGAGCTCCTCCTTGGGTAAGAAAGAGAACAATCATGATTAAAAGGTAACCACTGGTACTGGCATAAAGACAGACATATAGGCAATGGAATAGAATTGAAAGTTCAAAAATAAACTTTCACACTTTTAATCAATTATTTGTAGACAAGGATGCCAAGACAATTCAATGGGGGAAAGAACAGTTCTTTCAATGAATGATTCTGGGACAACTGGGGATCCACATACAAATGAGTGAAATTGGAACTCTATCTCATACCATATATGAACATTAACTTCAAATGGATTAAGATCTAAATTTGAGAGCTAAAACTCTAGAACTCCTACAATAAAACAAAATAAAATAATAAAACATGACCTTGGACTAGGCAATGGTTTCTTAGCTATGACAACAAAGCAAAGCAATTAAGGAAAAAAACAAAAATGTTGGACTTCTTCAAAATTAAAAAAAAAAGTTTGTGTTTCAAAGGATACCATAAACAATGTGAAAAGACAACTCACAGAATGGGAGAAAATGTTTTCCAAATCCTATGTCTGATAAGCAATTTGCATCTAGACTACATAAAGAACACTTACAACTCAACAACCACAACAAAACAACCCAATTTAAAAAATGGGCAAAGATCTAAATAGACATTTCTCCCAAGAAGAGATACAAATGTCCAATAAGCACTAGAAAATATGCTCGTCATATTTCAAGCCATCAGAGAAATGCAAATCAAAATCACAATGATGTATCACTTTAAATCTATTAGGATGACTGTAACACAAAAGGCAGATAAAATGTTGGCAAGGATGTGGAGAAATTGAAACCTTCATACACTGCTGGTGGGATGTAAAACAGTGCAGCCACTTGAGAAAACATTTTGGCAGTTCTACAAAAGAATAAACATAGAACTATCATATGACCCAGCAATTCCACTTCTAGGTATACGCTCAAGAAGAATGAAAAAAACATGTGTACAGATTTGTACATGAATGTTTATAGCAGCATTACTTATAATAGCCCAAAAGTGGAAACAACCCAAAGATCCATAAACTGATGAATAGATAAACAAAATGTAGTGTATTCATACAATAGATTATTAATCAGCCGTAAAAAGAAATAAAGTACTGATACATGCTACAACATGGATGGAACTTGAAAACATTATGCTAAGTGAAAGAAGCCAGTCACGAAATACTATTTATATGAAATGTCTATAAAAGGCAAATCCATAGAGATATGGTTGCCAAAGGCTGGGGAGAAATGAGGAGTGGCTAATAGGTGTGGAGTTTCATTTTGTGGTGACAAAAATATTCTAAAAGTGATTATGGTGATGGTTGCACAATTCCATTGAATTGTATACTTTAAATGGACAAATTACACCATACATGAATTATATCTCAACAAAACTATTATTTAAAAAAATAACTCTCCATCATTCTGATAGGCAAAATGAGAAAGGGACTATAAACCCTACTGTGCATTAGAATGGATGGTACCTAGGTACTTCAAGGGAAAGGGGGAACACCTGTTAGTAAAGTTTCCTCTTTAATGACTATTTGGGGAGATATTATTGCATGTGATCTAACAAGTTCTAAAGTTACTAATGCGGTCATGTCTGCTGCAGCTCACATCAACAAAAAGATGACCCACAGATGACCCACACCCATCCTCGGCCACAGGCCCTGGTGAGCCACAGCCCCTCCCCTAACTCCTCCTACCTCTGGCAGGTCTGCAGGATGCAGTTGTCTAAGATGGCTGAGAGTCCCGCTGAGTTCCCCAGTCTGGTTGAGAAATTATCTGGAGAGAAAAAGGGGATGGTTTCCAGTGAGGTGAAGAGATTTTCCCGAGTCTTATAGTAGAAGATGCTTGAGAGAATGTGATACTTAGGGCCAGATCACAGGAGAACCCTTCCCCCCTTAACCAGTGAAGGCCTAACCCTGTGCCACCTTCCTTTGTGACTCTGGGAGAATCAAATTCCCCAAGAGCTTTAACCTTTTCTCTACTAAATTTCAATTCCCTTTTCAATTGTCTCAACACTCCAGTAAAGCAAGTAGTTTTTATCTGTATGGCCTGCAGTGGTTGTGGCAAAGGGGAAGGAGACCTGTCCCCTCAACCCCTCTTCAGTGAGGCCTGTGAAGAGATGACTAAACTCTTCTATCAAAATAATTCAATCAGGCTCAGAGTTGGAATTAGCAGACCACCGTGGAGCAAGCTGTGGTCCTCAGCAGAGCTGGGAGGAGCTGGAAACAAGCTCATGACAATAAGAAGTGCTCACAAGTGGACAACTCAAGATATATAAGACCAAGTTTCCCATTTATCTGTAAATGTTAGAAAAAGCTGACCTCTGGAAAGCAGGTGAATGTTTGGGTCTGAAAATACAAAGCAGCCAGGAGGCCAGGTTGGCTGGAGTACAGGCCTAGTCTAGGAGAGTAGTGGAAAATAGAGCATATGTGTAGCCTTTCTGGTCAAAACCCTTGAGGCCCAACAGAAATTGGAACTCACTTCTCATGGTCTTGATGCACGAAAGATGGTTGTTACGTAAGTACAAAGCCGCACCTATGTCCTTAGCCTTGGATCTCAGAAAGGTATACATTTTTTATTGTCTGTAGATGTCTAAGACAAAGATTTATCTTTGGATCCAACTACATAATTCCAAATGTGTGAATTATTTTGTACAACCACTTCTTGGTTGCACATATCAGAAGCCACCTGCAGTTTACCTGGAAAGATATTGGTGGGTCACAGAATGGGTGGAGAGACTGAGTGACCAGCCCCCAAAAAGAGGCAGGAATCAGTGGAGGTGAGTCAGCAAGAAACCTGCCAAAGATGTGATACAGGAACATTATTCATGGCCACAGTCACTGGCTAGTTCACTCCGCAGCCACTGCTGAGAATGCTCTCAGAGGGTTCCTGTAACTTTGCATCATCATACCCTCCATAATCATCATTCCTAGCCAGAGCATTCCCATTGGCTAAGCCAGGACAGGAAATGTCTGGTCTCTTTTTAGCTTCTAAAGACAGGGGTTATGCCATCAAGACCTTCCAAATGTGGACCCCCTACTAAATGAGAATAAAATTTAGGTGGTGCATAGGCAATAAATAAATAAATAAATAAATAATAAATAAATAAATATTTACAACTTGGAAATATGTGAGGAAAAAAGGACATTTTTATATCCTCTTCCAGTTTTAATAGAGACATGGTAGGTTTTAAAAGGTATATTTAATATCCATACTACTCAATTTGTCTTATACAGTACTTTAGGGGGCAGTATAGGAGAGTGCATTAAGTATGTGGCTTGAACTCAGACCAGACCTGGGTCTGAAGCCCAGGTCTGCAGTTTCCTAGCTGTGTGGCCGTGAACAAGCAAATGAGCCTCTCTGAGCCTATGCTTATCTGTAAAATGGGTCATTATATTACCTGCCTCACAGCTTTGAAGTTTGAGATTCAAGCAAGATAATGCCTATGAAGATCTTAACAGTGCTTGGGAGCTGAGAAACATTCAGTGAGTATCAGCTATTATCATTGAGTGACCTGTCCTAGGATATGAGAAATTAACATGATCTCTTCGGGCCACAAACCTTGGGGACTCTGGCCTGCTTTAAGACCAGGCAGCTAGAGCTACAAAAGGGTAGAGGGGTATCCAGTTGTCCATTTATAAATAGTCGTGTTTCCCACTTTTATTGTTTAAGGCTGAGGACTTTGGTGCAGGAGATTTAGATTTAAGTTCAGACCTGCCAGATCATTGTTGTTCACCTCAAGTGAATTACTTAACTTCCTCTAACTCCCTGTTTGTTTGGTTTGGTTTATTTTTGTATTGCAAAATGAGAATAATGACATCTACCATATAGTAGTGCTCTGAGAATTGAGATAACTTATGTAAGGTGCTCAGCATAGCACCTCACAGATGAGAAGGGTCCTCATTAGTATTTATTGGTCATCATGGGCTGGGACAGAAGTAGCACCTCCTAAGAAGATTCACCTTCTGTAATGCTCACCACACATAAGTTTCTCCTTTGATGCATAATTTGTCTGGCAAGGATTCTTTGGGCTTCAACCAAAAAATTATTTTTTTAATGATCTTTTTTTCCCCACAGTCTTATTGAGATATAATTGACACACAGCTTTGTATAACTTTAAAGTACGTATATCACACAATGACTTGGCATACATATACTGTGAAAGGATGACCACAATAAGTTTAGTTAGTGTTAACGTCCATCTCTCAAATAGTTACCAAATTTTTTTTTTCTCTTTTGATGAGAACTTTAAGGTTTTTAAAAATCATCTTGACAGTAAGAAGTCACCCTAGTGGAAAATACTAGTGTCTACATAACAATATGGAAAAACCAGATCACTGGCAGCCTGTGGATCCAAGGGGTAAGCACGTTAGCATTTCTCAGAGTATATTCCATGAATTCTCATTCAAGCGATATTCCTCAGGAAAGGTTGTTATGGTCAAATGAGTTTGGCAAACACAACTCCACTCCTTTTTAGGGAATTTCCGCGCATAACATCAGTTTATCAGAGATTATAGAGAGTGCTACGACCATCCACACCAAAAGGAAAAAAATGAACCAGTATTAACAATATTACTCTAATACAGCGTGAGTGAAAACAACCTTTCATCGTGAAACATTAATAACATACTTTGCTAAATGTTGAGGTTGGCACTTCTGAAGTAAGTGGTTTGTTTTTGGTCCCCATATAGCAAAGCTTTACTCCTATGCAATAGAGTCATAAAGTGATAAGATCAAGGTCATGATTCTCATATCTTTCTAATCAAAGCAAAGTTTTCATAGGTATGGTAGCTATATATTAGAACTAAAAATTGGAACCATTTTAAAGCAGTAGATTATAAAATTTAGGACATATGATTCTCTAGCACAGCCCCAGGCACATAGAAGGGGTTCAATAATTAAACTAAGTTAAATTTCTTAGGAAGGTCAGTCTCAATGTTTACTTTACCCCCCTCATTTACTTGCCTGTCTCACTTATATGGACATTCTAAGTCTATAGGGCATGAAACTTTGCATCATAACTTATTATATAAATGATTATAAAACACCTCATCATTATATTGAATGATTATGAATGATATTGATCAAAATACTAAAAAGCAAGTAATGAAATAAATGCTCAGAGTGAGAAGAGAAAAAGTATTGGAGAAAAAAGTTAAAAAAAAAAAAAGGAGGAGAAATAGGAAGTGAGAAATTCTCATCACCATCCATATCATCATCATCATCATCATCATCATCATCTCACTATGTGCTGTCAAGCACTATGGTGAGTAGTTTACTGGCAACATGGCAGCAATACTGTGAGTAATTTATCATTGTTATCTTTATTTTATAGGTCAAGAGAGTGAGCTTTTGAGAAGGAAATGTTCGCAGTCATGAGAATCAAGATTTGAACCCAAATTCTCTAACCATAAAGCCTCTGCATTTAACTAGTGTGCCAAAATATACACTAATACAATGTTTACTCATTTACATAGTATAATAATTGGAGGTAGTGTTCTTGACTCAGGACTATGAAGCTAATAAGTTTTTGATACGATCAGCAATGTGTCAGAAAAACAGATAGAGCAAAAAATAAAAAATAAAAATCAGATACAGCAATTTCTGTATCTTTTAAAATGGAAAATTATGCTCCATAACATATACACCCAAGGGGCTTCAAAGCATTTTAAAATGTATAGACAGCATAATAATAATTATAGCTCTATTCACAATCTACTGTATTATAAGTGTGACCTAACATTGATACGTAAACTATATCAAACATTTAAAGAAAAGTAATTTTATACGACCTCTTAGATTTTAGAAAAACTTTCAGGATGATCGAACAGGCCAGTTGTGTTTAAAAGCTGCCTAAAGAAATCTAACAACTTGCCTTCTTTTTTTTCTCATTGCCTTCTATTTTTCTTATTATGTCATTTGGTTTCTTATTATGTCTTTTTTTTCTCATTGCCTTCTATTTTTCTTATATCATTTGGTTCAGAACCACTTGACACTTTGTTGACAGCCATCAGAGCCTTTCATACTCTACTGGGAAGCTATATAAGTGAAAAGAAGCATCAAGAAATTTCTCAGAGAACTGGTTAAGCTGGCAAGCAGGCAAGCAGAAGACTGTATCCTAACTATGGTGCATCTATGTGTGTAAGTATGTGTGCATATGTGTGCATGCATACATGTACATGATCTGTGTGTGCACATGTGTAAGTATGTGTGCATGTTTATGTTTGTGTGTGTGAGCATACATGTGTATAAGTGCACGTGTTGAGAGACAAAGGACAACTTGAGATGCTGCTTCCTAAAAGGCAGAGGGAGTGGTTTGGAACAATACAAATTCTTACTCACTGTTTAAGGCAATCCTTTCTAGTTAGCCCCTAGAGAGAGGAAGAATTGCAGAAACCTTTCAAAGAAATGAAAGATTGGGTACCATTAACTCTTAAAAGATGAATGAGAATTTATATAAAATGCTAAATTGAGCATTAAATCTTTCAGGATGCTGAGAAGGCACAAGCCCAGCTCTCTACCATTACACTGAAACCAGGGATAACTATTGCTTTTTACCATTAAGGTGTGTTTCTTTTTTAAAACTCTTTTTTTAGGTTTGGTTCTCTAGAAAATCCCTAGGTGAGGAATTGTGTGTAGGTGATTAAGGAATGGCTCCCAAGAGAAATCAATAAAGGAGTGGGGGATCAGGTGGTAAAAGGAAGAAACCAGCGAGGCTGCCGTTCAGCCCTATGCTGCAGGGGACTCTGGAATGCAGTCATACAGGAGTCAGTTTAGACTGAAGCCAAGGAAATCACACTTCCCACCAGTGGACATCTGCTAAGGGTCACCCCAGGAGAATGAAAAGTACTAGGCACTTCCAGAACTTAGCCCTTGAGAGAAGAGTGGCTCCAGCAGCCTCAGGACAAGTCCCTAGAGAAGAGTCACAGGTGCAGGCCATTGTCAACAAAAGTACACTTGAAACTGTGAAGAAATGACCAAAATGATCAAAAAATCTGGGAGGATATGGGCAGAATACCAGTTGCTATCCTCTCTAATGATAGTCTACACAAGACTTCTGCTCTGGAGGATACACAGAAGGCAATGCAAGGAAGAGGAAGAGGGAATCCACAGCCCAGATGCACAAATCAGGAGGCAATGTTGTAAGAGGCATTTGAAAGTCGTGAAGTACTGTAAGGAATTAAGATGACTTCCAACTTCAGACCTTCTCTTGTTGATCATTATTTTTTGTTAATCCCCTCTTGTTGGGAAGCATCACACATGGTGGATAAGTAGCTGGGCATTGGCGCTAAGCAATCCTGGTTTTGAGTATAAGATCCTTCACTTATCGCTCAGGGGAACTTTTGGCAAATTTCCTAACCTCTCTGTGCCTCACTTTCCTCATCTATAAAACAGGGATAATGTAGTACTTACCTCATAGGGTTATGATAAGGAACAAATGAGTTTACTCATTATAGAGCACTTAAGAGTGGCATTTGGTAACAAGATAAACATTCTATTAGTGAATAGTTAAAAAAAAAAAAAAAACACGATGATTATCATGTCCCCTCCATGGTTATTAGTAGAAAAAAAAAACACTTTGGAAATCTCAGAGGGGGTTCTCTGCTCTCCCTCTCCTCCTCCTCAACCAGGCAGTAGAATGGGGGTTGAGGAGGAGAAAAAGAAGAAAATTGTGCTCCAGTGAGTCACAGGTCTGGGAAAAAGGAAACCAAGTGAAAGCAGGAGCAGGAAGATAACTGTGAATCAGGAAGTAGTTCCCCAGAATATGAACCAATGACCTAGCCTGAGAGCCCAGAGTGTTTTCAGAACACAAGTAACTCCATTGCAAATGGCCAACAATGAGCCCTCACAGCATAGACTGTATCTTACAACAAATATCATCACCCATGGTTTGGCCAAAAGCAGCATTCCTGGAGCACGACTACCAAACAACTAGATGAATGGGTAGAGTCTTTGGAAAATGGGTCACGAATGCAAAGTAGCTGGAAATGTGCAGAGTAGCTGCATATGAAATTGAGACGAATGGGACTACCTATATTGCTGTATCACTGGAGATCTCCAACCCCTAGGATACTGGATCCTCAGGCTAGGGCACCTTGCTCTCCCCTCCCAGGAAGAAACACAGCAATACAAGTTAAGGGTTTGGAGTTAGACTACCTGGGTTTTTTCTTGACCATGAACAAACTGGGTGACCTAAGTCACGCATATCACCTCTCTGAGCCTCAGTGTTCTTATCTATAAAATAGAATTGATGATAAAATCTATCTCATGGTGATGATTTTGTTTTGTTATTTTTTATTTTTCATGGTTCATTGAGATATACAACACAGTGCCTGGTATATAGTACATGATCAAAACATGTTGTCTGTTATTTTTTGGCCAAAATTCCTTAAAAAAAATCCCTCACTCTTCTTTAGCTTATTTAAATATCATGAACTTTTTGGTTAGTTATAGTTTATAAAAGTGAAACATAAAACTATTATTATCTTTCCAGGATGAGAGGAATATTTTCAGGCTTTTAAAGAAAATCAGTAAAATCTGTTTTCAAAGCAACTTCTGTTAGAAGTTCCGATGTGTAAAACCAATGAATGCTGCTCCCTCCAGCTGAGGCTTCAAGGGCAGGAGCCTGGACAGCTAGCCTCACCCTTCCTGCTCAGCCAGCATGTGAGACACCAGCACATGAGACATCAGCATGTGAGACACTGTGGGCTCCAGAATTAAGAACATCCTCCACTTTTCAACAGTATCTCCTCTTATTTTATGATCTGAAGTTCATCAGGGAAAGTGACTCATTCAAGATCTCCCCAGCTCAACAACAGAGTAGGCACCTAAATCCAGCATAGTTCCCTTTGACAGTTTCCCATACTTCCTCACTCAAGGATCACCTGAACAATTGTTGTGTTTGTTAACTAGAGTACCATTTGTGTTTGCTAACTAAAGTACAACTACTTAGTGAATATAGTTCCTTGCAGGGATTCCTCTTTCTTTTAACTCTTAGCCTTATTATAAGCAATAATACCCATGAATCTCACATTTGAGGTTATATTTTTTCTTAGTATACATTTGAACTAACAAGTATAAAAATAAAAAGTATATTTGTTTATATACCATTTAAAGTCCATTTATGCACACATGCGTGCGCATGTGCACACACACACACACACACACACACACACACACACACACTCATACAGAGTGATTTCCATACTTCATTTTGCAAAATACTGCTCTGTGTACAAAAGAAAAAAACAGCTTTAAGGAAGTTAGTTCAGGTCAGGAACTGTGTCTATTCCAGACACCAGGAGGTCCAGTGATTTGCTTGGACCTATTCCCTGTGGGATGCCACAAGTTTAGAATGAGATTAAAGCATAACTAGAGTGGAGTTGGGTTGAGTCTTAGTTTTTTCTTTATTCTTTTTTTTTAAACTTAGAAACAGGAGGTGGAAGACACTGAACCCCATGCTCTTTTGAAACTATCTCCCGTCCAGTAACTCAGTGGGTTCTACACACTATGTAGTGTTTGGATTTATAACTTTTAAGAATGGTTCTGTAAATCTTTAATGTGTACACTTTCCATTAAGAAAGCCGCAGTCAGTCCAGCCTTTGTAGTCACAGTAAGATGCTTCAAGGCTCACACAGTGGGGAAATGATTCGCACTTTGGAATGTTAATTGCACCAGCTCCTGGGCCTGATGGCTCACAATGTAGCAGAATCCTTGTGAAATAGTACGTGCCCATACGTGCCCATCTTGTCTGGCAGGCTCTGGCATTAGAAATTAAGAAACAGAAGAAAATTATTTAAGTTTTGCCTAGAGTTAAAGTTAGTCTTTTTAAGGGTTTCCCCATCCCCACTCCACTTCAGATGAAGCAGCCTGTATAGACTGTACTGGATATAGAAATTTAATGCTTTTTCCATTCTCTTCAAAGCTAAATCTCTCAGCTGACTTTTTCCATTTGGTGCATCTCCTATCATTGGCTGGTCACCTTAGAGCTGACACAAAGGTAATATAACCCAGGACAGGTCGGATATTCCTCTTCTTTTGCATTTCACATTCAGAATATCTAATATTTTTTCCAGTTACACAAGTATCAGAGTCCCGATGTTTGCAAAAGCCTTCCAGAAACTAGGGAAAAACAGATTAGCTAGTCAAGCTGACTCTCACAGATGTACAAAAAAGATAATAAATAATAAAATATCATCAATACACTAGTTGAAAGCGCAGACTTCCTTTTTAGACAGACCTGAGTTTGAATCCTGACTGTACTTGAGACTTGGGGCAAGTCCGCTAACACTCTGTGCTTCAGTTTCTTCATTTATAATGTAAGGATACAAATAGTATTTATCTCATAAATTTGTTTTGAGGATTAAATGAGATTGTGCTCACAAATTATTTAGTACAATGTTGGACACATAGAAAGCACTTCAGAAAATGCTAGTTATCATTCTTATTATAACCCTCAAGATTGCTAACATTCTGTCACACAAATTATCTGAATTGGAAATGGTCACTGTGACAGATTCCATTGATTGACCCAAACGACGTCCACTCCACCAAACCTTTCTGAGATGCACAGTGCCTTGACTCTTGTAGCAAAGGTTCTGCATATGGCCCAGGTTCTGCCAAGCAGATGTGCATATGCCCCCAGAAAGGTGAAAGTGATTCAAATAAAGTGGCAGCTGCTTGTGGGTGGATTCATCTTTTTGCAAGCATGATGGTCAGGAAGCTTTGGTAGAAGTTCTAGTGTTCAGTCCCCAGTGTTATAGGTACTGAGTGGTGAGAAGCAGCAATGGGTTTTTGCGAGAATAGTCCTGTTTGTGGTTGGGCATTTCTCCTGGGATGATTCTCACTTTGCGTTATTCTAGCTTGTTTCTCTGGCACTGTTGGAAAACCTCTAAGCTACCAAATACCCTGCTCTAATTCTGTTCTATTAGAAGTGACTACAGTGGATTCTGTTGTCTGCAACTAAGAATACAGTAATTATCAAAATGATCAATATGGTAATTATCAGAATGATCCTAATTACTGTAGTCAAAAAGCTTGCTTTATTAAGTATATTCGGGCTACTAAGGGATAAAGAATAGCATTATGAAAACCTTGTTCTTGCCTTCAAAATGCATTCATCCTAAAAGATACCGCATGAGGGGAAGCTTTTTTTTTAAGGCTTGATTTTCTTCAGAAAGGCTTTCTGAGGAACTAACAGGATGAACTGATTGAACAACTTGAAGCTTTGCAGAAGAGAATTCTCATTTGGGTCTTTATGGAAGACAACAGGTGAGCCTACCTGGCAGAGTGTTCTCACAAATTATAATGGGAGAGTTGAAAGATGTACTGGAAAGCCAGTTAATGTGTATAAGTACTTGGCTCAGTATGTTGTATATGGTCATTAACATATTTCTAGGATGGCACCCAGGAGTGTGCTCAATTACAATGATGAGAATGCCTTGAAAGAAGTAATTAACAAGAGCATTGAGATTTGTCTCCAGACAGAATTTGAGTTAATGAGAAATGTGTGATGGGTACAGACCTGGGTGAAGTGTCGTTTTAGTTTTACCACGGTTCTCATCTGCTTTTGTTCATGTTGTTTTTTAATCATGTCAAATTCTTTCTCCCTATACATATTGCTATATGGCATGTTCTCCGGATGACTGTGGTCCCATTGACAACTCTCTTGTCATTTTAATTTACTAATTTTTCTCATGGCAAAATGAAATGATCTCCTCAGAGCAGATCAGGGAACTTCTCACAATACTAAACTAAAAAGCAGAAACTGTCAAGTGCTTAAGTTACTCGTTTTCTGTCTTCCTTAAGAAAAGAGCACTATCTTATTATATCTTATAGTTCTAGAAGTCAGAAGTCTGAAATTAGTTTTACTAGGGTTTAGCGAAGTGTCCACAGGACTGGCTCTTTCCGGAGGCTTCAGGGGAGAATCCATTTCTTTGTCTTTTTCAGCTTTTCCAGGCTGCCTGCATTCCTTGCCTCCTGGTCCCTTCCTCACATCATTTCACCTTCTTGTTTCCATTGTCACAAATCCCACTACTGACTCTGACCCTCCTGCTGGCAGAAGCAGGTCCTTTGGGATTACATTGGGCCCACCCAAATAATCCAGAATAGTCTCCTCATCTCAAAATCTGTAATCACATCTTTGCCCTACAGAGTAACATTCACAGGTTCTGGGGATTACAATATGGACATATGGAGGAGGGGGCTTATTTAGCATACCACAGGTAGCAAGAAACAGAATTCTAGTCATCTTCTTCAGTCAGTGGGGGCTTACTGTATGATTACAAGGAGAAGTGAGAAACTAGGAAATCAATAAAAACAACCAGCATTTAGGATTCAGCAGAGACACGTGGTTATCTTGCTGGCTTCTTAGCAGTAGGTGTCTTTTGTTTGAGACTCTAAACTCCAACCTGTATCATGACTGCCTGTATTTCCTTTTTTTTTTCTGACTGATTACCATCCTGCAGAAGATGCTCCTTTTCTGCCCAGCTCTCTTGTATCGGGGCACCTTATTGGCTGCTGTCTAGCCAAGAGAGAACAGCCTTTGAATCAGGTGTCAATCCTTGCTCCAATCAGCTTTGGCCAAGGAAGCATGGCCACGGGACACAAAACATGGCCCCTGATACACAGAAACCATAGTCATTTTTCTCTGAAAGATGCTAAAGAGGGGTAAGAGATTTCAGAAATTGTTAAACTTTTCTCCAAAAACAATGTCAATGACCTCAGTGTTTGGGCAATAATTTTTTGCTTCCTGATTTGAAAAATGGGTATGTTTATGGGTGCTTGTTCAAATGAATTTTAGTTGCCATTTACAAAGTATTCTTAAAAGAAATTATAAAATATCTAAAAATAACTAAATAAGGGATGCTTTGGAAAGTTACGGGCTTGTCATGATGGCCTATAGTCTAATCATGGATACTAAGTACAGGCAAGGATATGCAAATCACTAAAGGGAAGTCTTCAAGGTCAAAGGCCTTTATGGTACTTTAAAATTACATAAAGTAACACACTGGAATTCCCAAGCCTTGAGCCACTTGTGAAAAATAGACCGTAAAGGTTCTAGGACACTGAGTTTAATTCAGAAACTGTTTGATAAATGTTTAGTCCCTTTCACAGAGAGAGGAGATCTAGGAAAGGAGAGAAGTCACCTGTAGTATAGCACAGACACAAAGTGCCTTCTCTTTAATGGGAGACAAAGAGCCTGTATATTCTTGGATTATGTCAGATAATCACAGGCTCAGCCACTGGATTAGTCATATCATGAATTTCATAATTACCATGTAATTAACACAGACCTTTAAACAGTCCTTTCTCCCTGGAAGCCAGTTGCTGAAATTAAATGAACTGTCACTCTCTGGGGAAAATGGAACCAACTTTTCACTTGGCTCACCTTGGCTGCAAGTAGCTTTCCAGGACTTAGCACTCTTCCTTGCCAAGCTGTCCAAGTGGAAACAAGCAGATGGTTCTTAAGGATGCAAAGGTTTTCTCTCCAAGTGGAAGCCCAGCAAAAGCAAAGGAGAGGGTATTTAATACCCAGACTGGTAAGAGAAGTAATTAACCAATTGTACTGTGTGTATTTCCACTGCACAAACAACAGCATTTGATTAAGTTTTCATGTGGCTCAGTCACATCTACTCTAACTTGGACTTTGGAGCCAGAAGGACCATTTACATCTCAGCATGGCTACTTGCCAGCTGTGTGACCATTGGCAGATGGGACAAAGAAGCATGTTCCATGGGAATCTCATGATGATTAAAAGCAAATAAAATGCACATTGCAGCCTATGTGGGTAGAAGCCCTGAATAAGCCTGTCTACTTTTGTTATTCATTGGTCACTCTTATCACTCGAAATCTCCAAGCCCTGTCCAGAGTAATGTCACACTCTTCAAACCACTAAGCTATCTCTCTCTTCTTTGAAACCAGTTCTGGAATCTGTTGGTGCTTATATTGGCTCTCCAACCTCCCAGGAACACTTTCTAATACCTGAACATAAGTCTGGGTACTACTTACAAACATTCCATTTGGCTTCTGATGACTTCTCCCTATGTTCTAAGCAACTTTCTATTACGTAAGAACTTCCTTACTTTCTCTTTAATTAATCATTTCTGGTCTTCTCTTTCTCTAATCTTGTCCCTCCAAAACCAAGTCTAGATCGTCCTTAAGGATGTAAAAGAGAGAAAATTTCCATCAAGTTTAGAAAATATGAAATGTGGTCAGGTTGGGGGAAGAAGTGAGAGAAGAAATCATGCCTGTTCCTTTATTTTTTTCCCACAAAAATCCAGCCAGCCCTTGTACAGTTTCTCAACCTTCTTTTAATTCCCTTTGAACAATATAAATATCTCCTCCCACACCCCACCCCAATTTTATTTAAAATAAATGGAACATGACTAAAAGCATATTAAAACAATGATAATCTTAGAATACTCTTATCAAACTACAAAATCACTCTCAGAGATTTGAAATCTCTTCTCCGGCCCCCTCTCAGTCCCCAAGCAATCAACAATCTCTGCCTGGATTTAACATTCCTCTTCAACAGAATGTGCTGTATTTGTGAGTTTCTTGGCCAGAGCTGGCTCTTTGAGTGTGAATTCCCAAATCCAGTGAACATCTCCATCTAATTCTGTTCGTGCTTCATCCAGAATAGTACCTTGTGTGAACAAGCACTTAAATATGCTTCTTAATAAAGATTTATTGGCAAATACTGTATATGGTTAAGAGAGCAGGTTTTGTAGTCATGTTGCACACAGAACTACATGTCCTGGCTTCCATGGCAGTCAGGTTGTAGTCATGTGACAAGGTTCTGGCCAGTTGAATGAGGGTGGATATGATGTATGCCACTTATAAGTCATGCCCCCAAATATCTCACATAATCTTCCACACTCTCTTTCTTCATTAGTTGGGAAGTAGTGTAGAAAAGATCTAACGAAGAATTTTTAGGAGTGCCTGGGGGGTTATGAGGCAACAGGGTAGAAGGAGCCTGGATCCCTGAGTCACCAATTGGAGGAGATTACCCAGGACAGCTGCCTAATCCACTGTGAGGCGAGAAAGAAATGAATCTTTGTTATATTAAGCCATAGGTATTTGGGTGTTCTATGCTATAACACCTAGTGTTAGTCAACCTTATTAACATATTTTTAAAGTTCCTAGCACATAATAAGGGCTTAATAATGATTAGTTTTTACTAACATTATTATTTGTTCAGTCAGCTAATATTTCTTGAAGATTACAGGTATTATGCATATGTTTCTCACACACCTAAAGAGGTAGGTTCTTAGGCCTTGTTCCCTCCTACCTTTATCTACGTTCTCTTCTCTGTTTGACCTGTTCCTTCTTCCCTTCTTCACATAGTCAACCACTACTTAGCCTTGAGATCACAACTTAATTGGGATCTTAGTCATGAAAACTTTCCCAAACCCCTAGATTTGGTCAGTGGTCTCTATTAAATGACCTCATAGATCCCTACAGTTTTCCTACAGAGTACACCTCACAATTTGTCATTGCATGACTATTTATGTAATTTTTTGGTGAATATCTCTCTTCCCCACTGTAGACTAAGTACCAAGAGAGCAAGGGCCATCCTATTTGATTCAATGTTGCATTCCCTATGCCTAACCTAGCACCTGGCATACAGAATTAACTCAAAAAATAGTTGAGTTGTGCATGTATCTACACGGGGTAGGTCTCACAGACTGTCTGCTTCTTAGTGTGGTCAAATATCAGTGTCGGTTCTGTTTTTCATCTTTGCAAGTTTAGAAATGTAATTTTTCATGGAAGCCCAGAATCTGAGAAATGATTCACAATAAGCACACTTAACAGAGTATCTACTTCCTGGCCTCAGAGTCCCTGGAAAAGTAAACTAGTTAATATTCAGAAGTGCATTTAAAAGACAGAAAGAGGATGGTTTTGAGAGAAATTTACTTTTAGGCCAAAGAATTAAACTTGTTCTCTTAAAGAGTGTGATTTTCCCCCCCAGATATAGCTTTTTTCCCACCATTAAATACTATTGAAGCCATGCTTAGTGAAGGCCATGGTATATAATAGGAGCTTAATAAATATCTGAAGAAATATCTGAGATTCTTATTGGTTAAATGATTGGCAAATGTACTCATGCTTTGGTTCTCAAGACCCCCATGTGGATGACTATCTTTTGTTATGACATCACCTGTCTTTGTATATCTATCGTGGAAATTCGAGAAGAACTAGTGACTATAAGCTAGACTTACAGACTACCTATTCCTTGAAGTTAAGGATCATCATCATCCTCCCACAAAAGATATAATCATCATCATCAGCATAGCCAACATTTATCATGTATTTTTCCATACTAGGCACTGTGCTGAGTCCTTTACAATTATTACTTCATTTAATCCTTATAACAATCTCATGAGTAGCATTCTCATTATAGAGAAGAGGAAATGATGCCAGGGGAAGATAAAGAACATGTGGAAGATGACTCAGCTAGTAAGTGGTAAAGTTGAGATTTGAACTCAATCCTGTCTCAACACAGAGCCTGTTTTCTCATTCATTGTATGCAGTGTATTTCAGACTGTAGTCATTTAGGTATCACTACAACACTTGGAAATGGCCTTGGGACTGTGCATTTCAAACATGTGTGTATAGTCAATTCTTGGTTGCAAGCTGCAGAAAACAACTTTGGTTATTGTAAACAGAAAAGGGATTATAAGGTTACCAAGAATTTATAAGAATCTGGATAACCAGACAAAATTAAGACAGAAATAGGGTCCTAAGGAGCAGAATACAAGATAATCATCTTTTATCAGGAACAATCCAATCAGGATGCCTCAGCAAGATCCTTCCAATGCACATGAATCCTAATTCTCCATTCATTTTTGCCTCATTTATTCACAATTAAAACACAGGGTGAGTGTACCTGGCCAGTCCAAGTCATTTGCCGTTGTCCTAATGACATTTGCCCTTGTCTTAAGAGGTTTGTCTCTACACCTGTCTACTTCCCTAATGGGAGGTGAGGCTCACTTTGATTCGCACGGTGGGAACTTCCCCCAAATAGAGGAAAGGCTGGGTTGCTAGGTAGTCTCAAACATTGGCAAATATCCTTTATACTACGGGCAAATTAATTCAGGCCTTTTACAATTATTGAATCACAATGTGTGCCCTTGCTGATATTAGAGAAACCCCAAAAACACATTAAAAGTTTTCATTTATCAAAGTTTATATACATGATTCAATTTCATTTGGGTTTTAGAAGGTGACATTTTCTGACCGACACGGGAGTCCTCCCTAATTGTGAGCCTAGGCTCCTGCACCTGATTAAAATTGTCCATTTATGAAACTGCCCAGGCTGCATGTTGGAGAGCACTGTCCCTACCTGAGTGGGGGCATCCAAATGCAGTGGTAAAGAACCACCTTTTGATTGTTGTCAGGTAAACTAACATCATAACGTAGCACAGCACGGACACTTCCTGGTTCTTTGAAATTTCAGTGCACCTGACCTTCCTCCTGCTCACCTGCCAGATCTGTGTTTACCTTCCGCCTAAAAAACATGTAAAGACAGAAGGGTGATGTGAGTGCAGCTGGGCTTGTCTAGGGACAATGGTAGTTTCATGATTTGAGTCCCAATGGGGGCTGTAACGACTTGGGAGGTGAGGAAGGAGAGGAGAACCATTGGCTGCTGTAAGCCTCTCCATGTGGATCTGGAAATAGAAGTAGGGGCTGACTAGCAGCCCCATTTGATGAAAAAGTATACTACTCCATCCCCAAAGCTGCTTCAAACACCTTCATCAGACTCTCTTTGTTTCTTTTCCCTTTTAAAATAAAATCTTTTGCAGCCTCAGTAAAACTTGAAAATGGCTATAATAAAAGACCTCCATTATAGCTATTCCACCTCTCTGTGACACATATGACCAGGCTTAAAAAGACATTCAATGTCAGAAGATACCACAGACTTAGCAACACCACCTTGGATTCACCTGTCCTGACAGTGGCTCCTCAAAGCAACACAGACGCTTCTCTGAAACACTTGCCTGTCATTTCTGTAATGGAACCTCTTTCTCAGAATTATACATATCTGAAAATCGTGTCCAAAAACAGCCTCTCCACCTGAGTGGGATCCTTGAATTTTTAGAGTGATGACCCCAGTTCTAGCAAAATCTGTGGGAAAAAAAGTAAAGAGAGACCCCCATCAAATAAATGCTGTCAGGTGCTTCAGCACCCATACAAGGTGCTCCCTGCCCTCTTCCAGATAACTTTTGGGCACTGACATTAAGACAGAAGCATGGGGGTTGTGGCATCAGATAGTTTTCGTGAGAATTGTGGTTGCTTATTACATATACAACTGCGGACAAATTAGTCAGCATCTCTGAACCTCATTCTCTTCATCAACAAAGTGAAAGATGATGACAATGCCTGCCTCATACAGTTGTGAACATTGGAGGAAAAATATTTTCAGAGTGCCCGGCATACTGTAGGCATTTGCCCTGGACGTGCCCAGTTCCTTGGACTGCTCACTGCAACTGGAATTACTTCTACAAAGGAGCTGAGGTGGCTAGGCTATCGAACTGATTTGTTTGTCAGGCTATATCTGGTGTCCAAGCATAAAAGGCTAGTCGACCCTTGATAGGACACTGAGTCGTTTGAAGACCTGGGACCACTTACATTCTATGTACTTGAATGTTTGTGTGGCCAACTTGGAAGGGAACAGTACACATCCACATCACATCCTGCTGAGAGCACCACAGCTCTGTAAGAAGGAAGAACTGGGTCTCTATACTGAACACAAAGCCCCAGGAGCTCTCCCAAGATACTGGAAGCCAGTTCCATAAGCAATCACAGGAGGAGCCAAGGACCTGCCCATCTTCAAGGAGTTTCATTGCCCCAGACACGGCTGCATTGCAAAGCCAATTTCCCCAACATAGGTTGTTTTCTCATCTTTCTGTAAAGGAGGCTTCTTATGCCTGGATATCCTTCCCATGCAGTGTATTATTAAGAGCAGGGCCTTCACCAAAACTGTGCCGAATACAACATGCACAACCATACACAGGAACCCTGGGTAAAAGAATGAACTCACTAAATATCACTTCTGCTATTTATGCCTAGTAAAACTATGGGCAAAGTGATTTCTAAATCTCCTTTTCCTCATTTGTGAAGTTGAAATAGTTACAGTAGCTACCTCTTAGTGGTATTATTGTGATTAAAATAAAATAATATGTATGTAAAGATTTTAACATAGTGCCTGGCACATAAGAGATGCTTAATTACATAACAATTACTATTATTCTTCGTGGCTTTTACTCTACCTTTAAGATCAGCCTATATGTCTCCTCTCCTGAAAAACTGTTCTAATACCTCCCCAAGCTAAGTCAAATTCCTCTGCTATATGCTCTTATCTGCCTGTGTGCTGCCTCTTGTACTTCTGAGCTTCCTTCCAGAACTGTGACCTCTTGATGTTAGGGACTGCTTCTTTTACATTGGGATTACCAGCACCTAAAACAATGCCTAACACATAGTAGGTGCTCAATCAATAGTAGTTGAATGAATGAATGACTAAATGCTGTCTTTGACGGAACCAAAGGGGAAGCTTGCTCTTTTTAGTTTAGTTTTTCAGTGATAGGGGAAAGAGGCAGAGAAATGGAGAAGGAGAGCATGAACTGAACACTCGCCAAAAGCAGGTCAGCCCTTTCCTGTGGTCATATTTTTTTGGGGGGTGGGGCGGTAGAAGAAAAATTGAAAAAGAAAAAAATTGAAAAAGAAAAACCTTGTGCCAAGCTGGGTCTAAGAAGATAAACAAGCCAAGTGTTCCACCTAGACAATGGCCCAATTCTCCCTGACAGGGGAAAGTGGGACCTGTGGGGAACCAGACAAACATCCCCTTTTAATTTCCTTCCATCTGTGCTCAGCTCCTGCAAAGCATCACAGCCCACACCCCCTCGTGGCCTTTCCTTCATAGAAGGCGTCTTCGAATCCGAGACAGCCTCTTATCCGGTGAGATCTTTGAAGGCTTGTTGAAACTGCAGTGAGTCTGAATCACTCCTCACCACAATGGCCTTAGAATGAAAGAGGGTTTCTGTAACCAGGGTGTGTTCTAAAGTGGTTTTTTTTGTGGCACAGTTTGCTTACACATATTCCCTGCTAACCAGGAGCTGAGATTAGCAGTCTGTGTAGATCAAATTATTGAACTTCAAAACACCCATGAAAAATT
>CM053506.1:76744874-76839894 GCA_028627145.1 Eidolon dupreanum | reverse complement strand
AGGAGACCTCAGTTTCCCCTCCATGGGCCTCTCCATAGAGTATTTGAGTGAACTCACAATGCAGTAGCTGGCTTCCACTGGAGAAAGTGAGAAAGGGATGAGAGAGTTGACATCCCTAAAGATTCTATAGATATTAAGGGGATAATAAGGGACTTCTTTAAACAAGCTTTATGCCAACAAATTTGATAACTTAGATGAAATGGACAAATTTCTTGAAAGACATAAAGTATTAAAGCTCACTCAAGAAGAAATAGATGACCTAAATAGACCTACACCTATTAAAGAAATAGAATCTGAAGTTCAAAATTATCCCACAGAGAAAACTCCAGACCCAGGTAGTTTATTGGTGAATTCTCCCATGATATAGCAGCAATTCTTTACAAACTCTTCCAGAAAATGAAAACAAATGAGTACTTCCTAACCCATTCCAAGAGGCCAGCATTACTCTGATACTAAATGCATACATTGCAAGAAAAACAACAACAAAGCTAAAGACCTATATCCCTCATGACAAATATTCCTCTTGACAAAATTTTAGCAAAATGTTTATGGATAAGATGACTTACAAGTTCTAACATGTCAATTCTCTCCAAACTAATCTATTTATACAATTCCATTACAAATCTCAGCAGATTTTTTAAAAGTAAAATTTTATTGAAGTGAAACATGTACACAGAAAACTATACCAATCATAAGTATATAATACAATAAATTTTTGCAAAGTGAATAACTATAAAACCATGACACAGATGAAAAACTAAAGCATTACCAGCACCTCAAGCACACCGCTGGTCCCCTAACCCTAGTAACTAAAGAATAGCTTTGCCTATTTTGAACTTTATGTAAATGGAGTTGGGATGGGGTATAAAAGAAAGGAATATAATTGAATAAAATAAGAGCAGTTCCTTGATGATGATGATGATGATGATGATGATGATGATGTGCCATGAATTAAAGGGTATGGTTAACTCAACTCTCTTCACCTGAGACCTCCAAAAATTGCAAAACAAGCTAAATGAAAACATGAAGACTTCTGGTGTACCTAGCTTACCAAGTTTAGACATGTCTGAATTCCAGTGGTACATACAACTCAGGGTCAAACTGCTTCCATCTCCCCACCCCCACCAGATCCAAATAGAACCAAGTCCATCTGGAGACTAAAAGTGCCCTCAATTGGATGTTAGACTCCCAGTTTTTATAGTTAAGCTCTTCTCATCTCTGTTTCTTCATCTGCTAAATGATTTACTTGTCCTATCTAACTCACAAGGATGTGAGGAAGATCAGATTAGGGTAAGGTATGTGAAAACAACTTGTAAGTATTATTAAAATAAAAACCATCACAATTATTATTTTCAAGGAAAAAATTCCAAATGATTCTAGCCTAGATTTTAAAAAAAATTTAATTGTTTTACTATTTTTAATGCAAAATATTTAATAAGATATAAGAAATGTTTTGACTTGTGGCAAAAGATGAGCTCACAAACTGTACTCTTAAGTGTCATGTTTTGGGTGTATTACTAATTTATTTATGTGTTAAACTTCAGATTATGTGTAATAAACTGTTTGTGGTACAATGCTATTGATTTCCCTGCATTAGAAGCTGAATTAAATGTGCATTACCCTGAGGTTGGTCACCATGAGGGAAGCTTAAAAAGTTTTGAGGGAGGATAAATGAAGACCATTATGGCGTTCTAGGCCTCATCTCTCGTTGATCCCTGTCACCCTAGGGAAGTTTTACTGCAATTTAGCTGCATATACATCCTTGCCTTAATGCTTCCTCTAATGGTACCTAATGGCTTGGCTACATCACTTGCTTAATAAAGAAACAGCTGCCATCTCCAATTTTGTTGTAGACGTTTTCTCAAAAAGAGTGGTGCTTTTGAGTACATTCTGTATAAAATACAAAATTACCTGGGGAGTCTTTTTTGTTTCATGTTTTCATTAGCTCATTCATTCATTCAACTAACATTTATTAAATATTTACACTGTTCTAGGAATTTACTTGGCTGTTATTTTTATCATAAATTATAATACTTACCTCTGTAATCAGTACTTGAAAGTGTATTGCTATCCACTTGTCCTCTTTGGAGAATATTCAGATTTTGGGAGAAGTAAAGAGGTGGAACTCTGGATTAAATTCCCACCTCCATTACCTTCCAACTGGGTGACCTTGGTCAAGTTATTTTTCAGAAATAATTGAGCTTTTCTTAGTATATGATCAACATGTATAAATGTAATATGTATATTTGAAAAAATAATTTTACTCTGTGTAGGGTAAAAAGTTTGATATGGAGATATTAACTCAGTGTAATAAATTATTAGAATATGCTATATTAGTATTGATTTTTTCTTTTATCTTTCAAATTGTGAAAAATGTGACCAGACTGCATTTAGGTCTTGTTTAAATTAATTTTAACTTTTGAACTTTAAAGTTTTATTGTCTTCAGCTCTTGTTTTCCCTCCTTGATTCTTTGATTGCTACTCAGTTGTACACTCTGTCTGAGACTCCTATTTGCAGCCCCTTTAGTCACAATTTCAAAATTCTAAAATGGTTAAAGACCAAAAATTTTTTCGTAAGCTGGCAACTTATTTGTCACTAAGCCCCGACCTGACATGATGTGAGACTATTTAACATCCTTATTTACTTCCCTCAGTGTTTTACTGCAGAAGTGTAATATTTTTGATGACAAAGTGCTGACCTAAACCTTGCAGCGGGCCATATGTAATATCAGTATATGCACCACATCATCTCTCTAAAATCCCCCAAATGCTGAATCCTGGAGCGCATCTGACTCTAAGGGTTTTAAATATAGGATTGTTGACCTGAATATCTATCCTGGATCTCTCAAATAAGTCCTCCACATCACTCTTGGTTTTGTTGTTTTCATATTCATCCTCTGAGTTCTAGGTGATTTTCATAATTTTGTCTTCTTCACTAAATTAATTTTTGGCAGCTCGGCCTCCATGTGATTCTTCATTTGGCATTTGTAGTTTCCTTCTCCATCAAAATATTTCCTGATCTCAGAGGGAGCCCTCCTTATGACTTCTTGTTCTATATCTGTCCATGTTCCCTTCAGTTTGGCTGGATAAGAACTGGAAACAGAAGCTCTGTTGGTCAGAGCCCTTTCACATGCAAGCAACAGAAACCCAGCTGGAACAGGCTTGAGAGAAAGGAGGGCTTTATTGGAAAGACACTGGGGAAACTGACAGACCTAAGGGAGATTCTCAGGAACTAGGACACCTCCAGGAACCTCAAAGGGAGACTGGAACCAGGAGTGTCATGCTGCAGGGTTATACTAATAACACCAGGTTCATATTCTTTCAGATCTGTAACCCAAGAGGCCATGGAGTTTCTCTCTCTGGCTTCAGGGAAACATTTCAGGAAAAAGTTTATCGGTCTAGCCTGGGTCTCCTTCCCAGACCTGTGTCCATTGAATGAGGCCAATTATCAAAAGAGGTGAGAGAGGAATGCTGAGCAGATTAAACAATAAGAACCACTTCATAAACCTTAAAAATTGTAAAAATTTACTGCAAATTGGAGAGTTCCTCCTGATTGTCCAGGGTGGTTATCTTCTTTTGATTTGCAGCATCTTTTCATAGATACAGTGAAGTTTACCTGTTTGCTCACTTGGAAGAAAGTCCCACTGGGTGGATGTACTGCCTGGTGCAGCTGTCCATTCAGAGAGGAAGCCCTGCTGCACAAGCTCCCTGCTTGTTGCATCTGCCCTCTTACCTTCCATGGTGGTAGAGAAAAAGGGTTCTGTCAGAGTGCCTAGCACCAATCCAGAAGCATTTCTATGGCACCCTTAATAGTGTGTCTGTTAGGTTTCTGTTTGTTACAAGTAATAGAAATCCCACTCAAACTAGTTTTAAAAATATACAAGATTTATTAAATCCCATAACTGGAAAAGTCCATCACTAGGGTATGGTACAATGTGATACAACCAGGGTTCCAGCTTTGATTCTGGAGATTTCCAGGGCTCATCTTCCCCCAGATTTGAACTCATCTTACACCAGTAGCAAGATGGCCACTGTGAGTCTAAGATTCACCTGATGCTATCCAGAGGAAGACAGATGGACTCTTCTGGCAGGTATCTCTTAAGCAAAAAGATGTAATCTTTTCAGCAGTTTCCAGTAAACTTCTCTTTACATCTTATTGGCTCTAATTGGTTACCAACTCTTTTGTGAACCCATCCCCTTGTCCAGGGAAGTGCTGTATGTTAATTGACTAGGTTCCTGAATCAATCAATGGCAGGGGGGTAAAAATCCCCTTAGGCCAAGCAGACCAATGCTTGGTACTGGGAGTGAAGTGTATGGGCAATGTAAGGAAAAATGGGAACTGGAATAAAAGCTGGATACTGCTAGGAAGGAGGATATGGGTGCCGGGTCAGAAAGCCACAAAGAGCACTCACATGGTTTCCATATCTGATGCAAGTCCTCACTGTTTTAAAATCTTGGAAATTCCTCATGAGAAGCAGGGAGGGGATAAATTTGATGCTTATACTCACCTTGCTATTTTATACCCAAATCCTTAGAGACCACCCAACTCAAACTCCTCATCTTACAGATAAAGAAACTGAAGCTCCAAGAGGAAAGTGGCTGCCCAAGGTACTCTATGACTACAGGTGGCTGTTAAGTCATTTAAATCTTTCCAGGTCTTTTTCTAAAACCCATCTATGATAGTTAATGTCACGTGTCAACTTGACTAGGTCAAGGTACCCAGATATACAAGATGTTTCTGTGAAAGTATTTTTATATGAGATTAATGATTACATCAGCAGACTTTGAGTAAAGCGATTGCCCTTGTGGTGATGATATGGGTGGGCCTCATCTGAGTTGAAGGCTTTAATAGAAAAAAGACTAACTTCCCCAGAAGAGGAATTTCTGCCAGCAGACCACATTGGGCTCTCACTGCAACTCTAGGTCTCTGGCCTGCTGGCCCACCCTATTAATTTGGGACTTGCTAGCCTCTGCAATCACGTGAACCAATTCCTTAAAATAAATCCCCTTCTCTATGTATATACACATCTTATTGGTTCTGTTTCTCTGGAAAGCCCTGACCAATATGCCTGACTTGACATGCTCTTTATCTTGACCTTGGACGGAGACCTCCATTTTAAGAAATACTATTCTAAAAAAGCTGTCATTGGGACACGTTGTCTTTTCCATCTAGCACTGATGCTGGTGGTTTAGACTGCATGCCCCAGGACATGGTCTTTTTCTGGCTAGTATGACTCAATAAACCTTTTCTTTCAGGGGAAAAAAAATTGTTTAGCAATGGGTATAGAATTATAGTATTGTAAATTATAGTATTATTTATAGAATTAGATTAGTAACTAGTTTGAGTTGGTGATGATGAGTTGATGGAGTATACAGAGATTATGGTCAGAGGTTTTTCCAACACCAAGGATGTAACAGCAGAAAAGTGGCTTACCCTGTAGAAGATCAGAGTCAGATTTAACATCAACAGGGACCCCTTTCTCCCTGCTGTGTCTCTTTCTGTTTGGGGCAATTTATCCATGTGGATCTGCTATATGTCATGAGGTCCCTGCAGTTGCCCCATGGGCTGCCCACAGCCATTCCTCCTAAGCAATACCCCAAATTCCTTTTGGGGCATTATCTTCCTGATTATGGGTGGGTAGTTGTGGTGATGTTCTCATACGGGAGTGCAAAGAATCAGACCTGTCTCTCCTGGCTCCATTTAAGCCACAGCATGAGAGTGTGATCTCAGCTCAGCCAACTAGGTACTCTCTTCTGGGACTTTGAATCTTGAGCAAGTGATGCAAGACTAGGAGTGGTAGGTTGGCACCATCCGTTGCAGCCAAGGTGGAAGAGGCATCAATATTTTAAATAAACTTCTCCAATTATAAGACAATTTCTAGACTTTCCGTGAACTCCGTTTGGCTTCTTGGTCCTGTAGAACACTATAGGTTACCGCCATTTCTAAGTCTGACCTTCAGGTTTCCATCAATTCTGACAGCATTGTGAACCTTTGCTCAAGTTATCCAGAATTGGCTTCTATAATTGGCAACCAAGACCCTTGACTAATGCAGATGTCTGGATATTGTTTTTGGCTCTGCTTCCAATTTAGTGATAAGTCATTTCACTTCTGCGAGCCTCAGTTTCCTCATATGTAAAATTAGGGGCTGAGACTAGATCTGTGTTTGACAAATATTTTTCATGCACAGAAAAATGTTATGCAGACAAAATCTTCCTATGGAAGCAGATAAATCATTAAACTGATCAATGAAGCACTATTCTGGCTAACGGTTTCAAAGCTTCAGAATCCTGTCCTCTTAGCTCTTTCTCAATAGTACTCCCAACTCTGACTTCTGCTCTATATCATGTGGGAAAGAATTACACTTCCCCTCTCTCATGCAATGAAAGATAGTCTCGGTTGACTTCACAAATTCAGGGAGGCAACATATCCCCAGTTTTTCTTTGACAAAGATCTGTTTCTTCTTAAAGAAATGTGCTAAGCAAATGCCTGTGAAGTATTTACACACATACACAATCAGTCAGTCAATCAATCAATCAGTCAATCATCAATTAATTTAGTTGCCAAGTTTTAGGAGCACTTTTAATTGTGGAGAAGGCACATCAAAACCACAAAAAGCAAACAACAAGAAAATGGTGGAGTGGGAACACTTTGCCACTCTCTTTAAAGCATTTGTGAATATATATCTTGACCACTTTTGATTATTTTATTTGGTCTTTGAAGCATAGCATTGATACTTCATGATAAATTCATAAATTAGCACTCTTTGTGGGTAAAACAAAACTAGTATAACTTTCACCATTAAGACCTGGGGTATTCAGTTTAATGTGAGAAACTAAACACTATCCCTCTCCTTGGCCTGTTTTACAGGATATGATGCTAAGGATCTGCGCATGGAGCCTCATTTATTCTCAAACAACTCTCTGAGAAGGTATCATTTATGATCTTGTTTTATAGGCAAGGACACTGAGGCTCAGAGAGGTTAAATAACTTATCTAAGCCACATAGCTAGTAAGTAGCCACTAATTGTACGGCTCCAAATCTTATGTTCTTTCAAATATGATACTCTACTAATCTAGATAATGCTATGCATTTGGGCCTTTTAGAATGTGGAATAAATTGACTGGATATTTCAGTTGTCATTCAGTTTTCTGATGTAGATATGCCTCAAAGGGAGATCTGGAATTCCTAGCTGAAGAAGCACCAGAGATCTCTGGACACCTCTCTTGGGTCCCAAGTGCCTTTTCAGGGACACTAGCAGAATTAGTTCTTAAAAGAAGCAATCCTTTTAACCCCAGACAGTATTCTTTTCTATAGTCAGTTGAAATTTCCTCTGGGAATGTAAACTAATTTTAACAAACCATAATCAGGAAGAGGAATTTGCAACTAAAAATAGCTTTTCTGAAAATGAATTCTGTGAATCTCTTCTCTGTGATTCTACATATATCATCAAACAGTGACTAACAATAATTATAGGATTACAGGATATAGGAGATGAAGATAATTATGACCTTGCTCAAATAATCCTAATTTTTATTCTTAGTTATCAACCATTTGTCTGTGTTAGTTGTTTCTATATCTAATGCTGATGGTTCGTTATAGATAATCCAAAAAATATTTATCCCAACGGAATTCATTAGTGTTTGTGTATCTGTGTTTTATCGGAAGATGATATATTTCTAGGTGCTAGTCCTAAATATGCCAATACGTAATTGAGTGACCTTGGATAAGTCACATACACCCATTGGAACTTACTTTCATCATTTCTGAAATGAGGGATTTAGATGACACTGTAAACTTCAATTCTAAAATCCTAATTTTGTTGAAGGACCTGAGGGCTATGCAATCTCAAGTGTGCCCAGCAGAGGTCAGAAGTCACTAAAAACTGAGGTTTAAATTAATCCCAGATACCAGTCTAGTTTTGTGGCAGACTATCCTCCATGTTACTTATCTGATTTTTAAGGTTGGACCAAACATAAAGACAGGTATTTTTCTTGAAAAATTAAAGCAGAGATGCACTGTCAGCTTTGGGTCTCTTTGTCAAATGTAAATCATTTCCCAACTGGTTAATGCCTGTTGAGCAAAGGTAAGATGCCTGACAGAAGGTGATACAAAGGGTTAGGCATGAGTTTATTCTTAGAGTCAATGTCAATAATAAACTCGCTACAGAAAATCCCATTTCATCAAAACCTTCCCTTTATAACAAAGGATTCCTAAACCCTACCTAATGACCTATTTATTTTGAAAAACATTTACTTCAGCAAAATTCCTTCCCCATCCCAGCTTTATTGAGATATAATTGACATGTAACATTGTGTAAGTTTAAGATGTACAACTTAATGATATAAGTGTATATTGCAAAATAATTACCACAATAAGGTTAGTTAACACATCCATCACCCCACATAGTTAAAATCTGAAAAATTCTTGTCACAGTGGGATTTGACCAATATTTTTCTCTCTTTTCTGGTTTTATGAGAAAAATTATTTAGGAAATATACCATTACAGATATAGACTTCTAATAAATATTTAAATATGATAAGTTTTGTTCTTTAAGCAGAAGCTGAAGGACTGGTTTATATGTGGATTGGGAATTAAAGAAAGCCCTACAGACAGGTCAAACCTATCCCAGCTATTTAAAGAAAATGTAGTGTATGTACAGAGTCTAATGGTTAAAGATTTGAGCTCTGATTATACAAGCCCATGTTTGAACGTTGGTAAAGTTACCTAACCTCCCTAGAGATAAACTCCCTAATTTCCTTATATATAAAACAGAGATAGAGATAAAACCTCATGAGACCATCATGAAAATTAAATAAGATAATACAAGCAAAGATTTTCCCAAAGCACCTGCCACATACCAAATGATCAATAGGTGAAAGCTATTGTTGTCATGTGTTATTTGTGGGGAGTTAGTGCTTTTAGGAAAAACAAACAGGAAAGAAAATCACCATGCTTTTTTTCCACATCTTTTTCTTTTCTGTTTTTTTTTCAGAGGAAATATTTTGGTTATCTTTTATTTTAAGGAACAATTATCAACCAAACCTTTTTCTAGACAATTCCCAACTGGATTCAACATCCATGTTCAATGTACTTCAACCATCGTACCTGATGGACTCCAACCTAGTCACCTGGCTTACTGACTGGTGCCACTATCCCCATCTCAGGTACCCCACAAGTGCAGCAGAGGCAGCTGGATACCCAATGCTCACATCTCCTACCAGCCCATCAGCGACAGTTAGAGACCTTGACTTCCTATGGAGCAGGAACTGTCAGTGGCCTTTCCCTGCTCCCATATCTCACCACAGAGCCGATGTTTGTGCTGGATCTCCAGCTCCTTGCTCAGCAGTAAACTATTCCTCTCAGTGCTCCAGCTTTGGCCTATGGACCTTTATTTTTTTTTTCTAATACATTACTCAATTTACTGATTGTCATTACCGTTTTTCCCTTGCTATGCCAAGCTCCTCTAGAATAAGATCTTTTCTCATCTCTCCCACCATCATAGACCCATGGTCCAGACAGGAGAATGGACTGGGTTATGAGAACTAAGAGCATGGAGACCAAGAAGAACTGGGAGACTTCCATATGCCTTGCATTTGAGAGAAGCGTTTTGCGCTGAGTTTCTATAAGATGTATTAATTAGTGTGGCAAGTGGGGACAGGCCTGGGGCAGGGAGGGAGGGGTGGGCGAGGGGTTGTGGAAGGGGCTCTGAAGAAAATCAGAGTCAGAGCTAGCAGAGGGCATGGTTGAACAGAACACTCCAGATCAGATAAGGCATGCATGGCCTGGCAGGGATGAGGATCAAGTAGGGACCAATAAGGGACTGGCAGAAAGGATTTGCTACCATCTGCCTATATTCTACAGATCATTCCAAGGACTCAGGCCAGTCTCTGAGGGACCTTTCAATGACACATGTTGAAAACCAAAGATTAAATGCAAGATAGCTATTTCCGTATTTTGACCATAGCTCAGAACTAGCTATTTCCGTATTTTGACCATAGCTCAGAACTCTCTGGAAAGTGTTTAAACTCTTGGGTTTCTGTTTGCTCAAATTAAAAGAAAGTGGAAGGAAGTGTTGATTCAAACAGAAACTTTCTGCTTCCATCTAAAGATGACTGGATCCTAATTCTGACTCTGGCAACTGTCTTGTTTAGCCCTAAGCAAACTCTTTACTCCTCTGGTCTTGCTTTTGGTGCCTGTATTGAAGCTCTGGAGTAATGGTAGCAAGTCCCCACCTTGAGGAGCAGGGGAGGCAGGGAGTGTAATTTGTGATTGCTGGCATACGATGCCCAGGTACCCCAAACACAGCGCAGCAGACATGTTGCTGTTAATGTAATTTAAGATATTTTTATAAAACCAAGCAAAGATACCTCACACCCAGTAGGATGGCTACTATTAAAACAAAACAAAACAAAACAAAACAAAACAAAACAGAAAGTAACAAGTGTTGATGAGGATGTGGAGAAATTGGAACCTTTGTGCACCATTGGTGGGAATGTAAAACAGTATAGCCATTGTGGAAAACAATATGGAGATTCCTCAAAAAATTAAAAATAGAATTATCATATGATCTAGCAATTTCACTTGTGGATATGTACCTAACAGAATTGAAAGCAGGGTTTTGAAGATATATTTGCACACCCATGTTCATAGTAGCATTACATAATAGCCAAAAGGTGAACGCAACCCAAGCGTCCATCAACAGATAAATGGATAACAAAATGTGGTATATTCATACAAGGGAATATTATTCAGTCTTATAAAGGAGGGAAATTCTGCCACCTGCTACAATGTGAATGAATTTTGAGGACATTATTCTAAGTGAAACAAGCCAGCCACAGAAAGACAAAAGTATTTGTCTTATATGTAGTACTTAGAGTAGTTAAATTCATAGAGGCAGAAAATAGAAGGGCGGTGGTCAGCAGCTAAGAGGAGGGGGAATGTGAAATTAGTGGTTAATGGTAGAGTTTCAGTTTTACAAGATGAAAGGAGTTGTGGGGACAGATGGTTGCCCTACTGAATTGCACACCTAACAACAATTAAGATGGTAAATTTTATGTTATGTATATTTTCCCACAATAAAAATCTTGAGAAAAAATAACCAAACAACAATAACAACAACAACAACAACAACAACAACAACAACAACAACAAAACCTAGCATATATTGTGTTGGAAACTTCTTTGGGAAAGTAATAATACTAAAATATTGAACATGTACACATTGTATTTCTAATAATCCTAATAATAGCTTCCACTTATTTAGAGAAAGTATGTAGAGAACCATAAGTGCAATGACATTGTTCTTTCCATTTACAGACAAAGAGACTGAGCCTTAGAGAGATTAAGCAATTTGCCAAAATGTGTAGTGAATAGGATCCCAGACATGCATGAATGCAAAGCATTTAAGCTCTTAAATGCCTTCTGGTGTCTTCTCTTACAACAATTCCTGCTTTGCTCATCTTATTCCAGAGGCGCTGGCAGCCTAAAACAGCTGTCCTCAAACTTTTTGGCACCAGGGACCAGTGCTCTTATGAGAGTCTAATGCCTGATGATCTGAGGTGGAGCTGAGGTGGTGATGCTAGCACCGAGGAGCGGCTGCAAATACAGATGAAGCTTTGCTTGCTCACCTGCTGCTCACCTTCTGCTGTGTGGCTCAGTTCCTAACAGGCCACAGGGCAGTAACTGTCCCAGGCCTGGGGGTTGGGAACCCCTGGCCTAGAACTCCCTACTGCAGTTTTGCCTCAGGACCTTTGCAGGTCCTGCTCTCTCTACCTGCAATGCAATTCCCCTAGATATTGACATGGGTCCCCCTCCCTCACTTCCTTCTTTCTCTGACTACTTGTCACCTTGTTATTGAGGCCTCCTCTACCACATATATGAACTAGAACATTTTCTCTCCTCTTCTCTCTCCTTTTTTCTTGTTCTTCTTTATCCCTTACTGGTTTACTTGTCTCCCTAACTAGGACAGAAGTCCTGTGAGGTCAGGGGTCTCTGTTTTGCCTATGGCTGTATCTTCTGCATCAATGGATGAGTGAATGAATGAGTGAATAAATGAATGGCTACTGGGATTAGTGTGACTGGAGGGCAGAGCAGCAATAGTCTAGATGCCAGGATTTGAGGGAAGGTCACCCCCAAGCCCTCGTTCTTCTTACCACTGATTTAATTGTATGGCAGGGCCCTATTCTAGAAGCAGAGTTCAATAGCCTGGAATGACATGGCCCACCTCTCTCTTCTTGATTTCATTCTTTATCAGAAGATTGACTTACCTCTTTTTCCTAACCCCAAACAAGTACCTCCCTTTTAGCCTTTTTTTATTCATTCTCTGGATCAGGGAGGTACTAAAGGTTAGTCTAAAGGGGAATGGGAGTGGGAACAAAAAGAGAAACCAGCAAATGTAAGATCCTCTGGGGGTAGGTGCACAGTCTGCAAATACTCCCTGTTTTATCCATAAAATCCCACCATGATCTACCCCTTCCTGCTGAGGAGTTCATTTTTGCAAGAATAAACTTCCTTTTGGTGGATCAACTTGAGCTTGCTTTTCAAAACTGGCTCAGTGCCCTCACTCCACCTCCAACCAACTCAGGTTAGTGACCCTCCTCAGTGGCCCCAGGGTAGTCACAGCCCCATGCACTCATCACACCTTTGTTTTCTCTGTTTACCCCAGACTGAAGGTCTTACCTTTTTTCAGGGGCGTGGGGATTAGCACCCCACCTTTCTCCTGTTCCTTCTGGCTTCCTGGGAAGGACAGGGCCCTTGCTAGGATGCTTCAGGAATGGTCAAAAGGCTGAGAAGGTGCAGTTTCCTTCACACTCAGAAAGAATTTTGATAATTCCACTGCTGTTTTCCTGGTTTTGTTTTTACCTGCCTGTGGAACTGGTCCACCTTCATTCTAGCCCTGCCAAACTGGCAGGTTCACAGTGACCCAGTGACCATCCCCTCATCATGCAGCTCCCTCACTTGCTGGACTTCCATTCTAATTTTGGGGTCCAGTGGAGCCCCAGTAGGTGGCTTTAGCCAGCACATACACTTTGAGAACTGGAGCCAACTTTCCTAAAGTTGCAGGCATCATCTAGAGGTTCTGATTAGGTAGATCCGAGGATGCCTTGAAATTTATCTCAGAAGCGTCCCAACTGTTTAATCAAATAGCCAATGATAACCAAACTCAGGAGCATCTGGCTCCTTCCTACCTCCTGGGCCTAATTTTCTGAGCGAGCATCTTGTGCTTCCTGTGGTTAGTTTTGTCCGGAACACCCCTTTTCACTCTCGGCTGTCTGGGGAGGTCTCCTTTCTTCATGTTCACCTAAGAATAAAAGACCAAAGTGAGAGGCAACAAGCATTTATTTGGCATAAAGCCAAATAGTATTCCCATTAGAAGGTGAAGGCCAGAGGTATTTATGAGAAAGGGAAGAGAAATAATCACATGAATAAAAGGAAGAAATTCCTATGGGTGTTAAGCCAAGGAAGGAATTTCTACAATTGCAGATAAGCTAACGTAGTGATGCAAGTCTTGAAGAATGTCCTTAATTTTCAGTCTGATAGTCATAACCTTTCCTGTTATCTTTGCAAACAGTTGTTTTGGATACAGTGCTGCTTTAGGCCCAGTACAAAGAGTATTTTACCCGGTTTTAACATTTCAAAGGGTAGAGGAGTAAGATGTGCAAGGCAGTTCCTCTGAAATGGCAGCTCCGACTCCATTTTAAAATGTCTCTGTTTATATTATTTTTCACAGTCCTGTCAGCTGTGCCTGGAATATTAGCCTGGGAAGCCCTTTTCTACCATACCCACCACGTCTGACGGAGTTAGCTGTGTTTTCCACTCCCCCAGTTCTACCTGTTTTCTTATTGGAGCCTGTGGCAGATGCTCTGTGGGTTGAACCCAATGCCCTTCCACCCTCTTGTCCCATGGTTTCCTCTACTAAAAACACAAGTTCTCACCTTCCTTATGGGACTCAGTTCTGGGCAATATTAAATAAGTATAAGTCCACTGAGGATTTCTGGAAAGTCTTTGTATTTCCAGTGCTGGGAAATTTGAAGATCTAATTGGCTTTATTAAATGATTCATGAATCAAACAGCATCCCATCTAGCAATTAGAAGGCCACTCCCAGAGCTTAATACAAAATGGAAGGTTTTTATGGGAAGAAGATGGGGCAAGGGAGCTTTAATAAAAGAAAAGAAGGAATTATTTTTAGACCAGGACATCTTTGGGGCAAGGGCATGGCAAGGGTTTTTATCACACACGCACCTTGCCTCTTTTTTCCATGGGAAAAGGAGTGGGCCCAAGTGACAGATTACCTCATTGATGTTGACCAGAAAATTCCAGACTGATTGATTTGGATTATGTTTCTGGGAGAGGTTAAAAGAACAAATAGGCCACATAGTAAATCTAGATTTGGTATCATAGCCTTTAGCACAAGTAATGCCATTTTAGGCTTATGATTTTCTCTTTAATAAAACCAATAATTTTTATTTTATTCTAAGTGGAAAGAGGTCCCTATGTGATACACAGTTAAGGTGCTGGTAAAGTACTGCTTTCTCTGGCACAGCCCCAGTTTACACCTGTCTTCAGGGTGAAATTACTAATTGCATCTGTTTCACTCTCAAAAGTGTTCTAGTTTAAATTGAAAATTATCTCTTCGTATTTTTCTTTTTGCATTAAATATGTTTTACTTCAACTTTAATTAAATTTAACGTGAAGCTTTATAAGCATTAATTAATCTACCCTGCATCCCTCGAATGAAAATAAGGACTGTGGTGGTCATTGCGTTGCAGATGAAGCCTGGGAAAGCAATACTCAACTCGTGGCTCAAGAAATGTGGGCCACCACTGGTAAGACTGATGTTATTGGTCCCATAGACAAGAAGTGAAATCAATAATATATTATAAAATTTCAGCTCAAACTTGAAGATATACAAATGTTTTCTTCTATATTCTTTCATATCAGAGTTCAATAGCAAAATTCCCTGTTTTAAATGACCATATTTATCTTTATCCTCTTGTATTTTCCTAGACTGTGACCTCCTTGGGGTCAGGGACCTTTGCTTATCAGCTTTCATGTTGCCACAGAGTCAGTGCTCAGAGAATCTTTGTAGAATGAATTGAACTCCTCTGAGGATTTCTTAGGTAGCCTGAGCTTCTAAAATTATATAGATGTCTTTAGTTTATTCCAGGGTATTTAAAATTGGAAAAAGGTTTTCTTGTTAAACATCTCCGCAGAAACTCAAGTTCTCCTTAAAAATACTTGGATTTGTACCTGAACTGTATTTCTAAATTTCTCCACATTACTAAATATCTGATTCTATGAACATCACCCCAAATATCATGTAGGACAGTAGCACTGATTTTTTTAAAGACTCTTTCCCTAAAAATAGCAGAGACACTAACTCTCCCACAAAAAGTAGTATACCATGATGGTCTGGTGAGGATTTCATGGCCATACCACTGGTCTGAGGGTTCTGTGGGGTGAGAATCCAGCTGTCTTACCAACAAGCCATGGGAAGCTGCCCATTGTCTGAGAGTTGCTAATCTGTACAGTCAATATCACTTACTAGCCTGAAATTCTTTCAATGACTTCCCTTTGTGTCTGGAATAAAACACAAGATTAACTTCTTAATGTGCTGTGGGAACCCTAAATGACCCATCCCATTCCTTCAGACTTATCTCTGTCAATCCTACCTCCGCCCTCCTTCATTTCTTTATAGGGCCCTTGTCTCATACCTTCAAGATATTCCCTCTGCTTGGCTAGCTCCTGTTCATCCATGAGAAGTCACCACTTCTGGGAAGCCTTCCCTGGTTGAAGAGAGGTAAGAGCAGCATCCCCACACAAAATGGAGAAATCAGAATGCCCCCAAGTAGAGGCCAAATAAATACTTTGTTGTGCTACCATAAAATGAAATAAGGAGATATGAGTTTTCTTATTTCTTTATTAAGCAGTTTAAAAAATAATTATATTATACCCATGGTAAAATATTCAAGAGTATGCAGTGAAAAGTAAGTCTTTCTCTTTCTCTTGGCTCCAGTCTTCCCTGAGGCACTGCTCTCAGTGGCTTGGGTGGTTCCAGAGATGTTCTACATGTATATCAGGGTAAGAGAGGGGTAAGGAGGGATATGAAATACAATTAAGACATGGCTCCTGCTCATGAAAAACTCATAACATTCTTAGGAATGTAAGTCAGCCCAAAACCATTAGTCAGCAGCATGAAACAGTATATGGGAAATTATATGTAGTCACTTGTTCAAGGCCACTCAGAACTAGGATTTAAGCAGCCTCAAGTTAGGCTCATTCGATAAACCATCCATCACCTATAAGTGAAGGGGATGCCATCCAGAAGTAGAACCAAGACATACTTTCTAGGTCCCAGTCCCTATGTATAGGTTGAATACACATAGCAGTTTAATCCTTGTATTGCAGAGGTCTGGTTCTTGAGCTGGAACATAACTGAGTCTAGCGCTAGAAACCAGGACTGGCATGGAGCAGTAAAATTAACCATCCATCAAGCTTTCTTATTTGAACTACAGTTACAGGTTATTATAGGACAAACAAACAAAAACACTCAATTAAACCTTAGCACTGTAATAAGACTCGGGCTTGGAGAACAGGAACCATGCTAAAATGTGGCATCTTCTGATCAGAGCCTCCACCTAGACCATCTGACAAATGAGAAAACCCAGGAAAGGAGAGGTGACTTGCCTAAGGCCACCGGGATAGCTTTGACAAAATGAAGACTAAAAGCACATGGTTCATACTCTGGGTTGAGTGCACTTTCCACAGGACTGCCCACTCCAACACAAAAATGGGGAAGGGGTGAGAAAGCCTGCAAAAGAAAACTATGAGTTTGTTAGTAGTCTTCCTGAGATGATTTCTGTGTCCCTTCATCCTTACTTCAAGTGAGAACGGATGAGAACATCAGGCTTGGAAGAATAGGTCAGGGACTCAATTACTATACAACTGTCATAGTTCTCTAGCTATAAACCACAAAAACCAAATGACTGAATTAAGCAGAGAAAAAATGTCTCAAAAGTTTAATGGGCAGCTTACAGAACCATCAGGAGACAAAAACAAGGCTCAAAGCTACACAGTCTGGGGCATTGCGCCAAATGGAACTTCCATGTGTGCCACAGCTAGCTCGACCACCATTGATGTGCAGAAATTCAGATCTGCCACCCTCTCCTCCACCAAGAATGGACATTCCCTAGAGGCCCTGAATGCCCAGGCCACTGCCAGGCCCCAACAATGTCTGACACCGGCCCCTCTGGTTGGTGAGCCTGGGCCACATGCCCAGACTCTAGTTACAAGGGAAGGCCAGGAAAGGGAAAACCTAGCATTTTTCAATTTCTCTAGTGGGAAGTGGATGCCTCCTCTTAATAAAACCATAAAGTGGAGAATCTCTCAAACTTAAGAAATGGGTTCAAAATGTTGGGTGGGGAGAGAGAGAGAATGAGAGAGAGAGAGAGAGAGAGAGAGAGAGAAATGTCCTTCGCCCATAAGAACTGGGCCGCAAGGAAGACGGGATGAGTCCTAGAGCTAGCTAGGACCTGGGGAAAGATTATTTCAAGCTAACAAGCGCAATTTGACTTTTCAGTGCAGGAATGTAGAGTGTGAGGCTCCACTGTCCCCACTATCCCAGGGCAAGAGTTGCCAAATGCGAGTCACATGCTTGGGGACATTGCAAACACAGGGAGGGAAATTGAGCAATCCCAAGGAGAAATGAAGTTTAAATATGTTCTGGGAGGAAGGGAAGGCTCATTTCTCTCTACCTTGGTTAAGAGATAATTTGAGTGGGGAGGAGGAGGAAAGGAAGTTAACTTATATTTAGCACTATCTTTGAACGTCAGGCAGACACTGGACTGTTGCTGACATAATCTACTTCAATATGGAGAAAGGAACCAGCCTGGAGCAAGAAAGGGAAATGATACAATTTTTATAAGTTGAAGGGTCAGGGAAAGACTCCTTTTTACTTGTCACACTCTCTCGGCCTCTCCTCACCTCTCATGAGCCTCTCTTGGAAAGTGGAGGTAGGCAAGTGAGGGCAGAGTTTGCCTCGTTGGATTTTTGGGCCTTTGCTGGAGGCTGGAATCACTAGATGACACTAAAGTAAGTTCAACTAATGTCCAACAGTATGCTTTGTGAGTGCTATGATATTCCTGGGTATTCCTGTCTATTTGTGCTTAACGTAAAGGAAACTTCTTATTTATGCATAAATCATATTTACCAGATATTTTCCCAATCATGAAATATTCTTAATGATAAAAAAGGACATTTGCATGCCCGGTTATATATTTGTCTTATTAGATAAGATATTAAAAAACCAAGCAGTCTGTGTCAGTATAAGATACCAGATAATCCTAATTGTATTGCAGTTACCATATTAATTTATTTGAATTTAATGTTTGATTATTGATCCTTTTAGGGTATTATTACTCCACCTCAGGGTTTCCCTAAATCCCCAGGCTTTGCATCCCTCCTCCTGCTAGGCTTTTTGTCTGGTTGACAGCTAGCTTTGACCCCACTTACTGGAACTCACGCTGGCAGTATCTTGGTTGAAACTGGGGATCGATGGCCTGAATCCTGCCCACACGTGTGTTTGGTTGAGGCTGCTCTATGTTTTAACAAAATATGAGCTACTTTCAGCTAAACAGAGCAGATTGATTACAAGAGATGATTTGATCTTCTTAGAGAGACACAAGTAAAATGCTAGTAAGGGATTAAAAAAAAAAAAACTTAGGACAAACAGAACAGGAGAGAAGACAGAAAATAAATTTCAAGATGTTTTGGTGAAGGCAGAGGATTAATAACTAGTCCAGCAGGGCAGTGGAGGATATCGGTGAGAATCAGATGATTTTCCCCTCTAAACCCACAAGGGGTTAAGGCTTCAAAATACAATACATGGCAGATCTGGTTGAAAATGAAAACAGGGGAATTGATAGAAAGTCTATAAGACCATCCCACCCTTAGATTTTAGGCTAAATTAATTGAAGGGTTTCAGAAATAGTAGAGGGCAATGATGGAAACATAGGACCAAAAATGGGGATCAGATGCTTGACAAAAGGTTGGACCTTTGGTTTTCTCTTTTTCTCCATTCTTGTTTGTTTTCAGAAAGCCCATAGCCAGGTGATTATATCTCACATGGTATATTTGGGACTTTCCTCTGGGAAACAGGAAAAAAAAAAAGATAGAGAAAAACTGTTTATATGTGGACATTAAGTAGCATGGCAATTAAAAATAAGCTCCTTCCCAATAGGGCTGAGGAGACACCTTTGGTGAACAAGGCCCACTTTCATACATAGTCTCCAATGAGCCTTTTAACACCTCATTCTCAAACATAAGCAGGGAACCAGTGCACACTAGACATTTATGAGACATCTCAAGCATAATGGAGAAAATACAAAGTGAAAAAAAAAAAAGAAACACCAGAAAAAAAGGAACTCTAAGAAAACAGAAACAATATAGAAAAGAGGAAAATCATTTTCTAAATTACATAATATTTCAACAAGATTAAAAGAAGATCTTTCATTCATAAAATGAGATTAGGATGCTTACAAAAAGGAACAATCAGAGAACAAGTAAAAGTTCTTGAAAATTAAACATATGATGGAAGATTAAAACGGTCCAAAAAATAATTAGAAGTAAAATCAAGAAAATCTTCAAGAAAGTAAAACAAAAAGAAAAAGACATGGAAAAGAGGAAAGAAAAGACATTTAAGGGACCAATTCAAATATCTCAGAGTTCCCACTGACTCGTGAAGTGCACTGGGAGAACCCTGGCCATGGCCTTTTGAGAGATAGGGACACATGGACCTTTCTAGCCCTCCTGAAATATGGGACCATTCAGAACATTCAGAGTGGTGGCCGGTATAGTATAGTGGTGAGAAGAGGGGCATAAGTGACCAGAGGCCCCAGAGGTCAGCTTGAATTATAGAGATCACACTCTAAGCCTCATTTTAAAAATTATTATTTATATATTATCATTTTATCTTTTCCTATGAGTATTACATTAAGTATTCAAAAGGTTCAAAATGAAAAGTCTCCTTCCCACCCCCAACCTCTGGCCCTCCGGTCCCCCAACCGGATCCCCTTTTCCCCAGTTTCCAATAACATTTTCCTATACATTCACAGTCTCTCCAAATGTCATCAGGCTTCTATAAATAGTCTGTTCAAGGCACCTTGGGCTTTCACAAACGCTCCCCTCAAAGTCCTTCCAGCTTCTTCCCACTGACCTGTTCCAAAGCCACCATCACATTTTTAGATATCTGTTACAGCTGCACCCCACTAAAATCTGTATTTATTATCTATGACTATCTAACAAATTAACCTAAAACTTAGCAGCTTAAAGAAACAATCAATATTTATCAGCTCACCAGTGGATCAGGAATTTGAGGGCATCCTAGCTGGGTGGTTCTATTTCTGGGTCTCTCATGAAGCTACAGTCAAATGTTGCTCAGGCCACAGTCATCTGAAAGCCTGTCTGAGGCTGAAGGATCCACTTCCAAAATGGCTCCCACAGATGGCTGTTGGCAGGAGGCCTCAGTTCCTCTGCATGTAAACCTCCCCATAGGAGCACTCAAGTGTCCTCATGACATGACAGTTAATTTATACAAGAGTGAACATGACAGAATTCATCATGTTTTATGCCCTACCCTTTAAAGTCACATACCACCATTTCTGTGATGTTCTATTGATGTCACTAACAAGTCAGCCCTATATGGCCCATTCAAGGTGTGACTACCAGGAGGCTAGAATCTTGGGGATCTTGGAGCCTGACAACCATACCTTCCCCAGAAGCAAACAATGTCACTAGTCTCTTATGTGTCCTTTCAGAGATATTTTATCAGAGGTAAACAGTTACAAATACATATATTTTTTTGCTTCCCTTTTTAGACAAATGGTAGAATACTATACACAATGCTCTATTTTATAGAATATTATACACATCTTGCTTTTTTCACTTAAAAATACATCTTCGTGATTGTTCCATATTAGTATGTAATGCATGTCTAATTCCTTTTAGCATCTGCATAGTGTTCTACTGTATGAATGAAACACAATTAATTTAACCAGTCCACTATTGTGGGATGTATAGGCTGTTTTGAATCTTTTTTTTTTTTTAGAGTGGAATCTGGCTCACACACTTCTAGCCATGCAACTTTAGGCAAGTTACTTAACCTCTTTGACCTTGAGTTCCATCATTTGTAAAATAGCAATAAAAAGAGTCCTTCTCTCTCACCTCACAGGGTCGTTGGGAGGATTAAATGAGATTAGTGAGTAAAAAGCAGCACAGAATCTTCACAGGACAGCACTTGGTCAGTGTTTATCCTCTTCCTTCTCACTGTAATGATTCTCCAGAGCTTGTCCCTCCCCTGGGGAATTACTTTCCTATTTCCAGTTCCACACATTGGTGTCTGACTTCATCTCCTAGTTGAGCAATGGGATTCCAGTGTCCTAGCCAAGGGAGCCTGTGGAGGGCCTCTCTCTGACTACTTCTCATGCCCTCATATCATCACACATGGAATTACATAGGGCCTGCCCAGGCTGTTTGCCCTCTCTGATGCTGACCTAGTTGGCAAAGACTATAGAGAAATGTCAGACCCCAGGCCTAGTGCATCCTAGGGATGTCACCACAGAGCAAACACGAGTTTGTTGGCTGGGTGGATTTTAGTCAACAGGAAGACAAATGTTGAAAAAAAAAACAAAACCAGGAGAGAAATCTCTGCCATGAAAACAGGAAGAAGACTGGCTGCTATTTCTGTCTGGAGGTTTTATTTGATACATAAAACGGCTTTATTGACATGTAATTCATATGCCATGTAATTCACCCATTTAAAGTGTACGATTCAATGGTTTTTACTTTATTCAAGAGTTGTTAAAAAAAAGAGTTTCGTAACTATCATCACAATCAATTTTAGAACATTTTTGTCACCCCAAAAAGAAACACCATGCCTATCAGAAGTCGCTCTCCCATTCTCACCCTCTCCCCTTCAGTCCTAGGCAACCACTAATTTACTCCCTGTCTTTATAAATTTGCCTAATCTGGACATTTCATATCAATGAAATCCTATAACATGCAGTTTTATGTGACTGGCTCCTTTCCCTTAAGCATAATGTTTTCAAGATTCATTTATGTCATAACATAAATGGGTACTTCATATCTTGTTATTGCCAAGTAATATTCCGTTGTATGGATATACCACATTTGTTTATCCTTTCATCAGCTGAAAGACGTTTGAGCTATTTTTACATTTTGGCTATTATCAATAATGCTGCTATGAATATTCATGTACAACTGTGTGGACACATGTTTCCTTTTCTCTTGGGTATACCTCCAGTGGTGGAATTGTTAGTTCGTATGGTAACTCTATGTTTAAGCTTTGGAAGAATGGAAGAATGTCAGACTGTTTTCCAAAATGGTATACCATTTTACATTCCCACCAGCAGTACAGAGGGCTCAAATTTCTCCATATCCTCACCAACATCTGTCTTTTCTACTATAGCCATCCTAGTGAGTGTGAAGTGGTATCTTGTAGGTTTGACTTTCATTTCCCTGATGACTAATGATGTTGATCACATTTTCATGTGTTTATTGATTATTTGTATTTCTCCTTTGGGAACATGTCTATTCAGATCCTTTGTCCATTTTTTAATTGGGTTTTCATATTGTTGATTATAAGAGTTCTTTACATATTCTAGTGGTAGGTTTTATTTTAATCTTTTTGAAATTACTGTTTTCTTAGTCATATGCACATTCACTTTAGAACAGCAATGTGTTTGAATCCAAAGACTACAGATAGATGGGTTTATCAGGAGGTAAAAGTGTTTGCAAGCTAATACAACATTATGGGGACCCTAGAGACCTCTAGAATTCAAGGGATCCAATTAAGAACTTTAAAAGACTCTGTTAATTTTAGCAAAAATGTCTCCTTGGCTTGTTTCTGTGCTTCCCTTAGACAGAAGGAAGTAAAACTGTTCTACAACCTCAAGTCTACACTTCCAGTAAAAGTGAATCTGCAGATAACAGAAGAGTAGAGGTTAGAGAGTATTCCATGGTATGGTGGACACCATGGCCCCAGAAAGGTTTTCATTATTTCATCTTCTCATTTCATTTTAATAAACATTTAATGAGTGTTTCCTGTATGTCATGTATAGAGATTCAAAGATGAGTAAGTCATGGAAGGAGAAATAGACACACAAACCAAAGATTTTCAATACTAAGTGAATAGATATGTCCAAAGCATGCTGGGACAGCGGAGAAAGAGGCAATCTCTTTTGACAAGAAAGGATAACGGTGAGAAGGAAGATTGGTAAATATGGGAGCTTCATGGAGGAGATATTTAAAATGGTCTTGAAGAGTGAGTATGAACTTGTCAGGTGGACAAGAGGAATAGATAGCATGTGCAAAATCATAGAGGTTTAAACAGCATGGTGAGTTCCTCTTGTGCTTTTGTAATAAATAGCATGAATCAATGAATTCTTGTAGGGCAGTCTGATTCCATCCCACTTTAGGTACAGAGTGGGTGTGTTGAGCTTCTAGAAGGACAGGGTAGGAAATAGAGTTCACCCCAAAGCAGAATGGTGCTGTCTGAGAGTTCATTCTGATTCCTTAGTTGTTAGGTCCACATAGCCTGAATCCAGCTCATACACCAGCTCTCAGATGGTGCATAATTCTACTTCCTGTGAAAGAGTCAGTGAGAGGGACTGGTATCTATGGAGAAGGGTGGGTATGGCATCAAAAAGGGGATTGGTGAGAATAGGACGGAAGGGACCCAGAAGATACACTGTGTTTGTTCCGCACCTGTTTGTCTTTACATCTTAACCTAGTGTCTACAAACTTGTAATGAGTAACTAAATAAATGACGTCAAAAGCTGAACTCTTGGTATAAAACAGGCATTCTTCAATCCCTAAGTGTCAAAACACATCTCTGAACCCTTGTCCTCTGGAAGCTGGTTGGAGACCAATCACAATTTTTCCTAGAAGCTCAAGGCGAGTTGCCAGCTGATTTTTAACGTATTCTCTGCCACCCTAATCTGGATTTGACCTGCCACCCCAGGTTTGTGTTGCAGTGTGAGAGCATCTTCTTTCAGTCAAGAAGTTTCCTGATTTAAGTCACTGAAAGTTCAACTTGAATGGCTTAAGGAATAACGAAAGGTATGTCTCACATAGCAAGAATTCTGGAGGTCAGGAGGCCTCAGAGTTGGTTAATTTACCAGCAAAAGCTGGTCATCAGGACTCAAGTTCTTGCCATCACATCCTCAGTGTACTGGCTTGTCCTCTTAAGCCAGTTCCCCTCCTGGTCCTAAGATGGCTGCTGCAACTCCATGTTTCACATTGCAGACAGCAATGTCTAGAGTTAGAAAAGAACTGTTTCTCGCCATTCACCTCTTTTCAGGAGCAAAGAAGACCTTCCCAAAAGCCCCAAGCTGACCTCTTCTCACATTTTAATACCTAGAATGGCCTTACATGCCTTTGCTTATCAATCACAGGCAAATGGGCCAGACAACCATGATTGGGTTAGAGTTCATCCAATCAGGATTCAGCCTCTGGGACTGGTGAGGAGGCCAGCCTCCTGTGAGGCTATGACTACCTGATACCCAATCAAAGCTGGGGTCTGTTGAGTAGGCAACTGTCAGCACCCAGTTGATCGGGAAGGGGAGGTTTCTGAGGTGAGACGCCCAGGTGAAAGAACGCTGGAAGAGCTGACATGAGAATGAAATGGAAGGCACCAACTTTATTGTGATGAGCTCTCTTCTGTTGTGGGGAATGTACTTCTGCATTAGGGGACTGCATGGGCTTTTTATACATCAGAGAACAATAGTGGCATTTGGCCACACATGTGTGATACAATAAGCCGAATCATACTTACTTAAGTTAGGTGCAGGCACCCTGCTACATTAATGTAACATTCTAAATCTGGAGTCCTAGCCCTAGCCGTGAGCCTGGATCACAGCCAGACCTGGGACAAATACTCCACCCCTATAGGGTCACGGCGTGGGATCTGGCCCAGAAGACATTACCTTGGGCCCATAATCCACAACAACAATATAAAGAACAATAAAATACTACCGGGCTATAGGCTACAATGGCTAGGATGGCTACTGTCCACTGCCAGGAGGACTCCAAGGAATTCTACCAAGTTGCCAAGAGGTCTTCTCCTAAGGTATGGATGGCTTGAACTTCAGCATCCATTTCCTGGAGGGCTGCCTGTGCCTTGTCAGCATGATCAGGAATGTAGACATAGCATTTTATATGGTGTAGGGCACAGGTGCCGCCCTGGGAAGCAGTTAGGAGGTCAAGGGCCATACTATTTTGTAGAGCTACTTTCCCCATTTGTGTGGTTTCATCCATTAAAAGGGTTATAGCCTGATGCGTAGGGTTCAATGCCTGTTCGATGTGCTGTGCTAAAGCTTCTATCTGCAATTCTACATCTTTGGATCCCACCCCTAGAATGAATAATGCCAGGGTGTAGAACCACCATGCTGCGCCTTTCTGCCAGTGCCAGCGGTGATATACAGGATCCCAATTACAAGGCAATTGGAGCAATATGGGTAATATGTGTCCAGCTAAATATGAACGTCCCTAGGTACAACAGCTGGGCCAATCAGCAGGCAAGTGAGACCAGCTGTAGTGCCCGCAGACCCAGAGATACCCTGTAGGTAGCCAGTCAGTAGGCTCTGTATCAACATTATGTCGGTAATGTTCCCAATTCCACCAGACCTTGGAAATGTTAGCAAGGGTGGTGTTAGCACATATTTTGGGTGGTAGCCATCCCATAATACAGTTGGGTACAGATCTTACTTGCTCTATGCAGTGAGGAGCCTGCTCCCACAATTTCATGTGCTCTCCCGCCAGTCATCTCCACCCACTGGAAATGGCATAGCCTATGAGGGGCGGGGAGTTGCGATAATCGCGGCAGAGCAGTGCTTTCTCGGCACGCCCGCACCGACTCTAGTTCCACTCCAGTGTGGTGCTCCAGATATGCAGCCATGCCCAATTTCCAGCCATAAACGGAGTAATATGCCACGGCAATCCTTCGGCCACTTCCACCAGTAGTTCAGTACACACTCAGCAGTGGGAAGCATTGTAGGTAGCAGCAAACACATGAGCCCAGGATATGATACTGTTCCTTGTTATCAGCCTGGACAATAGGATAGAGCAGACAAAGGAACCATTAGGGGCAAGTCTTGTCCTTCTGGGAGGACACAGGCCACTTGCCCACCTTGAGATAAAAGGGTGACTGGGAGAGAAGATGCCCTTGGCCTGTGGTAACAGACCGTTTCTCCAAGGGTAGCAGGCCAGGGGGTCTCCACCAGTGTTATAGTATAGAGAGGAAGGGGTCAGAGGCTAAGAACAAAACTCCCCGTTAACAGTGAACCCTCTGCAGTCATTGGGAGTGACACTTGCAAGGGTGTGGGCCAAATGCAAATCAAGGGTTCTATCTGCAACCCATTGTGTAAGCCCTGTTCCCAGGGCCCTCCCAGGGCCACCCATGGTTCTTGTGTTACCTGTATAGTCCAAGGCCATGACCAGGTGGCCTATTTACCTGCTGCCAAAGTTTCTGGGGCCGGCAAGAGCAAAGGCTCCTGATAGGTCCGGGGCAAGAAATGTTTAGCAGCGGTGCCCAGGCACATTCTGATAGCCCATGGCAAGCCTGCTACAACCCTGTCAAGAGGAGGCAACCCCATTTGCTGGGGCTGCTCATTCAGAAGGTGTATAGCCTGTGAGAGGTTAGTGTGCCAACAGCACCAGCCCAGCCCAGGACAAACAGGTACGCAGTTTGTCCTTCAGCAAGCCGTTGAACCGCTCTAATATTTCAGCTGCCTGTGGGAGATAAGGAACATGTAACTGCCACCGCATATCACTGGTGCAGGCCCAGGTCTGCACCTTCTATCCAGTAAAACAAGTGCCTCTGTCACTAGTGATTAATAAGGGCTGGCCATAGGCAGCTGCGAGGTGCTCTAAAGTGGTCACAGTATGGCATTGATCAGAAGCTGCCACCAACCATGCAAACCCTAGACTAGTAGCTGTGTCCACACCTGTGAACATATAGTAGTGTCATCGGTCTTTGGGCAAAGGCCCTATGCAGTCCACTTGCTATTCCTGGAGTGGCTTAGCCCCGCGGGGCACCACTCCCAGGGTTCTCTTTACCCGCCGTCTCTCTGGGTGCTGCTCAGCACACCAGGGGCATTGTGACACAGCAACTTGTGCTTGTGCCCGGGTCAACGGTAGCCCCCATCGCTTCGCTACCTGTTCCATGATACAGGCCCCTACATGCCCTAGTTTTCAGTGGAGCCAGGGGCCAATGTCCGCCAAAACTGGTGGTACATGGGTGGAGTGGACTTGTGTCAGTGCACTGACTGCATCATTGCCTGGGGCCTGTAATGGCCAATGGCCGGGACATTGTATATGCTGGCCCCCTGCTGAAGACCCCACTTCCAGAGGTCTTTCCACAAACCCCGTCCCTATAGGGGGCGGTGGCCTACCATCTACTTCTGGGCAGCCCGTTGGGACAGCCATAGAGTTAGACCTTGATATACAGCCCAACTGTCAGTGCAGATGTGCACGGGGCCAGTTTTATTCATGAAGGCCAATCACACAGCATGAAGCTCTGCCTATTGGCTAAACTGCCCAGCACCGGCCTTATATCAAAATATTTTTGTAGACAGCTGTAACACCATGGCAGCCCACGTCGGGGGCTGCCCATAGCATGAGCCGTCTGTGTTCCAGGTATCCTCAAGGATGGAAGCCCAACCCTCTACACAGGGACTTGGTACGTCTCCCATCTCAGCAGGCTCCACCAGGAGCTCTGCTTAAAATGGCACTGGCCCTAATAGGGAGGCTGACGAGGGCTCACAGAGAACTGCACCCACTGCTCCAGGTACGCCCCCTACTTGGTCAGTGTAGGAGTCTGAGCAATTCTCATACTGTGCGAGAAGTCTTTGCCCAAGACCACAGCCACCTCTCTACAGGGTACGTGGACTGCATGGTTACAGGATTAGGGCCAGTGATGACTTCGCTGGACAGAAGGGCTACATCTGTGGCAGCCAGTTGCTTCTCTATCAGAGAATATCATGCTTCTGTGCCTTCCCATAACTGGAACCAGAAGCCTATTGGCCCCTTCCGGAAACCATGCTTCTGCCACAAGCCCCATCCAAACCCTGCATCATCCACCTGCACCATAAGCAGTAATGGGAGGGCTGGATCTACTATACGTAGAGTTTGGGCTTGTGCTATAGCTTGCTTTGTAGCCTTAATGGCCTCTTCTTTCTCAGGGGTCTAATCCCACTGGGTACCCTGTCACACTAGATGGTGCAGGGGTTGCATTGAGGAGGCTGAATGAGGAATGAATACTCTCCAAAACCCCAGCAGTCCCAAATAGGTTTGGAGCTGCTTCACAGTTTCGGATCGGGGATATGCCTATATCTTATCAATCACTGCCTACGGCATTACTTTTGTCTTACCTGACCAGACAATTCCCAAGAATCTGACGGAGAACCCAGGTCCCTGGACCTTGTCCTCATTAACTGCCCAACCCCAGTTGGCAAGAGCTTCTCGCAGGCTGGTGGCCACTGCTTCTAGTTTTGTAAGATAATCAGGTTAGCATTATATCATTGATGTAATGATATAAGTGCACTGCAGGCGGTCATTCCCATGTGTCTAAATCTTGAGCCATGAGACCATGGCACAGAGTAGGGCTGTGCAGAGAGCCCTGGGGAAGGATGAGGAATGTCCACTGTTACCCTTCCCAGGTGAAGGCAAACTGTCCTTGACTTTCTGGGGCTATGGCAATAGAGAAAAAGGCATTTGCCAAGTCCACTACATAATGGTATCATCCAAATTCATGCAACAACCCATCCATAATGTCCATGATGTTCGGTATGGCAGCATATAGGGGCGGTGTAAACTTATTCAGCTCCCAACAGACAACCATCATGCGCCAGGAGCTGTCAGGCTTCTTCACTGGCCATATGGGGAAGTTGTATGGGCTATGAGTAGGATGAATGACACCGACCTCCTCCAGCTTCAGAATGGTGCATCCTATTTCCTCAGGACCACCAGGCAGGCAATACTGTTTTGTGTTCATTACCCAGCTAGCCTGGGGCAACCCCAACGGGGCATGGTGTGGATGTCCCAGATAACAGTTTTCACCACCCAGATATGAAGGCGACCCAGTGTCACAGGAACCTACTGCACGTGAATGGTTTGACCCCCATAGCCTTCTATGGGTACAATGGGCCTGGAAAACTTGTCTGGATTCCCATAGAGCGAGGTACTGTCAGCACTGGTATCCACAAAGGCTAATACCCTCTGCATATTGCAGGGACACCAATGTATAGTCAGTTCTACACGTGGCCTCAGGTCAACCAGCTCCCCCGCCAACAGAGTGACCCGGCAGAATCCCTAATCAGGGAGATAATTGGCCAGCCATACCTCACAGGTTGTGGCTTTCTTGGGAATAAGAGTGAATTGCTGGTCAGGGCACAGCTGATTCCACAGTGCCAGCAGCACTCCATTAGATTGCTGCTCAATCTTTTCTGCAGCGACCCCTGCCGTGAGATCAAACCACATCTGCCTATGGCTCACTTTCACCATTTATGGGGCTGGGTGCTGCTCCGCTACCTTTTTTGGGCACACCTCCATCCACGCACTGGCCGGTTTGGGAGTCCAGGTGTGGCACGACATACACATGGGTGGAATGCTCCTTTTGTTTCACTTCCACATCCCCCAACCTAGCCATGATGGACATTACTTTGTGGACCCACTATCCATGTAAGGAACCAAAAGTACCGGCCTAGCCAGAGGTCAAGATCAAGTCCTTCATACAAGTTGTAAATACCTCTTCATTGAGGCTAGTGTACGGGGCCCGAAACATCATCTGTCGCATGCCCATTTCCCGAATTATCTGGACCAGATCTAAGTACGTGGTCCATCTGCTCACTGCCTCTGGCAGCTCCCCTGGGTCGGCGCATACTGTCCATGCAGTGGACATGAGCCAGTTAATCAGGGAGTGATTGCCTGCACCCTGTGCCTTACCTGCCACAGTCTGGAGGTATTGCCTGAGAGATGGTATCACCATTACAGAGGCCACCTGAGCCATCTCTTCCTAAGATAATTCAGTCCCTTCGGCCTCGTCCTCCCACAGCCACAACAGCTATCCCTGAACCGTCTCCCTGGCTCTCTGCCATATCTATTTTGTCAGATCCCAGAGTTCGGCGGGGGTGTACTGGATCAAGGTGGTATGCTTTTTAGCTTGGGGAACACCACCAGCTTGCCCCCCTGGGACCAACAGCTGTTCCACTTCAACCTGCTGCCATATAACTGGCTGTGCCTACTGTGGTATCATCAGTGGGCTCCCAGACCCGGACAATGGCAGTGACCCGTCAGGGACCTGCAGCATGAGTTCCGCTGTTGCCAGCCACCTTTCCAGCGCTTCTTCCTGACATTGCAGTTGTTGCACCTGCTGAGCCTGGTCCTGAACCTCCAGGCTGGCCTGCTGCAGCACCGCCAGGAACATTCAGGCCACTCAACACGCTGCCTCCAGGTAAGTGGTCAGGACATTCAGCTCCAGCATCTCCAGGGCTTTCTGGACATCCTCCAGACATGGCTTCACTCCATCCTAATCCTCTGGGGGCATCCACATAGCAAGATACTTGGCCATGGGATATCACTGGGAAGCGGGTGGCCACATGTCCTCCACCAGGTACCCTCTACCTGGGGACCTTACCTGCCACAGTCTGGAGGTATTGCCTGAGAGATGGTATCACCATTACAGAGGCCACCTGAGCCATCAGGAGAGCTGGGGGCCATAATCACCTTATCCTGCCAGTTACGCCATGTGTCAGCGCCAAGCTGATCAAGAAGGGAAGATTTTGGTGGTGAGACGCCCAGGTGAAAGAAAGCACAAAGAGCCAACATAAAAATGAAATGGCAGGCACTAACTTTATTGCAGGGAGAGTGCTTCTCTTGTGGGGAATGTGCTTCTGCACTAAGGTATTGCATGGGCTTTTTATATGTCAGAGAACAATAGTGGCATTGTGCCACGCATGCGTAATACAACAAGCTGAATCATACTTACATAAGTAGGCACAGGTGCCCTACTATATTAATGTAACATTCTAAATCTGGAGTCCTAGCCCTAGACGTGAGCCTGGATCACAGCCAGACCTGGGACCCACAACAACTAACTATGTTTGTGACTCGCAGGTCTCTGGTGGGCATTGCACCTGCTTCATAGATGTTTGAGGAGGACACACTCTTCCACTGGTGCTAACATGTGCATAAAGTAAACTTATTTTGCTTCTACAAATTTTGTTTGGTTCCTAATCAACAATCCTTGCTCTTTACTCAGAATTTTAAGTGTCCCTTTTATTTCACAAATGTTCTGGTTCTGGTAATTTCAATAACAAGTGTTTTGCAAGTCTGACTCTGTATTTGTGTTCTGTAGGCTCCCATTTGTGACGCCTTGTTTCCTTATATGTTTATTGATTTTCTCAGTTTTCTCCTAATTTATCTGTACAAATTCTTTGAGCCCAAAGACTAAAGTGGGCTCTTTCAGAAAGGATCTGTGCTTATTTCTATCAGGCACTGAAGAAAACACTATCTGCCAGGGACCACTGTACATACTCAACTTGAAGTTTTGAAGTTTAGGTTGCAATTCTGTGTGAGAAACAGCTTGGGTTTAAGATTTCTTGGGGGCAGGGTTGGGGAAGGAATTCTACACTGTTCTCAGTGCCACAATATAAGAAAGGCTATTTTCCTTGTGAACTGCATGGGGGATGAGGCAGCATTTTTAATTCATCTTTACCCTGAAGGTGTGGGCCTTCAGGACCCTTTGTTTGTGAGATCTTCTAAAATCCTCACATCCCCAGAGCCTTGCCAGTTCATGAAATCGGTCAAGTTGACCGGATTTGGCAAAGCCCTCAGGGCAAAAGTTGACTTTCATGCTTTTCTCTGTTCCTAGTCTGAGAATACTTTCTCACCAGCTCATAGATGTATTCAAGAAGATATTTTTAATATCTCATCTGTCAGAATTAGCAGTTTTCAGTGAGAGAACTGGTAGGGTTACTTAGTCTGTGGTGTTACCAAGCACAAATGTATTTCTAATTCTAAATTTATATTCATCAGTTAATAAAAACCATGAAAGAAAGATTTAAAGTGAGGGAGACTTTTGGAAAACTCAATTTTCTTTTTTTTTTTTTGTTAATATATATTTTAATAGAAAATTGGTTCACATGGTACAATTTTCTTTTTTTTTTAATTAATTACTTTATTTTTTATGGTGACATTGGTTAACAAAATCTAGTAAGTTTCATCTGTACATTTGAACAGTAAGGCATATGTATATTTACACTGTGCATTCACCTCCCATAGTTAGATTTCTTTATGTCACCACATATTTGACCCACTTTACACTGTCTACCTCTCCCCTCGCCCCACTCCCTACCTTCTGTTAACCACTCGTCTATAGTCTATGTCCATGAGTCTGTTTGTCCCGTTCATTTGTTGCTTTTAGGCTTATATCACACATATAAGTGATATCATGTGATTTTCAACTTTTCCTGTCTGGCTTATTTCACTTAGTATCATTATCTCAAGGTCCATCCATGTTGTTGCAAATTGCAGTATTTCATCTCTTCTTATGGCTGAGTAATATTCCATTGTGCATAAGTGCCACGGATTCTTTAGCCAATCATCTATCGTAGGACACTTTGGTTCCTTCCATTTCCTGGCCACTGTGAATAATGCTACTGTGAACATCGGTGTGCAAATATCTTTTCAGATATGGGTTTTCAAGTCTTTGGGGTAAATACTCAGTAGAGGGATTGCTGGATCATATATATGATAGATCAATTCTTAGTTTTTTTGAGGAACCTCCATACTGTTTTCCACAGTGGCTGTACCAATTTGCAGTCCCACCAGAGGTAAATGAGAGTTCCTATTTCTCCACATCCTCTCCAACATTTGTTATTACTTGTTCTGTTGATTATAGCTATTCTAACAGGTGTGAGGTGGTATCTCATTGTGGTTTTGATTTGCATTTCCCTAATAGCTAGTGATGTTGAGCATCTTTTCAAATATTTCTTGGCCATTTGTATGTCTTCTAGGGAGAAGTGTCTGTTCAGGTCTTCTGCCCATTTTTTTATTTTTGTTGTTGTTGTTGTTGTTGTTGTTATTGAGTTGTATCAGTTTTTTGTATATTTTGGATATTAGGCCCTTGTCAGAGGCGTTACTTGCAAATATATTTTCCCATTCGGATGATTGGCTCTTTACCTTGTTGACACTTTCTTTTGCTGTGCAGAAGCTTTTTAGTTTGATGTAGTCTCATTCATTCATTTTAGCTTTTACTTGCCTTGCTTTTGAGGTCAGATTCATAATTTCCTCTTTAAGTCCAAGGTCCTTGAGTTCAGTTCCTATGTTTTTTTCTATGCATTTTATTGTTTCAGGTCTTATATTCAGGTCCTTAACCCGTTTTGAGTTAATTTTGGTGTGTGGTGATAGATAACAGTCTAGTTTCATTCTTTTGCAAGTGGCTTTCCAGTTTTCCCTCAATTTTTGTATGTCTGTAAAGGTCTTAATTTCTCTTTCATATTTAAAGGAGAGCTTAGCTGGATACATTATTCTAGGCTGGTAGTTCCTTTCCTTACTAGTTTGAATATTTGATTCCACTCCTTTCTGGCTTGTAAGCTTTGTGCCGAGAAGTACAATGACAATCTAATGGGTTTTCCTTTATAAGTTGCCATCTTCTCCCTGGCTGTTCCGAGAATTCTGTCTTCATTGTTGATTTTTGATAATTTTAATACAATGTGTCTTGGTGAAGGCCTTTTTGGGTTGAGATAATTTGGTGTTCTATTGACTTTTTGAATTCCAAGCTCTAGCCCATTTCTTAGATTTGGAAAATTCTCACCCACTATTTGTCTGAAAATGCATTCTAGTCCCTGTTCCTTTTCCTTGCCTTCAAGAATGTCCACTATTGTTACGTTTCCTCTCCTGATGGTAGCAGCTAATTCTTGTATTTCTCTTTTATTGTTTTTCATTTTTCGGTTTCTCTCTTCTTCCTTATGATTTATTTCTAGATTTCTGTCTTCAGTATCACTGATCCTTTCTTCCATTTGGTCAACTCTATTTCCCAAGCTTGTTATTTAATCTTGTAATATATTCTTCATTTCTAGAAGTTCTATTTGGTTCTTTTTGATGGATTCAATCTCTTTGCTCTGCTCATCTAGTTTTTTTTTTCAATTCCTGAAATTGTTGATTTGAGTTGTTTTGGATCTCATTGAGTTTTTTCAGAAGTACCTTTCTGAATTTTCTGTCATTTAAGTTGCATATTTCTATATCTGTAAGCTTATTTTCTGGAGACTTTTCTCTTTCTTTCTGAGATGCCTTGTCACCTTGGTTGTTCATGGTGTTTAATGGACCATTTCTCTGACTGAGCATTAAGGGAAATGTATCCTGCTTTTTTCCCAGAAAGAAGATTTATTATATAAAGGTCTCTCTTCAGCTTGTTGCAAAGAAGGCACTTTTCTTTTGGTTTCCAGTAGGTGGCGTCTATGCCTCTTGGATCCCTGCTTTATATAAAGCCTTAATAATGCCTTTTTTTCCCTTATAAATGTTTAATTGCTCTCACTACTCTCAGTCTCAGTCCCTGTCAGTGTTAGTGACAGTTTCGGTAGTGTTTGCTCAGATTCTCCTGGGGCTCTGCAGTGTTCATTCTCAGAGGTTTTGGTGGGAGGGAGCCCTCTGGGTTGGTAGTTGGGGGCTGCAGCTCAGCCTCAGTTTTGCAACCACAGCTGGTAAAAATCAACTGTTGTTTCTCTGCCGTCCCGCTTCTCTGCTCCCTGCCCTGATGACTGGGTCCTGCCACCAGCTGCGTAAAGCTCACAGCACTCCCAGGCAGGGCTGTTCAGGAAACTTGGTGCACCTTCTCCCCTCACCTTCCTCCTACAGGGAGCTCTGGACTGCTAGAAGCAGCTTCTTTGTTTCTCCCAGTCTACCGCCCGACACCCGGGGTTCTGACCTGTGGTAGCTCTTATGCACAGATCCCAAGCTCAGATGTGCTTGTGTGCAGTTTGGGTTATTTTTGTTGAGTTTTAGATGTTCAGCTTATTGCTGTTTCAAGGGGAGAGATCTGGGGACATCTCTCACTCCACCATGTTTTTCCGAGTTCAGAGCTTCTTTGCCTAATACCAAGAAGCTGGATCTTCTGTCCTATGGTTAAACCTCCAGAGCTACGCAGCCCATGGCAGTGACAAATCCACGTGCACAGACTCTAATCTCATGCAAGGCGAGAAGTCATAGTAGCGGCGGATGCGGTTGCTCACATGGTACAATTTTCAAATGATACCATAGACACGTAGTTAAAGTCCAATGGTATATATAATTAAAACATTTAAAGTCTCTTTCTCACTCCACATCCCTAGGGCCCCGTATTTTTCTCCTTTTCCAGAAATGTACTCTACACATATAAATATTATACATATTCTTCACCTACTCCATCCCTTTTTTAAAATACAGATGATGACAGGTTATTTTTCACCGAATAATATATCTTAAAATTTGTTGCCAGCTAGTACATAAAAAGATATTTCATCTTTTTATATGGCTTCATGGTATTCAGTTACATATGGATGACATAATTTATTCAAACAGGCCTCTATGACCATTTAGGTTGTTGCCAATACTTTGCTGAAAAGGAAGTTTGGTAAGAAAGGTGAGGGAGTTCGAGGATCTGAGCTTTCTTGGATGTTCTGAATATTAGTGTTTCACTTCACCACTTTGGCCCAAATATCATGACAAAATTATTGAAGGAATTACTTGCCATAATCATTTTATTAAATGTCCACAATGTGCTAGCTACTGTACAGAACATAGAAATAACAGTCTTCCTTCTCCAGGGTTATATACTGTGGTGAGATAGGTTAAAAATCATAAAGGAGATTGAGTGAAGGTAAAAGATATCATGATAGGAAAGAAGACGGATAAACCAGTGGCATGATTTTTCTCAAATCATGGATTTTTAAAAATATGCATGCTTTTGTTTTTTCCTCATCTAATTATAGAAATAATATTTGCTCATTATGGAAAATTGAGACAAATGTATAAGCACAAAGAAAAGAAATATTGGCTATAATATGAAAATATTTCCTTAACTAACTTTCCAAATTATTATTATTTTTAGTGACTGTATCTTTCACCTTGTGGATGAACTATCAACTGATGTCCTGTCAGTTCCAATTTTTCACTTTTATAAATAACTCCATGATAAACACTCCTATACATTAAATTTTATGCACATATCTGATTATTTACCTTAGCTCATTTACTAGAAAGAGAATTGCAGAATTAATAGATGTATTAGTCAGAACATTGTAATTGACCAAAAACTAAGTGAAACCAGATTAAGCAACAATAATAACAAAAGGAATTTATGGGCCCACATGGTTTTGACTTTGGAGGTGGGGGCTGAGCATGGCATACTCTATGTCAGGAATGGTTGGATCCAGGGGCTCAAGCAATGCTGACTGAACATAGTCTTGTTCTGTCTCTGAGCTATGCTTTCTCTGGGTCCTGAAAAAGATGTAAGCTTCAGCTACAATCTACCACCTTAGCAACTATAGTGGAAAGGGAACTTTCTTTTCCAAAGGTTAAAGCAAAAGGTCTGTCTTTATCTATGTAGAGCTGTTTCTCATGTCACTGGGAGATCAGCCTGAAGCACAAGGACTACAAGAGAAGGAGAAGTGGTTCATTATAGAGAAATCAAAGTGCCATTCTTCAAAGAAGAGGGTGGGTATGTCAGGAAGGTGTCTTCACTCCCACCAGCAGTGTCTGAGCTGGCTCCTTTCCCCGAACTCTCACCAACAGTCTTTCCTATTTTCCAGCTAGGTAAGTGAAAATAACATCCTTTTTTATTTTGCCTTAAAAACTACTTTTATGTGTTCATTGACAAGTTGCAATCTTTATTTTGTGAATTGCTCACTTAAAAAAATTAGAGCTTTCACCTTTTCATATTGATTTCTCAGTGTATACATATGTGTTGAGTATCACATACATGAAGCAGCCTGTCCTTTCAGCTGTGTGACTCTGCCTAAGCTAAGGTAGCTTTAGAATGCTTTTTAAGATCTTCAGTGCAAGTCCTGCTCTTGATGCCTCTCAATCTTTTAAAAAAATTTTTATATTAGTTTTAGGTATAAGCACAATGGTTAAACATTTATGTAATCAAATTTTTATTAGGCTATATTTCCCGAGATCTTGTCAATTTTTAAGAAAAAATCTCTTTATCATTTTGATTAAAATTATATTAAATTGATAAATTTATTTAAGGAGAACATCATCTTAACAATATCCAATATCCTCCCTTCAAGGAATGTTGTTTATCTTTGCATACACTCTTTGATGTCCTTCTTTAAAGGTTTAAGGCTTTCTATTTCTATTCGTATTGCTATTATTAATAAAATACATAATATACATATTATACATGAGTTATATCTGTTTTTTAACTAACATTTAAAAGTTATTGATTTTTATATATTTATTTTATAACTGTTCTCCTTACCTGCATTTTTAAGTAAATGATCATGTGATGTACAAATGACAATAAATTCAGCACCTTTCTAATATTCCTTTGTTACTTTTTTTCTTTTTGTTCTGTAATGACTGGAATTTTGGGATCGATGTAAAGAATAGTGGTGATGTTTTTGGCCTAATATTAGTGGGAATATTCCAAGTATTAACCATTAAATAAGATACTAGTTTGGGATAGTTTAAAAGAGCAGCTATTTAATTCTTAGTATGATAGATCTTGTTTGTTTTTAAATCAGGAACGGCTATGAGGATGGGCTTAAATATTGGTATCTTTCTATTGATTTTGCCTGGAATGCCCTGTAAATTTATACATGAAGGTCTTTTTTTTTTTTTAATTCAGGAAAGTTTAATTACATCTTCAATTATTAGGTCTGTTTTAGTGTTCCTGTTTTTCCCTCAGCAATATCTTTAACTCTTAATTTTTATCTTCCTCCTCTGTTTTCTACATTTACTATCCTTTTTCTCATTATTTTAAACTTTTATCTTTTTCCTCTGCATTTTAGGAGGACTTTTGGCCTCCAGATTACAGAAAGTTTTCTATCTTGTTGGGTCCAGAGATTTTACTGCTTCTCTATATTTTCAAATTCCATTGAATTATTTTAGTATATTTATATTATTTTCTTAACCAAGATTCATTTTTTTAAAAATTGCACTGGCCTCTGTCTCTCACTTAGTCATCTTTTCATGTCAGTCCACTGTTTAGGAACATCATTTTTCAGCCACTGTTTTGCAGAGCCACCTTAATTTTACTTCAGGTTTCTACTGTAACTCTGATGTCAGCCAAAATCAGCCTGTATGTAAGATTCAGATGACCCTGAGCCAACATTCCATTGTCTGTCCTATGGGCAGTCCAATGCCACACACAAGATCTCTGTGGCTTCCTTGTGGTTACCACTTGCTCCATTTCCTATTCCTGCTCATCTAGAGCTCATTTGCTTCTTCTGTGTCATGCTTCTTCTCTTCTCTGCTCAGGGCCTACTTCTTCCTCCAAGGTATTGAACTTCTAGCTCTTATTCTCCTCAGACTCTCTCCAAATCATGACCCCTCATCTGCTCCAACCACTCCCAATTCTGGTTTATTTTCTTATCTCTCAATCTCTTTGCTCACCAGACCATTTTGGCTATGCTTAGAAGGCTTCATCTTCAAAGCTAGTCATGTTTTTCAAGACATCTCACTCATCTTGAGAAATTATGTTTTCAGCTCATAAAGTAATGTTTTTACCTTCTCAGTACACTACACTTCACCTTATTTAACAATGTGGGTTTTCCTCTTGAGTCCTATGTTCTCTTCTCTTGATGATACAGAATATTTTCATGGTTTCCTTGTTGTTTTTTTCCCTACCTTTGAAAATTGAAAGATGATGTCCTATAAGGCCCTGAAAAGGACAAATCATTTCTTGGGATCTTATCACCACCCTCCATTCTCTTCCCCTCTAGATGCTGCTACGATGCTCTTCTCCCCATCTTAACTTGAAGGCCTCTTTGATCCTCAACCAAGCAAGGAAGAAAGGCCTCCAGGGCTATAAGCTGATGGGCAGAGACTGTGGTTCTGGGTGTTCGATGATGTACCTGGGCCAGCTTTCTCTGTTGTCTAGTGACTAGCCTGGGGGCCCCAGGTCCCAGGAGTAGCCTAGCCTATTGTTGTGACAACTCAGAAAGGGACTTCCCCCATTTCTCAATAGGGTAGTCACTTATAACTTTGGGCCTCTTGCACAACTGTTTGTTAAAGGTAAAAGGAATGACCCTAAGGCTCATTTTTACCTGTCATTTTTGTTCTTCCTCATTAGGAGAAATTAGTCAGATCGAGGTTATCCATTAATTATTTCAGGACTCTACTTCCTGGAGACAAGAAGGGTCAAGATGTCCTTCTGTGTTGACTACCTGCTATAGTCTAACATAAATTCCTCATGTTTCTGAAATGTAGATGATATCCTTTTCTAGTTGTAGCACTGATGCTCTTTAACTGTGTTTTATTTTATGTTATATTATTTTATTTTTTTTAGGAACAGGTGTACCAGGTGAAATGGAAATAGCTGTTAGCATTCAAAGTCATCATCTTATCTAAAAGTACTAATAATTTCTTACTTTTTTCTCTTCTAATGCATGGAAAAGTTCTTTAGATTTAAATCAGATATTCATTACATTTTGAGTTTTCAACATGTCTAGGGAAAAGACCTACTCAAATAAATATACTAACTATTCTAACTGCTTTAGCACACAGGGTAGCCTTGCCCCCGTTTTTGTTAAGATAATCTTTAGATTTCTTTACTCTTGTTCTGTTAGGAAAAAATATCAGCTTAGAGAAATCTGAACACTTCCCAAAAATAATACCCAGCAGAAAATTCCTTTTGTTATAGTTTTCTCAGGAAGCGGAGCAAGCCTTTCCATTTCCTAGCATGTCCCTTAAAGGTCAAAAGAACAGGGAATGTTTTTAAGGGCATCTTGACTGCTTTTGTTCTCACTCACTCTCAGATCCCCTGGGAAAGCCAGACTCTAATAAGCAAAATAATCTAAGGAGTGGAAGAAATAGCAGGCACTTTTTAGATAGGATACACCACAGCCAGAACGTTGACCTTGGGGTCAGCTCTGCACCTAGTTGCTGTTTTGAACTTGGAAAAGTTCCATCTGTTTGGTAACCAAAATTGAGGGGAAAAAAGTCTGCTCCTGTAAACTCAAATTAAGTGGCATTAGTAGAAAGATATAGATAAGATGAGGTTCTATTTGGTAAGCAAAGTAACACACATCAGGCAAAATCCATGATGAAGTGGCATATGTAGCTACACATATGGACTAAGTCCCAAGAGGAGTTCCAGAATTCTGCACTGCCACAGACATCACAGTGGGTTTGGGGTTTCTTCATATAAAGAGGCTTTCTTAGTATTTCCCTGGAAAGTCCTTGCCAACGCTCTTAACTTTTACATACCTCAGTTCCTTGACTAGCTCCACATGTTCTCACATTATTATCTACAGCACTCTTTCTCTTACTTTCTTATGTGAATTTGTTAAGCTAAAGTTGAAATTGTGAGCTCTGGTAATTTCTGCTCCCTATTATTGCTCAGTTTGGAGAACCGAGGGTACAAAAGGGGTGTGTGTGTGTGTGTGTGTGTGTGTGTGTGTGTGTGTGTGTGTGTGTCAGATAACAAAATGTCCAAGCTACCCCTAGCAAAAGAGAAGTGTGTCATCCTAAGATTAGTGGTGTACCTGGCCTACATGGGTCCTATATAAAGTCTCTAGGAGGTCTTCGTGCTTTCCCCAAACCATTGAATAAACAAGAAACTTTGTTTTGCCATACGTTAGAATGTTATTAATAATTAAACAGGATAATCTTTGATGATTTATTGATTTAGCCATATACAACTATAGCTTTACCTGTATTTTAAATATTGTCATCTTGAAGATATATTTGTCAAGGGAGGAGGATGGAAAACATTTATTTAGCAGTTCATTCACTGGATTTATGACTTTTAAATATTCAGGCACACTGTCTGTGGGCCTCCTGTGGGTTTTAGTCCCAGTGCCAGCAACTGTTATGGATGATCCTAATAGGAGCTTCTGGGGGAGTGTGGTCTGGTCCTCTGTACTGATAAGTTTTCTGTTGGGGAGGAGCCCTTCTGGAATTCTAAGAAATAAAATTTCCTCCATTGCCTTACACATGAAGGACAATTTATTTCAAGTCTCTTGGCATCAGGTTATAGCTTTCACTTGATTTGTATGTACAGCTTGATGCTCTCGCATTGTGTCAAGGGTAGAGCCTTAAAAACAACCAACTACTTAAGAACAAAACCCAGTCGGAACTAAAGATCTGGAAACACACTGAGTCCAAGTGAGGTCCTTGGAGGAGAAGCGTTGACGCTACCTGGAAGCTTGTTAGAAATGCAAAGTCTCAGGTCCTACCCCAATCTGACTAAATAAGAGTACGCATTTTAACAAAACCCCTAGTTGACTGGTATGCCCACTGAAATATGAGAAGCACTTCTATAACTCTGGACTGAGGCCATTAAAAGAATAAAGGTGAGTACAAAGGGCAGAATGGTGACTTGAGATCAGCTAGATGTGTAGGGAGGGACACCTACAGGAGTACTGGGTCCTGGCTATTATTACCAGCAAGGAGACTTGGGTAGCAACATAGCAACCCAATAATTATGACTGGGCTACTGCATCCTGGAATGGGGAGAATGTACTAAAATATATTTTAGGGTGTCTATCCATCCACTCTTTTTTGGGGCACTCCTGTCCCTAGATATAGCTGCCCCTGAATGATCATGTCAAGTACTGTGTGACCCTGAGTCCCCTGGCCACAATCTATATGTCAGAGACAGACCTCAGGCCCAAAGGTGGCTAATTCCTGGCCTAGTCAGTGACCTATGACTTGTGACCTAGCTTGACAATATGAGCTGGGCCATTAGATTACTCTTCATGGCATTTAGAATGTGGTTAAGGAAGTGGAGATGGGGTTCTGAAAAGTTAGAAAGAGTTAAGTTTGGATGGCTTTAATGTGCCAAGTGCATGCCTAAGGTATGAGGGAATGGAGACAATGAGTAAGCAGAAGAAGCCAGCCAGAAAAGAGAATGAGAGAGGAATGGAAGAGATATGCACATGCAAGGGGGTGGGGTTGAGAAAGTGAAAGAGACAAGAGAGGACCTCAGTTTCTATTCTTTCTCAAATCCATGTCTAGTTTTTTCTGGGTATGAGCCTTTGATTCTAGCAACCAACAGACCCTTAACTAGAAGAGTAGGTAAATTAATTCCTAATAATCTAATCCTGAATAATCGAAGACTATTGATTTATAATCCTTCTATTAATATTGGCTCAGAAATTGGAAAGAATAGGAAGAGTGGATTTTGGTGAGAGGAGAGATTTATATCTCAGGAAGAGAGACATAGCTCTGAGGACTGACATTTCAGTGTTTGGGCACTCAGATTAGTAGTCACATCTAGCCTAGAGATTATAATAGCATGTCTTATATCTTATTATTTGGTATGTCTCTCTGTTTTATAAAATCAAGGAAAATGTTCAAAGGTCCAACAGAAACCTCAGATTAGGAATATTACTGGTTAAGTACTTATTTCGAATTTATATTATCCAAATCAATTTTGCTAATAGGACCTTGATATTTTAACACATTAGAGAAGCTTAATTGGGAGATTTAAAATACTACTACTGAAGCAGTCTTGGCTTGAAATTAAATTTGTCCATCACTAGGCTATGTAGACATGTATGGCCATGAGGAGTTGGGTGGTACAAGTAGAGGCTCTGAAGGAGTTGGTTCTTGATACTCCATTTATATGAGCAGTTGCAGAAAGAGCATGAACATTTGCCCTCACCAGAAGACAAGGTCTTGCGAGGCTACCAGGTTGATATGAACACTAGGGAGAGAGGAACTTCCAAATATACTGACAGAATCTTGTCCCTAAGAAGTCTGAAACATCAGGGCACAAACCACATTGTTTTGATGCCCAGGTGACATAAAACTGTGACAAAAAATGGAGGAGTGCCTACACTTCAACAGCAGAGCTTCTTGTGGGCCTCTGAGTACTGAAGGTAGCAGCATCACTTAGAGATCACAAGCCTCCTAGGCTTTCTATGTTTTGTTTCAAGCTGGCTTCTTAGCTTCTGTGTCATGTGACCTTGCTTTGTCATAGTCTACACATTTAAACTCCGTCAAACACACGTTTCTAATTTTTTTTCAGCTCCTAATGTCATGCATAGCCCAAATCTTTACTTGTCTGCTTGTCTCCAACAGGCCTTTCTATTGTGCTCTCCTATTTGGTCTTCCTGCTTCCATTTTTGCCCCCTACATTACATGTTCAGCATAATAGCTGGCGGGAACTTTTAAAAATTGAAACCTCCTCTTTATATTCCAATGCCTTCCCATTATCCTTAGCAAAAAAACAAACCCCTCACCTTGCTCTACTAGCCCTGTGCGGTCTGGCCCCTGCCAATGTCTCTGACATCTGCCTGCTTCAGCTCTCCTTGCTGGCTTCACCCCAAGCACCTGAAATTTCTTTCTATTTCTCAAACACCCCAAGCTCCTTCCTGACTCAGAGTCCTTGTGTCTGGCTGCCTGGGCTCCTTCTTATCTCAACTCGAATGCTACCTTTATTGCTAAGCCTTTCCTGATCTCATTGTTTAAAGTGAACTGCTCTCTGCTGAAGCTACTATCACATGACTGTGTTTTATTTTATTTTCATTGAATGTGTCACTATCTAGAATTTCCCTGTGACTGTTTCTTGTTTGTTTGGTTATTGCTTATCTCTCGCCAATACAATGAAAGCTTAACTGCAGCAAAGACCTCATCTGTCTCATTCATTGCCAGCATCTAGAACAGTTTTAGGGATACAGTAGGTGCTCGATAAATATGCATTGAAAGCACAAATAAGTGAACTGCCTCCTATATCTGATCTCCTCCACTGGCTGTTTAGATTGCATGCCTATGTTTGCTCCTCTGGCTATGAAGGCTCCCCTCTCTACTTACATCTGCTTCTGGTAGTTCTGATAAATAGCTCATATCAAGCCTCATCCTTAGAATCTTCTCTAGCCCTGGAAGAAGAAAACTAGTGGATGGTTGATTTTGTGTGTTTAGACTTTTGGTGATTAAAACTATTGTTTCCTATCACGTACCCACTGATTCTGCAGAAAAATCCTTTCTAAAATCATTGCTTTGCTCTGTCTTGCTGCTCTCTGCACGTAGGCTTTGTTCTCCAAGAGAGCAGACCTACTTACTGGCAGCATCTGGGCCTCACATCCAAAGAGGCCACCACCAGAGAGATGCTGAGTCTCTCTCCTAAGTTCACATTTGAAAATTCCTGGGGGAAGACTCACTTGGCTAGTGTCATGTGTCCACCCTGCACCAGCCAGCTGCGGCAGGTGGACTGAGTCCCACAACACAGGTGTGTTTCTAGAGAAGAGGGGCTTGTTGTGAGCTGGGAATCAACCTCAATCTGTGTCTTTTACAATGGCCTCCCTCCTTGGCTGAAGGGACCCAGACTGAATATCTGACTCAAACAGAGCCAGTAAGAATTGCTCTCTCAAAATTTTGAACAGTAAATGAGTGTAGGGAAATCAACTCTGTTGAGGCATAATTTACATACAATAAAGCACACTCATCTTAAGTTCAATGAGTTTTGACTAATGTATGCACCCATGAAATTACCACCATAATCAAGATATAGAACATTTTAATTATTCCCAAAGGTTTCCTCATGACCCTTTGCAGTCAGCTCCTTCACTCTTTACCCACACAACCACTATAGATAACTTGAGTCTTTTCTAGAATTTTATATAAACAGAATAATACAGCATGTATTTCTCTGGCTTCTATAATTTGGCACAACGCCTATGAAATTCATATGTGTTGTTGCATCTATCAGTAATTTGGGTCACAAAATAACAGCCAATTGATAGAGATGAAGGAAGCCAAGATGCCAAGAGATGAAAGACCACAGGGTCTAAGAGGAACAGAGTGACCTCAGAGCCTGGTTCTAAAACAAAAACTTTAAAAACAGCCGCCACTATCCAGGCATATACAATACCATCCCTCTTATCAAAACAAAGGGGAGAAAAACAAGCCCAAATATTAATATATTTGTCTAGGCAAAGGCTGGAAAGATATACACCAAGTATTTAATTGTGGTTATCTCTGGGTGATGGAACTATGCATGTTTAAAAATATAATTTTTGCTTATCCAAATTTTTAATTTTCTACCACCTACAGGGGTTATTTTTACTTTAAGGGGAAAAAAAAGTATTTTTGTTTTCAAATGTGCAGCTTTTATAATCAAGCTGGGAAACTTCTTGAATGCTTAAAATTTTTTACTGATGTGAAATGCTCCTAGTTACATTTCAAACCTCTTATGTGGCAGTTACAGTTCTGCTGCAGTTGTTTAAAAAGCAAAACTTGTGAAATGGCATCATTTCTGACTGATGATTCACTAAGCCCAGTTATGTTGAAGGTCCTCTTAAGTTCTTACAAATTCTAACCATTCTGTTTGTGAGCTGAAACCTTAACTCAGTTGTCCTCATCATTCTTGAGACTGCAAATCAAGTGGAAAAAATTGCACTTTCCATCACTCTCAAAATGCGGAATCACTTGGCAGGGTTGTGAAAACACAGGTGCCTGAGCTGCACTCCAGATATACTGAACCAGAGGCACTGGGAATGGAGTTCTGAATATGACCTTTAAACAAACCAAGTGGGTGATTCTGATGCACACTAATCTTTGAGAGTCAATGTGTTTGTTTCTGACCAGAAAAGGTTTAGTTTCTGCCCTGAATAGGCCTCCTAGGACCTCCACATCTAATCAGCTGATTTCTATTTCAGCTCTACCTCTGCTGCCAGGACCAGTCATAACCTTAGGCAGAAGAGAACATAACCAATATTTAACTGGTATTAATCCTGTTTTGGTTCAGATAACTGTGTGTCCTTTCCTTTTGCAATTTTAATTTAGTTTCTTGTGGGAATATGAGCACTGCCCCTGAATCTTGGGCTTTCATGGTGTCCTGGCTGTCTGGGGACTCCTTAATATCTACCCTGTTATGTCCCACTCAGTGGTCCTATCATTTTGCATTGCCTGTCTCCCGGCAGACTCTATTAATTTGACTCCAGACTGAACCTTTATTTGTACCTATATCTGGATCTTCCCATGTCCTCCACACCCACCCATCGACCCCTACTCATGGTCTTTGTTCTGTGCCAGTGACTGGGTTTACTATAGATATAAGTCCCATTCTGCAGACTGAGTCCCAAAAGATGATGGCAAGGAGATTGGCTATAATGACTTTGGTGTTTCTGGACTTATTCCTCCAAGTACAACAATGGAGATCAAACTCATTGAATCTTATTGAGTCTCAGTGAAGTTGTCTCTAGCTAGTTGTACAAGAGAATTTTCTGGGTGCTGCTTTTTCTGTACTTACTTTGTCATCTTTTTAAAATTTTGACTGCTATAGTCATTGAATTTGTTACTATAATGTCTATGTGACATTTAAAATCCAAACAGTGTTTGGTATTTTTTAAAAGGTCAACTCAATTAAAGTCCACGATTTCAGAATCAATAGCCTCTTTGATGTCATAATATTACTTAAATATGGTTAAAACTCAAATGAGGAAATTTGGTTGGTTTGAAAGCTTAATAAATTTCCAACTTCCTCAAACAGAATTACCAAGACCAAATTTTAGTTTTTTACATACAGAAGAAGAGGGCACTAGAATTACCAAGACTAGAGAGTTTTTTGAAAATTCAAATCCTGAGGTACAGTGAATTGTGTTTCTCAAAGATGGCTACACAATATCTCCCACCTCACAGGCTCGTTGCAGTGCATGCCCCTCCCACTTCAGCAGGTATTGTCAAATTCCTCTTCCCTTAAATCGAGGCTAACCTTCATGATTTCTTGAATAATAGAATTTGGCAGAAGTGAAGTTCTGGGACTTTGAAAGACAGATCATAAGAAGCTTTGCACTTTTACCCAGGTTTCTTAAAATGTTTGCTCTGAGAAACATCAGCCACCAAATAAGAAATCTAAGTCCCCTGAGACAATTGTATTATGAGGAAGGAAGTCCATGCTAGGCACATGGAGAGAGATGGCAATGCTGCCCAGCCCTTAGCTGTTTCAGCCATCCCAGCCCTGGTACTAGACATGTGAGTAAAGTCACCCTCTTCATCATCTCAATTATGAGGTAACAAGGAATCTAGGCATCTTTTGAGTTTTCCTGTCTTTCTTCTTCCTAGTTAGAGATTCGTATCAAAGGATACCATCATTGGCAATTGTGGCTTTAATGAGAGTCCTGAATCTCTGTGCATGGCAAATTTTTTCAGTTTAAGTGTTGTGATATGAGTTTCCTGCCCCTTCAAGAGCCTCTATGCTGAGGGACTCCTGGTTGGCTTGGCAGCAGTTGTTCCCACACATCCATGGCTGGTCATCAGGGAGTTTCAGTTGTTGATGAACATAACGGACTGGAAACTGCTAACCAGCTTTCTACAATAGGGATCCACCTTTGTATTGGCCTTTTTAGGGTTTTTCTCTGCTTTATCATCAGCAGTTTTGAATTCTGCTAAAGCTCAAACTACAAAGCAGAGAAAGAGCTAATTGAACACCCAAGAGACCCCACCAGACTAAGATTCCTGATACTATAATTGAGATCATGGGGAAGTTGTCTTACTAAATGCAGCTGACCTGGGGCAACCTCCTGGAGAACAGTTTTTAGAAGCATTTCTTTCAGCCCTTCTGGTTTAACTCTTGAGGTTATACTAGGCCCATAAAATGAATAAAAAGATAATTATTTCCTCTTTCAGAAATAACTACAGAGGGATCATCTGATATTTCTATTCCCACTGGTCTAACAGACAACTTTGTAAAGTAATAGCCTCTTGCTGGTTAAACTGCTGTTGGTCAAGGAGGCTGGGCTGTTAAATTTGCAGGGAAGAGGTGTCATGACTTAGCTTCATCCTTTTAGCTTCATTCTTTTTTTATATCTTTAATAGCATCCTTTAGAATCTTTTAAAAGCAGTAGTGGGGATAAGAGATGAACCCAGGATTACTTTTTGTCTCAATGTGGACTGCTGCGGAAAGACTATCCACACCCTTTTAAGGCCATGCCAGGGCAGCAGAGAATATACAAGAGAGCTCTTATTAAGCTTCATTCCTGGCTCCTAACCGTGTCTACTGGGAAGACTGTGACAACAGAAGCAATCTCCAGCCAGCAGTTTCTTGGCGTAGGGACTCAGCTGCTTGGAAAATAACGAAATAGTGGTGGGAGGAAAGGGGCTTTCTCTTAGAACTACCTAAAACCAAATAATTTACTTAAAATTGACACTCAAATTTGCTTGTCTTTGTAGCTACTCCTTGCTCTGTCCATTGAAACTTCTGTTCATCATAACAAGGGAACACTAGTGGTGCTGCCTCAGTTTTCTAAGCCTCCATCAATAAAGCCCCTAAAGACAGCATCACATTTTTAAAGGTGCCAATGTAAATATTTAAACAGAATTACACAGCCTGCTCTCCTTGGGAAGCACAGCTTGCATTGAAAAGAAAAGTCAGCTTAGTAAATCTAAAGCTTCAGAGCAAAGAAAGATGTAACTTAGATACATCATGGTGAAACATAGCTAGCATAAGGCACTGCTTATGCAAAAGCAACTGAGTACCACAAATTTAAAAAAAAAACAATTTGATGATTCAGAGAAACCTCGATAAGAATTTTAAACAGAGTTGGTTTTAATAAACACAATGAAACAATTGGAGAAACATAATAGAGAAAGTGTTTGCTACTCTTTTCTTTTTTTCTCAAGTAGGGATAAATGGAAATTATGGCCACAGAAGAATTTGTACGTTTTCCCTGAATGTTTGCCTATTCTTCCTCTTCCCACCCCCAGCTAAATGAGACTATCATTTTGGCTCTTCTTGCCTAAAGAAATCAGGGTAGGCCAGCTAGCCTAGGGGAGAGGCTCTGGGCATTAATCCCAAAGGTGATCTTGGTATTGTCCTTTTGAGACCCCACCTGCAAACTGCTTTGATCTTTGAGAGCCTGGATGTCATGGAGAGACATGCTAAGCTTCTGTAGACTATTTTAAAGATTATATATTAATACTTGTGAACATTCAGAAATGTTATTGGTAATATGTTTTCTAGTTCACAGTGAAATCATAGCTATTTTTGCTCTTTCATAATAAAACTAATTTGCCTATTAAATTTGGCTTTTTTATTCATATGCACTATTTTAAGCACTGCAATTTTAAAAAATCATTAAAACACTTCTAATTTTAGTCACTTTTAACATAACAAATAGTGGCAAATTCAGTGACTTTGAAAGGTAAGCTCATTAAATCTATGAGTCTAGAAGAAGTCTTTGCAGTTAATAATACTCGAAGACATACAGTACATGGACAAATGGACTAATGAAGACATTGGATCGTGTGGAAGATTTTGCTGAGTCTAGAAAACTTCAGGGCACCTCTCCCCCACCCCCATCCTCAACCAAACATGAATGAATACCCCATGATATTCACTATAAAAAGTAGAAAAGTTGTGAGGTCTGAAGAAATAGGAGATCTCACAGAACAATGGAGGCAATGCCCATAACATCGAAAGATGAACCCATTAGGAAACAGCCATGCAGCTGAACCCTGCCAGAACCCGCTCAAAACCCAGAAGGGAAGAAAAATGGGACACATCTTAGGGTTCAGAGAAAAGAAGTTTGAGAAAGAAGTTTGATGGGTCCTATCTGTCACCAGAAGGAATATTTAAGACTATTTAAAAAACTTCCTGTAATTTAAACATCTTACTTCTGTCTTTGTGACACAATTACTGTAATTCTTTGTTATCTAATTTTTATACAAAGTAATGGACTGGGAGAATACCATTTTATTAATTAGATTAATATCCTTTATACAATTCATAGCTATGCTTGTTTTTGTGTTTATTATGATCGACTTCCGCTAAGTTTATTTTTTAAAGACATAATTTATTTCTGAAGAGTTTTCCTTTAGTGGAGACTTTTGTGACTATCACATGGAGAAGCCTGGGGAAAAACAGAGGCAGTGCTTTAAAAAAATTAGATCTATTGCTTATATGCCGTATCATACAGTAGTAAGAACAATAAATTTCATCTATGAAGAAAAAAGGGAGACCAAAACTTAATTTATAATGAAAATTTAGGTATTGTCCTCTTTTTATATAACTTTTCTTGAAAAAAAGAGTTATACTAAATGAAAACAGTTTGTTCACCTAAAAATATTAAATTATTTGGCTCCAACAAGAACTTTTCTTAATACTCAAAATTTATTTTGTGTCCAGCCTTACCTATGCTCTACTGAACAGCATGCATTGTTTTTACTTCTTAAACAATATAAACAGCAGAGTTTAGATTCCACTGTGATGATGATAGAGAAAACTTAAGCCTAGCTAGCTACTTAAAAAGAAAGAAAAACAAAAGCAAAATTCACTTAAATATCAAGAAGTAAGAAAATAAATGCAGAATATTACAGAGGTAATTCATTTGGAAGCCTTTGTTTTCTTTTAAATAAGGGGCTGGTTGGAAAAAGAAAGGCTCTGAATTAGAAGTTTAGTTCTGCTACATTTTACTGCTTTATGGTCTAGGGAATGCAATTTCAGACACTTCAGCCCATCTTGCAGTTACCTTAATTTGGATAAAGAAAAATAAGCTGGGCAAATATCCTTAATAATGGACTTCTAGGTAGTTTCCAGGAATTAAATGCCACTATTCTTTATTACTCTTACAAACAATTTTTCCCACATGGTCCTGGGTCTGTTAGATGACTTTTCCATTGTTCTCTTGGTAAGTGGGCAGGATGGAGACTTGAATCTTGAACTATTTATTTATAATGATTTTTAAAAATGAGTGTCAAATTGAAAAGAGGTAGGCCATGGTGGTTTTTTAACGTATCAACTTGGCTAGGCTGAATTACATTTCCCAGAATTCTCTCCCTGTATGTTTCTGGCTAGGGTGGACCACAAGAGACGTTCTTAAACAGATTGGGGCTTGGAAGTGAAGCAGCAGCCATTTTATAGCTCACATTATTGCTTATCTGCTGGCTTAGGTCATTGGCAGGTGAAAGCGGCTGGACTTACAACTCTTCCAGGTTCCCCTGAATTCTCCTCCAGCTTTTCCAACTCCTGGGCTAGATATATGATGAAGCAGGGCAGCTTCTCCTCTAGGATATCTATACCAATAAGATGAGAGGCAGCGAAAACCAACATGGTTTCAGTTTGTCTTTGTGTATTCTATCTCATGCTTGTAAGTTCCAGCTTATACTTGCTTTTCTCTACTTTACATCTATCTTCCCTTCCAGGCTTCTTTCCCTGAAGTCTTCAAGCTCCAGAATTAGGTGTGAAGACAACAGCTTTATAGAGACTGCTGAAACAGTTCCCACAATTGTGTAAGATTAGATATGAGATATATATACGATACACACGCACAGTTCCTTATGAGGTTTGCTTCTGTGATTGAATCCTGACTGATTACATTATACTGATTTTATAATTTGGTAAATGCATTATCCTCTTAGGCTTTGCACTTAAAAAAACTTTATCATTCAGAATGGTGTATTGTAGGTTGGTTATGTAAATTTTGTACTTTGAAGAATAACTAGATTAAACTTAATATCTGAATTCTGAAGAATTATAAACTTGACCAGATGAATAGCTCGTACACATCTTTAAGCTTTTCATAATTGCCTAACTTATAATATTGCTATATGACAAAGTAAAAAGAGATAATACACATGTACTTCTTAGAGATATGGATGTAAATGTCAGAAAGGATCAATTTAACTACTTGAGTGATTGTCTCTGAGTGGCAGGAAACAATGATGGAATGGAAAATTAAGGGTATTAGGAGCCCTTGCTTTTGGTTTAAGTTTGTTTGTTTGTTTTTTTTTTAAAGCATCATTTGACTCCCTAAACTAATTGCATGGAATATTTTGATAAAAATAAACATTAGTTACAAGAAAGTTGTAATGAAAAGCAAGTCCATGCCACCTATTTGTAGTAGGGCAGGCAAGAAGGAAGGAAACAGGAAAGGTTATCATTTCAGTTAGACAATAGAATTTAGTTCTGGAGAGACTCTAATACAAGTTGAAGGGAAGGTCAAGTTTAGGGAGGAATATGAAACAGTAAGATTTAAAGGGATAAGAGAATGAGCTCTTCCTTCTTTAAGAGTCATTTGCTACAAAATGAAAATCTTGGCAACATAATCTCAGGCTCCTCTATCCTCTCCTCCTCTCTGCCTCCTTTTATTTACAACTAGTGTATCAAATGAATCCAAACCCAAGAAGTTATTGCAACAAGATAATACAGGAGGAAGCAGCTTCTCTCAGAGCTAAATTGCATATACTTGAGGAGCCTTGAGTTCTGGGACTGGTATAGTAATGACCCTAAACAACAATTTTCACTTAAGAAGAAAACAATCCCTCACATGGCTTGATTATATCTTAGGCTCATTCATTTCCTTTTCATGACTCAAGCATTTGGATTTCAACTCCTTGCCAATTCTTCTACATCTCCAATTTGACCTTTCTCTCAGCATTTATTATTTTCTACCCAAGTTCATACACAGAAACATGATTTCAGATTATCAGGAATATTTTAAGTCAAGGTAATGATGAGAAAAATTAGGTAGTTAATCCTTTTGCAATATCTCACCCCCCTTCTCTGCAAAGAAGTAGATGGATGGCAAATTTTTAAAAAGAGAGAAAAAAGATAAAGTTGGGAAGAAAACAACAAGAAAGATGTAAGGATAAGTTCTGGAGAAATGATTCCTCTTTGGCAAAAGAAGAACAAATTGCATATTCAGCAGCTTTGCTAGTCCTGTATCAAAGCCATAAAACAGGTATTATCTTACTAATTCACATATATCCATTTTAGAACTTCCTGTTCCTCCATAATTTGCAACTTAATTCTCAAACGTTTGGGAATTCCAGCTACATAAATTTCTAATGAATTCAGTGAAGCCTGAAAGCTAAATAAAAAGTATTCTAATACTATCCTATGCCTTCATAGAGTTTTTTCCTTCTAGAGACATAAAGCATTTTATAGATTCTGTCTCTTTTTTTTTCCACCAAGCATTTCTATGACTGCAACAGAAGGCTGTGTACCCTAAATCATGTGAATGGTCAGGAAGAGAGAGACCCAAATTCTGGACTTTTCCCACAGAACTCTGCCACTAAACCCAACAATGTGCTTTCCAGACTGTGGTTCCTTCTGATTGATGATTGTTCTTCCTGATTCCTGATTCTCCAAGGAATCTCTCACAGAGAGGTTGGTTTCATTCTGTTTATCAACCCCTTTGGGTATAATTCCTCAGCCAGTTACACATTCAGTTAACACTTTTTCTTCCTGACTTCTCATCAAAGAGTTGCTACCCTGGCTTCATGATCATATTTGCAGATACTTTTAGAACCCTGAGATGGAAATTGCCTGAACCTGAAGACAAGCTCATTTGTAGAACTATAATCTCTCGTTATGCCTTCTCACCTACTTTGAGCTTTAATTCCCTCCTAGAGGTGTTTATTTGAAATCACTTTTTCCAAGACAGTAAGTCAAGAGATTGGCCAACAATGAAAGGTTTCAAGTGATATCTTAGTAACTGATTCAAGGACACCACTGACTTACCCTGTGATTCTGAAATAATCTTTCGAACTACATATCAATGAAGTTAAAATATCTCCAATGGCAGAATAATTACAAGTTTTAAAATATCACAAGACATTAATATGAGGGCAGGTCCCAGGTTTTTAAATGCCACAACCCTTATATTTATTGACCCCCCCCGCCTTCAAAAAAAAAAAAAAAGATTAGAATCTGTGTGGGGTGGGGGGGTGGGGTGGGGACTAGGCAGTGTTGGGGGTGAAATGAATGTTAAATAAACTGTCCAAAATCAATGATTGCATCAGCCAAGCCATTGAGAAGTAAGAGGGATATGTCACTTGCTGGCTCCTAATGTGAAATGGGTCCATTAACTATTGGCTATATTTCAATAAATAAACTTGAAATAAAATTGAACCCTCACTGCCCTATTCAAAGGTATTCCCCAGATGCTTAACAAAACTTCTGCATTAGAGTAGATGAGAGGGTGGGCCACGGAGATGGCAGTACCATGTCCTTAGCAACGTGAGAACTGTGGGGCAGGGGCATCCATGGAGGTTGCATGAGGCAGTGTCTGTGAATGATCTGCTGAAATGTGAGATTATGATGTTCTCCAATGCATCAGGCTGCTGGAGGAGCTGCTGCTCAAAGGGAGAGAAAAGGAGCAATGATGCTACATCTTCTACCTGGCTGTAGGCACTACCAACTCAAGGAATGTAGAAAGGCCCTAAGGGCTGCTGCAGGTAGAGCAGTTAGGCTAAGGAGTTGAAAAAAGGAGAAAACTATTTCTGTTCTTCCCTCTTTGTCATCCCCTGTTCTCTCTCCCCACCCAACTCTCTACCATCCCTATCTCTATTCCCCCATACTTTGCTCCTCATCCCCAAGTCCCTCTGAGCTCCTGGTTATTAAGATCTCTTCCCTCCCTCCATGTTTAGGCCCTTTTAGTCTTCCTTTTAATGACCTCCATCCAAATAATTCCCCCTCAGTATCCCCGCGCTCCCTCACCAAAAGCCTTTCTAATAAAATTTAGGAGATAGCCAAGATGACTGGTTTATAAATTATCTCTTAAATGGATTATTTTTACATATGAAAAAAAATTGTCTAGTTTATGTTGACTCTTAATGGCATTAATTTTGGAATTTCAAATTTTAAAACCAATTTCTCAAATTTTGTCATTGCTCTAATAATGTAACAGTATGACACAATATGAAATAAGACCCAAATGGTACTTATGCAGGTACTTATACAGGGAAGAAAGAATGAGAGGCCTACTATGGGAATCCACTGGTGCCTCTGTGTAAGGTGATAAGAAAACTAAGAAAGCCTATGACTGGGCAAAAAGAGGTAAAGATAATGGTTCGGAGTCCTTTGATTTTAAATTAGTATTATATTTCAATTTGGTGGGAAAATCACCCTAAAATCAAGGTCTCCAAACCGATAATTTCATGATGTCAATGAAATACACAAGCTTAAGAAACCAGGAAAAAGAGATTGAATCCCAGCTCTCCGCTTCTTACTATATGTGTATGAATTTGCAAAAGTTATTTAGACTCTTTGACACTATTTCCCTATCTGTGAAATTGAGCTACATTTGCTGGGAAGATTAAATAAGCTAACCTGACAAGGGCCAGACAGAGCTTAATGAGAGTTAGCCTTTTCCCCTCCCTCTTTAGCCCTTTGCTGGACAGTTAGAGCAAACCTGGATTGCACAGTTCCTAGATTCCCAGATCACATCAAGGAAGGGAGGAAGTTGGCCAAATCATTATCAGGAATTTAAGCTCCTAGTTTATTTGCCCTTCGCCCAGACCCAGTCATACTTATCACTGCTGGTATAATTCTCAAAACCTCTCTGGAACTCCGCTCATTCTTCAGCTGCATAAGAAAACAATTTAAGCCCTTAAGACACAGGTTAAAGATAAGAGGCAATTGACATTTATAAAATTCAACCTTACTCAGAGATGAATGTTCAGAGTCAAAACGCATTTTCAGTAAGTACTATTAGTGGGTAGGGCAGTGTTTCCTCCCAACAGGAGGGGTACATGAATTGCTGGTGGTACACAAAATGATTTTGGGTGGAAATCAACTGCAGTGTAAAATGACATAAAAGACATAGAAAATTATTCCCTTTTTGATTGTCTTTGATTATATCAAGAAATAATTCTCATTTTGTGTTTCTGACACTTGCTTATATCTCTCTTTAAAAAGAGAGCAAACCTCAGACTCCATGCCTTCAGCAAGAGGAGTAGTTAAGCAGAATTTAGAAATATTTCCCAAGGTTTAATTTTTACATTTATCTTCTTAATATAGCAAACAATACTAGTTTTCTATTTCTATTTTCTATTTTTCTCTTTGAAATAAATTGAAGTTTTAAAATATATTACATATTAGAAAATTTTTAAATTAGTTAATTTAAAAAATGACTTGACAAATAAAAATATTCAGTAATATCTTTACTAATATAATACTAATACAGATGGCATGTGGGTTCAGACAAATTGAAAAGGTAGTTTGCAAATAACTAAAGTTTAGGAAACACTGGCCTTATGGATAGGGAGTCAGGATACCTGGATTCTAGTCTGGTAGTAACTTTCTGTATGATTTTGGTAAAGTCACTTAAACCTCTCTGAGCCTCAGAAACTTACAGGGCTTGCTTAGGCAGTCTCCAAGGATTCTTCTGGTTCCAATATTCTATAATTCGAAGGAGATGATTAGGGCATTTTCTGTTTTTGTTTTTGTTTTTTGTTTTTTTTTTGTCTAAAAATCAATGGCTCTGTCTTCCTATCCTATTTTCTCTCCATATTCTCCTTTAGGCATTTTGATATCTAATTCAGAAGAAATATGGATCTCCATTTTATTAACATTTGTAAATTTAACGAATGCATATGTTATTCCAAAAATGCAACATAAAGGAAGAAATTCTTTGTAATGGAAAGAATACTGGATTTTGAAGGAGATGGCATTTATTCCAGTCATCACTTTGCCACTTGCTGATAATGTGATCTTAGGTAACATTAAGTTCCCTTTAGCATCAAAATTCTACATACTACAAATGCATCTGTAAAAAGGAAATAGATCAGTTGAGAATTCACTTTCTTTTGTAATTGAGATATTTACCATCTCATAGTAATATTTTAATATAGACACTAAGCTGAAAGTCTCCTAACATGGTATTTGGGACATAGTAAGTAATCAATAAATATTTAATGAATAAATAAAGAGTGGCTTCTTGTGAACATGAGTTCAAGAAGAATCACATTTAATCAGATAAAAGCTTAATACATTCAAAAGGAGTAAATTGAGCACCTACTATGTGGCAGCTATATTTGCCATGCATTATACCTTTTTGTCTTCCATTAAGAGCAAGATAAAAAGACATGTCTTCCATTAACTTAGGATATGACCCTTTGGGGGGAGATGGCACATAACAAATAACTACATTATGCTAAAAGAACTACAGAGCAGTAGGAAAAGTGCTGAGATTCTTATGAGCAGAACTGTGCCTCATCTTCATTCTTCCATTAACTAGTTGTATGAATGTGAGAAAGTCATTTGTACAACCTGACATCAGTTTCATCCCCTGTAAAATAAGTTTACACTGTATAATCTCTAAGGTCTCTTCCAGCTATGAGTCTGAAAATAATTCTATGTCTCTGATAAATTAGTTTAAATACTTAGTCTTGAAGACTTTTAACTATATATTGGAGGTAATCTCTCCAATACTTAATTTTCCATGTAAAACTAATAAGCAAAATCACCAATATGTTTTTTTATTGGCTTCAATCCACAATTACCTCAATCTTTGAATTCTTCTATTAGTAAACTTCCTAATTTCATTTCTCTTTATTTTTGTAGGGACAGTAATAGGAACACTTGCTTTCTAAATTAACCTCAAATACTTTAGTAGGAAGTTAGATGAAAGATACACTTTAATTTCATTTGACGAACATTTATTGAATATCTATTATATGCAAAGAACCCTAAAAATGATTCCAAGATAAAGAAAGATCATGATCCTTGGGAACCTACAACCAAGTAGAGAAAAAGAAACATTTCCATTATATCATGGGTATTCATTTCATAGAAAGGAAAGAAGAAATTCAGAGAGCAAAATGATATGGAAACCATAAAAGAACTTGAAGAGAAATAACGTGGAGGAATGTTGGAAATCAGTCAGAAATTCTTCAGCCTAAAAAAAAATTATGACCTATAAACTAGCAAGTAAAGGCATCAATAGAAAGATCTCACATTCAAATCCATGACACAGCAGCAATGTTTTCTGGAGAACTCAAGAATGAGATTCAAGGGAATGGGTTTTTAGTGGTAGGGTCAGCTTTGTTTTGAAAATGAATGCTTTCCAGAACTTTTATTTATTATTTTGATTACACATATAGTTCATACTATTTTTATGGTTCTTTGCCAATCCCTTATTTTTTTATGAGAATTTGATCTTTCAATTTGGCACTTAGCTGGGATTGCTATATATAAAAAGAGTATTTAACACTTATATCTGACACTTAGTATCTGACACTGTGTCAGACCCTGTTCTAAATGCTTTTCTTGTATTAACTCACTTAAGCCTCAAAGCTATGAAGTAGGTATTATTACTAACCCCATTTTATAGATGAGAAGACTGAGACATAGGGAACTAAGTAATTTGCCCAAGGATACATGGCTAAATTTTTTAAAAGACTGGAAGAAAATATACCAAGGTGGTTTCTTAGGGTATGAAGGTTATAAAGGGTGAAATGACAAGATCTTGAACTAAGGAAAGTAGCAGCTGGGGTGGGTGGAACAGAGAGGAAAGACTCTAGAACAGGTTAAGATCAAATACTGGCAGGATTTGTGGACTGGTTGATTTATAGAGTTGAAAGAGATGGAGAGGAGTCTAAGAATACTCCACCCTCTGACTTGGGTGACTGACTGGGTGGTCACGGTCACTAAGGTAAGGATAGAGAAGATGGAGCAACTTTGGGAGAGAAGATGATGTGCTCAGTTTTGACTTGTTGAGCTTTATTGTTAAATATTCGAATATGTAACTTTTAAGCTCAAGTGAGAAGTCGGATCTGGGCTTGAGAATCTTCACACAGAGCTGGTAATTAAACCCAAAAGAGGCTGCCATAACCCAGGGAGACTGTGAAAGCAGAAGAAAGCTGTGGGCCAAGGACAAAACTCTGAAGAACCCTAACTTCATAGGATATTGAGGAGATACAACTGGCTATTTAGATTTAACATTAAAATGAAAAGATAGATATGAAATGCAAGGCATATATCTGCTTTTCAAGCTAGAGAGACAAGGTAGCATGGAAGTAGGGCAGGGCGGTCAAATTTTGGTGCAAATCTAGCACTTTGCCACTTAGTAGCTCTGTGACTGCTATCAAGTTACTATGTGTCCATAAAATGTGAATGGTTAATACACTATTCATACTGATGTGGGTAAAATGAGTTAATTCACAAAAGCACTTATATGACACAGTGCCTAGTATGTAACACAAACCCAATAAATATTCCATATTACCACTAATGAGTACACAGATCATAGAATTATTTTTCATTCCACTGTCATGCTTTGCCAGTTGAGAAAATGATCAGGAAGTTTGTTAGTTAGCAGGAATAAACTACAGTGGAATTAAACAATTGTTTGAAAAAGCCACCAAAATGATTCATAGACACTCAAGAACTGGTATTTTTCATGAATTTGTATGGTATAGCACAAATAAACAGGTAACAGCAGTTGGTTAAAAGAATTGGAAATGTTGGTTTATGACCTACAAGATGCATTAAAAATTTTCTTTTGTTCTACTCTAAATGTTAATAACTAGCCCCAGTGCTTGGTATAGAGTAAGCCATCATAAAATATGTTGACTAAATGCAACAAAGTGATTTTTAAAAAGAGAGGAGTGAGTTATTTCTGCTATAAAATATTTCATTGTTGGAAGAATTATCACTCATGCAAAGAAAAAAATAGACACCCTATATGTTGTGATTTGAGATCTCTCGAGAGTTTGGCTACACAACTCCTCTTCCATCCGAATCTGCCACGTATTTCAAATTCCCAGCTTTAGATGTCCTCCTTTGGATCAAAGTTTGGAGTCCTCCGAGGGGCCCATTAAGATGCAAATATGTCACCTGTAAAAGAACACTAACTTGGCTTCTGGCAGATACTGACACATTTATCAGCCTCGCTATGTGAGTAGCTGCCTTCTGGAGACCTAGACCTCGGGAGCAGGAAGGACGGTTTTTGAGCTGACAAGGTGGGGTCAGCCTTGGCCAGAGGTCAGGGCACCGCAGACCACCAACCTTACTCAGCCAGGAGGCAGGCGAAGCTGCGGAGACCCACCAGGTCAAAGGCAGCCCTGGGGTGTCCTGCGGTGGGGTGGGATGCCATTGTGCCTGGGTTTCTCTGTTCCTCACGCCTTTTCACCCGGTCCTTCCTAGAACCGGCGGGCTCACGTCAGAACGATTGCGGCCTGATGTGTGGTGCATAGTGGTGTTCATCGCTTGTTTTTTCATCAGTGCAATCGCCAGTTCTCCAGCACATGAGGGCTGGGGAGGTGGCCAAATAGAGTTAAAATATGAAATATCTTTTTTGTTCTTTTCAGTTCAGGTAGTTTAAATTATATACAATCTTTGAGCTGTGGGCTAATATGTATTTTACAATTCTCGGTTTGTCTTCTCAAAGGCACTTCGACTTATAAATACCAAGCCGGGGGCCCAGCCCAGAAAAACAAAACCGAGTAGAATCCACGGTCAGTAAGTTCCTGCTCAGCGGTCCGGCCTTGGCTGGGCTGGAGCTGCAGCTTCCCCTCTGCCCCCGCCTCCCCGCTCTTCCTGCTCTCGCGGGTGTGATCCCGCCCGAGAAGACCCGCAAGCCCCCGGTGGGTGGGCGGGGTGCGGAGCCCAGGCCCTCACGTCCTGAGCGTCGGAAGGCGGAGCCTACGGTGGTGACGTCACGAGACCCCGCCCCCACCGCCCTGATATTGTCGACGCCGTCCGCCATTTTGTCTCCAGAGTCTCGTTTGCAGTCGACATCGCTGGTTAAGGCGTCTCGGTTCGCAGGCGGGAGGCAAAGACCAGGGTCTATTGTCTGTGTTTGACTCCGTAGATAGGTCCGAGGCCTTCCAGAGCTTTCCTGGGGCAGTTGGCAGAGGCCGCCGCGACCGCCCCCGCCCCTCCCCTTCATCCCCGGGACCGGGAGGGACCGAGCTCGCGTCACGCCCCTCAGCGCTCGCCGTTCCTTTCTCTGTGGTTGCGTCCGCATCTCGACCCCGGAATCAGACGGTACCCCATAGATGGCCAGCTTTCCCCCGAGGGTCAACGAGAAAGAGATCGGTGAGGAATGGGACAGTGGGTGAGTGCGCGGGGGCTTCGGAAAGGCGGGGACTCCGCCGAGGGGGCTTTGGAGGAAACATCTGAGTCTGAGGGAAGTAGGGTGAACCCGGGCCGAGCCCTGGAGTGAATAAGAAGGAAGCGGCCCCGAGAGTGGGTGTCGCCGAGGAGTAAGTGGAATCATCATTGATGCAGCACCTACCTTGCCCTTGGCACCAGGGCTGGCAGTGCGCGAATCTTAGGGTAGAAGGGAACCTGGGCGCCGAGTAGCAATGGTCCCAGTGACTGTATGGCCCGGCGCGGACACACACCCCTTGGGACCCCAGTTACCTCATCCGAGGTCCGTGCGAGGCCATTATCCTGGGATTCTTGGCTCAGTAGCTGGGGTGCCAAGTGGACAGGGGAGTGCTGGGCGAGTCTCAGGGACTCTGAAGTTTACGTTGCGAAAAGTAAACTAACTTGTGTGTTCTGAGCTGTAATGAAAAGAGGGGTCTTCGTGGACACCAACCACTCTTTAACGAGAATGCGACCAAAGAGGTGCTATCAGCCTGGAAAAAGCAATATTTTAAAAAATGATATGGCGTTAAGAAAGATAGTGTGGCTCAGGGGAGGAGACTCAGAATTATCTTTCTTACACATTAGAGCAGGGAGGAGCAGAGTGATTGGGTGGAGTAACAGAAGAAAAGCTGTTGTATTGAAGAGCAAACTGAAAAGGCTGTCTAAAAACTGGTTTAGTGGCTAGACCTGCAACGCTGAAGGAAGGATAAGAATAGATTTTAAAGGCTGTGTGTCAAGACCTACCTACTCAGTGGCTCAGTTTAAAAGCATCTCACATTATTTAAGCCCTCTTAAGGTAAAATAGCTGGAACAACTTTTGAGGGAGTTGTGGGTGCTGTGCAGATATACTTAGAAAACTTGAAACTTATCAAATCTTCATGATATACACCTTAAATATATACACTTTTTACTTTAAAAATAAAATAGATTTAGCATCTCCCCCCCCCCAAAAAAAGAAAAAAACAACCCAACACAACTTATTGTGTTAATCAAATGAAAATTGGAGGTGGCTCTGGAGTAGAGAGGCTTTGCATTTCACCATTCTTCAACTTAATGTGTGCCTTTACTAAGTACGTGTAGAAGGTAATATTTGTAGAGAAAGGGAGAAGCTGAAGTAGCCAAAATGCCATCTATCCTGTATTGTGAGTGACTTATCTAGAGACAGCTATCTTAGAATTCTGGGTTTTAGTTCTCTTAGAGATAAGGTTGAATAGCAGGTTAGGAATGGACTTTAACCCTCGTTTTAATAACTATTTTAAACATACAGAGAAAATATAATTCATGTCCTGAGGTACGACACAACTCAAAAGTTTTTATTCTCAGTCCAGTGGATTTTTTCTCACCTGCTACACAGTATCACAGATGAGCCATTTGCTTTTTCTTTATCTGTGTTTTTACTTCATCTTGTTGAACAATTTTGAAGACTTTTCAGTCCTCTCTTCCAAGGGATAGAGCTTCTTAGCATACCTGTATAAGGTAGAGCTGTCTATCCACTAAGTATCTTTTTTTTAATTAATTTAATTTTTTGGTGTATTTTGCATATCTCTGTTATTTCCTGGCTATAATATAAAGTTAATAGATAAGTGCCAAATATCTAAAAGAACTTTGGCTTTTTCTAACCTTTTGTTTTTTTGAAGTATCATTTGGATACAAAGTTAAATAGTAATATCTCTATAGCTTTGTATATATCAGTAAGGACTTACTTTTTCTTGGGTATGTTTGAGTTCTCAAGTAGGTACTGAAAGAGGAGAGAGAATATTTCATGAATAATTAAAGAAGTCTGTGACAGGGAGTTACTGCCTTGAGCTAGTGCCCTCTTTCACAAGGCACTATCATGGATCCTCCCTTTGTGGTTATGAAATTGCAGGCAGGAATGTGAAGAAGGAGCTAAATCTGGTTTGCTTGGTTCAGCAGTGACTCAGATGATATGTTACTACTATATAGATATTAATAATGTAGTGTATCTATGGCTGATTTCCAGTGGCAGGCAGCTTTTCCCTTATACAGGGTCATTAAGTCATTTTAGGATACTAACATTAAACAGTTGCAGGTAATGTAATAAAAGTTTAACATAAAACATTTTTTTCAAAGCACTTTATTATAAACCTCATGCTAATTTATAATATTGTACTACTAAGTATTTAAACGAGTGCTTAAATCCATTTGATTAAAATGTGAAGATCATTTGATACACCTGTTAACAAGCAAAGAAACAGGTAATTATTAATACAGGACTTGTAACTGGCAAATTTTTTTAATAGTGGCCCCATTTCTTGAATTTATATTCAATAATAAATTAGCTTATGGTCTTTGTTACTTGAACCAGTTTTTTAGTTGTTAATTTATTACCAACTACCCTTTATATAAGAGGAGTTTTGTGATTGTGGTCAAGGTGAAAGAAGAAAAAAACCTGCCTTGTTATTGAAGATTTTGGATTCTGAAAGAAAATACAAAGTGATCCTAAAGTACAGACTTAAAAAAACTTAAGTTTTCTGTAGGAAAGTTAGTCTTGCCTATGTTTGCTCTAGGGGAGGTGAGTTTTAGTCTAATTTACTAGATGTTCTTGAAGTGGAATGCAAGGACCAATCTATTTTTCGAGATAGAAATTTCATAAGTATACTCATCTAGTTTAACCAGGGGCTTTTTCTTTGTAAGATAATGCTTGCATTTTTCCATTGAATTTTTAAAAGATGTTTCTCTTATTTGTGAACTTTGGTGTTTTTTTCCTTCTAAAATTTATAAATTTAAAAGATAAATGTGGTTAAACAAAAACCGAAGTTAAAAAAAAAATTTAGGTAAGGGTTGAAAATTCAGGGGCCAAACACACAAAATACCCTAGTGAAATGACCACAGAAGACTGTGGGCTTGATTGAAGGAACGTAAGGAAACATGGAGCAGCAAGCCCTTTCAGAAATCATTTGTATATTTAAAAAAAAAAAAATCTGGTATAGGAGGGTCACTTGTTTGTAAATTTTATTATTAAGAAAGTCATGTTAACTACCAGTGAAGTTAATGTCACCTATGCTGTATTGATAAAACTGAGGTGAAGGTAAGTTAGGGGTTCTGCTGCTTTGATTAAGCCACACCTGAAGTATTGTGTTAGGTCTGGGTGCCATTTTGATGAGGGCCATTATTAATTGGAGTTTATTTAGGAAAGTATGATGAAAGCAAAGATGGGAAATGGACTTGAAGCTATGTAATCTAAGGAATGAATGAAAGGACTAGAGATTTTAGCCTGATGAAAAGATTTAGTTGATAATATTGGCTGTCTTCACTATATAAATGTCATATGAGAGCAAGATTGGGCTTATCTTCTTAGGTCAGAATCAGGATTATTTTGAGTCATCAAAAGGAAGATTTCTGATCATCTCAGCTGCACCAAATTAGAATGAGCCTTATTAGATATTCATATTTATAAATATAGAAAAAATAGGTCTCAGTTTTGTTTACTTTTTAAACCATAGCTTATTCGTTAATGTATCAAAGAATTGGTCAGTGAAATATTTAAATCACTGAAGAATGAGAGCTTGTATATGTGCTTTCATATTTGTTCAATGAATATTTCCTGAGCACCTGTCATATACCAGGTGCTACACTAGCTGTTGACAGAGCACACATTGAGTTTGGAAGTGTCACTGAACAAGTACATTTTGGGATTTTGTGCATGTATCTGCTCTAGCAATAGGAGTATAAGCAGTTCTTATTTGAACTGCAATGTATAGAACATATGGAAGTTTATTTTTGGAAACAAAAACATAAAAATGCGCTGTAGAGATGACCCGACAACTGACCACAAAATAGATAATAAAGGAAAATAAACTTGACAATAACTTAGAACTAAAAAGGAAGAAGAGCAAAATTTGAAACTAAGACCAACCTAAGACAGCAACAGCATTGATGATACATTGATAAAGACCCTTTCCTAAAATTAAGGAAATTCAGCTGAATTTGCATGCACACATGTACAGTAGGAGCTTATTGATCATGCTTGTTAAACACAGAAGTGCTGATTTACACTGTTAATATATCACCTTTTATTATGAATGCAAAATATAAGTACTCTAAATTAAGAACATGGAATTGTCCATTTTTTGCCCTTTAGGAAGTACTCAGTGGAGTTGAGTAAATCCCAAAGTAATATGGAAACAGTCTCAAATTCATTGTTTTATGTATGATATCCTGTATTTTTATTTTTTCTTTTAGTGAGATCACGTACTATAGGTGAACTTTTAGCTCCAGCAGCTCCTTTTGACAAGAAATGTGGTCGTGAAAATTGGACTGTTGCTTTTGCTCCAGATGGTTCATACTTTGCTTGGTCCCAAGGACATCGTACAGTAAAGCTTGTTCCGTGGTCCCAGTGCCTTAAAAACTTGTAAGGCTCTTTTCTTTTTTGTATTTTGTGTCTGTTTGTAGAATTTCCTGTTTTTTTTTTCTGTGTGGAATATAGAAAAGATTTTGGTATTTAAGTTTTTTCTTTGTAAACTGTTGTAAATGCATTTTATCATAAACTGAATATATTTATTGGAAAATTTGTGGGAAGAATTGTCTGATCTTACATGTGTAGGACATTTTCTCAGATAGTTTTGTGTCTTTAAGTGTTTCTGTGTATTAAAAGGCACATTAATCATGCCTTGGTGTAGTATATACATTGTGTTGTGCCAGGTCAGGGGACCTTTGTTTTGTAACACTTGGATTTCACAACATTTTATTAGATAACTGTGGTGCATATCATGTGATTACTTTTTATGTACTTAACAATCCACCACTTGGGTTTAATTGAGTTTGAGTATTTGTTGAAAGTTTTTCTAAGATGTATCATACTAAATTTAATCTTTCCATATTTTTTGTGTCTAGTTGACCTATGTGGTTCTATTTATTAATGTCCTTATTACATATTGTTTTAGGTCTAGAAAGTATGGGGAAACTGATTATTATGTATTTTTTTTTTAAAGGTAATTTTCTGTTGTCAGCTTTACAATATCTTCAGTTCTTGGGGGTTTTTGGTTTTGTTCTTTTGCTTGTTAATACTTTAATTAAAGGAGTCCTAATTGATATACTGGTTTTGAGGAAAAATTTGAAACAATTAAGTTATAAGTTACTTTACTATTGAATTTATCTTTTCTTTAGCCACTGAGAATTACTTTTGATCTGAATTTATTTGGTCATGTCCTCACAGCTAATAACACTTTTCCCCTTCCCATTTATAGGATTCTATTGTTATTTAATATCATCATAATGATATTGAGGTTGTTTTAGCAAACATTTATCATTTCATATCCATAGGAGTAGTAATAACTAGATCTAAATCTGACCTTTCCTCCCCACTCCCAGTCTCTTGCATGGCACCAAGAATATCACCAATTCAAGCAGTTTGAGATTGTCAAGACAAAATAGTGATGGTGCTCAGAAAAACAAGCCTCGTGAACATATTATAGACTGTGGTGATATAGTCTGGAGTCTTGCTTTTGGATCTTCAGTTCCAGAAAAACAGAGTCGCTGTGTAAATATAGAATGGCATCGATTCAGATTTGGACAAGATCAACTACTCCTTGCCACAGGGTTAAACAATGGGCGTATCAAAATATGGGATGTATATACAGGTATGGAATCATAGTCTTAAAAGCAGACATGATTGTTTTCTGATGTAGGGTATTGATCATAGGCAATAGGATATATGGTTTGAGGATTTTAACTTACTGAAAAGCAAAAATTGGTGCTGTGAATGTGGGTCTTTGTAATTGGCCTGAATAGCATCTTCAGCTATGGTTTTAATTTAGGTTAATAGATTTCACACTGCTTGATCACTTTTCAAAGAATATTACAGCATTTCTAAGGAATGTTTAGTTAATTTTCACTTTCAACTAGTAATTTAGTTTTATAACTCAGATACCAAAGTGTTTTCTTAGATAGTTTTCAGTGACTGATATCTTACAGGTTTCAAGGTAAATCTGATTTTCAATAATCATCTAACCTTTGGAAAGTTTTAGTGACATTTTATCTAAAGTTTAACTAGATGGAATTAGAGATTACATTCTTTGTGCAATTAAAAGTAAATGTGTTGCTCACTACCTAAAACAGTTTCTGATAGTGGCTGATAGTTTCTACTCAGAAATTTGAAGAATTTTTTTAAATGAGCATTAAAACAATATGTAGATCAGTACACAGCAAATTATACTAACATTAAGTGGAGATAATAAGTCATTAAGTTTCATTAGATTCTTGAAAAAATTTAAGGTAAGCACATAGATTTTTACAAAAAAACAAAACTCTTACAGTATTAGATGAATAGAGTATTTTTTTTTTCAGAGATTATATTTGAAAATTTAAGTTGATGTGGGATAACATGCATCTTTTGGGGAGTTTGACATTCATTAGTAATCCAGGGCCAAGGAAAAGATTGATTTTATATTTTAAAAACAAACTGTACAAAGATTTAGAAATGATAATGTAGGTTTTCTTGATATTAAATTAACTTCATCCAGGAGTTTGTGTACATTTTGGGAATTCCTTTTTAACTTTTTCTAGTATATATAACTTTGCTATCCTGGAAATAATTCATTTTAAAACAAAGTAAATAGTGAATCTTTAAAGGTAATAGTAAAAGCACTACTAAGTCATTTTACACTTGGTAAGCTAAAGGAGTGCCCAAGCATTTCTACTCATTATTTCTTTTTAAATGATGGGGAACACTGTTTTATAAAATAGAAGCTGATAAAATTATTAACATTGTCTTATTTTCCCCTTCCATTGCATTTAGGAAAACTCCTCCTTAACTTGGTAGATCATACTGAAGTGGTCAGAGATTTAACTTTTGCTCCAGATGGGAGCTTGATACTAGTGTCAGCTTCAAGAGACAAAACTCTGAGAGTGTGGGACCTGAAAGATGATGGTATGTTTTTTATTTTTTACTCAAGCTGTGAAAAAGAATTAGTTTTTTAATATTACTACTGAGAGGTATTGAGTTTATCTGTGGCATTAGATTTTAAAAGTGGCAGATGATCAAAGTTTCTTGTTCTCTGCTTAGTCTTTTGGTCCCTTTCCCAGTGTAGAGCAAACAAAAACCGAAAATGTGACCCAGAATAGGAGCCAGCAGTTACTCTAAGTAAACAATCTGATATTATTCTGAAACCAACCACACAGATCTGTATCAACTATTCGAAGACAAAATCTGGATCAGTTTTAGGGTTGTATGTGAACTAGTCTGTGTTAGTTTATTTCCTTAGGAAGGGTTATTAACCTCAGCTAACCTCTGCTTAGTGAAAATTTAAGTAGACCTTGAAGCACAAACATATCAGATATAACTTAGTGATCTAATAAAATTTAGATTAAATATGATTTAGAAACCAGAATTTGTAACATGTAAATGTTAGTAAGCATAATAAGATAGGTTAAGTAAGAAATTATCTTATAAAAAAAGAAAAGATTTGCCCTCTAATACTATAAAAGTATGTCAATGTCAAGTACTCAGCTTTTTCAGAAACTCTGATGATTGGGATGTTTAACAAAGTTTGGAGAGTCTACCTTGTTTGAGAGGACCAAAGATAATTATCTCTTCTCCTTTTTAGCCTCTAATGAAAGAGTTTACAGTTTTAACTAAAACCTTAGATTTAAATAAGATGTGCTAGTTCTCTAATGACCTCAGGCTGGAGATTGTCAGGCTTGCTTAGGGGTAAGGTAGCTTAAATTGAATATAGAAGGAAGCAGACCTCTCAGATTTGGAGACTTGTTTTAGCTGATGGATAGTAACCATTGCTTAATAAAATAATATGTTTATTTCTAAACCATAAGGTACCTCTTCTGCATTTTATCAAGTCTTTGTTTGCTCAGCTGTTGGGTGAAGTGACTCCAACAGTTAAAATAGTTTTGATGATTAAATTTTTATCTCCTTTTGCAGATCAAATAGTACTTTCTTTCTCAACGTATTTTCAGTTCTGTGCATATGTTTTAAGAATATAGACTCAGTAAAATGTAAGCTACAAGAGAATAGGGACTTTGTCTTATTCACAGATGTATCCTCACTGCCTGAAATGTGGTAGGCAGTCAGTAAGTATATGTAAAACTAAAAAGTTAAAGTATACTTAGTGTAACTGTGTGCTTCAGGTATAATGCATAGGGGCCTTGGAGTGGAATGTAGGTTATCAAAAAAGGAAGGTTGAAAAGGCATTTTGAAGGCAGTCATCAAGTCTCAACCTTTCAGTATTCCAGTTCCTTCATTTGTAGAATAAAGGAATTAGACTAAAAGAATATTCTATAAATAAAGTCAGCAGACATTTTCTTAAAGGTCCACTTGGCAAATGTTTTAGGCTTATGGACCATGATATCTCTGCAGTAGTTACTCTACTCTGCCATTGGAGCACAACATAAACAAATGAGCATGATTCTGTTTCGATGAAAATTCAGTTAAAAAAATGAGCAACTGATGTGTATTGTCAGCCCCTCTTATAGATAAATCATTGCCACTATAGAAGTTTGTAATTCTATGATTTTGCAATTTTTGAATGCTCCTCATTTGAAGTGAATTCTAGGATTAACACAGGTATTTCTTTTTGTTCAGGAAACATGATGAAAGTATTGAGGGGCCATCAGAACTGGGTATACAGCTGTGTATTCTCTCCTGACTCTTCCATGCTGTGTTCAGTGGGAGCCAATAAAGCAGTATGTGTCAAAGTTCTTGTACATTCATTGTGAAGTGGATTATAATAATATGTGCATAATCATTTTAAATCTAAGTAACCTATTAAGTTTGTGCTCGGTGTCATGAATATCTTAAATGTTTTATTTTGTGATGGGGGAGAATTTGCATGAGGAAAATTAAATACAGTTATTGATTGTGAAGTGAGAAATTGGATTGCTTTTAGTTAGAGATAATATCATAAAATAAGGGGTATGTCAAATGTATTTTTTCTAAAATCTAGGAAAGTTTATGTGCTGTAGAAGAGATCTAGTCCAAATGTTAAGACATTCCCTTGCTAATAATTTTCTTCTTTGTTGTTCTATTTTTTTTTTTTTTTGTCCAGTTTGCTGTTTAAAAAGTTTTGAGTCCCAGCTGGTCCTGGACATTTAACTGAAAAAAAGTAACTTAAAAGCCTAATAAGAATAAAAATAGCACTCATGTATGACCTAGAGTGAATTATAGAAGAAATTTGATACGGTCTGTTTTGTGCTAACAGGCATAACATGCCTGTAGACAGATTAAGTATAAAGACTCTTAAGAGGGTTATGTTTATTGATCTCTTTCAGTTGTCTACCAGCTCTGAGTTACTATAGTTAAGGAGGTCTTATTAGCTTCAGATATTTATGAAAATGGTTGAAGTCCAAATACATATGATAATCACAATACACTTTGAAATAATGGGGGTGTGTGGGGGGTGGGAGGCTGGTTAAAATGCATTTTATCTAGCCAGAGGTATGTTAAAATGATAGTTGCAAATGTTGGAAATTTAGAAAAAAATATTCAGTTCTTTAAAAATCATAAGAAGAACAAAGCTAGATGTTGACATTGCTATTTTAGGCTGTGTGTTTTCCATATGCTTCTTGCTTTCCCTGTCACAGGTGGTGGCAGCAATATTGGTGTGATTGAGGTTATGCTGGCACCACTCGCACACAGGCGCACAATGGTGTTAGCTGGGCAGAAAGAGTGGCATCTCTGGCTACCGGGCTGGGGGCGACCTTTACCATAGGATGAAGTAACCTTGCATTCGGCTGCAAGGTGTACTGTACGTACACAGGTGCTGGTCGATGTCCACTTTCTGCTTTTCTTTCTTTCTTTTTTCTTTTTAAAAATAATTTCCCCCACAGTGAAACCCACTGACTCCTCCAAGTAAATTGATCTTCCAGTGGGACGGATTTGGGAGTCTGACATGTGAAACCAATTTAATGTAATGTAATTGGCTTTCAGATGGTTTCTCTGTACTATTTTTTGGAATTCTTTGAGATGCTAGAGATTCCTTAAATGTGATCCAATTTAAGATTTGTATTTCTTTTTCTTTGGAAGTAATGTATTGTGTCTGTGCAGAAGAAAATGTAGCCAAAAGGATTGCTTTATCCCAAGAGGAGGAGAGATTGCCTTACTAGGATTGTTAAAAACCTCCAACTTACATTTAATATAACAGACTGCAGTAAACATTAGAATCCTATTTAGAGCTATTCTGCACAGTCTAACCACTGATTTTAAAATCTAAAATGACATGTGAACTTGTACTACAGTAATTTAAATGTTTTATACTTAAAATAACTAATGATGTGGTCAGTTTGGGAAAAATAAGATTAGCAAATCTTGATTCACAGAAATGTTGTTAATTGTGTTGTTTTCATAAATTAGCATTTTCATTTTGTAATGTGGTTTAACATCCTTGTTGTTTGCCAAAGAAATTTCATTTGGCTATGAAAATTCTCTTTGCTTGCAGTATCTGTTTCTCTTCCTAGGCTCACGTTGGTGACCCAAGCCTTTTGTAAACAAGTGATTATCTCAAAGGGAGATGCCAATGGAGTAACAATTTGTTAACCTTACATTTTCTGTCTGTATATTTTTTAAAAATTTGGTAGTTTCTGGAAAAATAAAAGAAGGGGGTTTGTAGTACTTAACTCTATTTATTTCTGTATATTTTAGTTAATTAGTTTTTGGAATAAATGGATGTCAGTATAACTTTGTGGTTAAATTGCACTGCCTTTTTAATGTTTAGGCTTATTTTTTAATTAACATTTAACAGAAACATTTGAAATAGAATTTGCATGTCTACCTTAATTAACTTTAAGACAGATTTTAATCTATGACACTGAGCATATTCTTTTAATTATTCGTAATTTATAATGTTTAATTTAATATAATCTGAATTAAATTTAGCAGTTGTAGTTTAAGATATGCCATTTTGTCCTGTGTATGTCTGAATGAAGCTATAACATTTGCCTTTTTATTTCAGGTTTTCCTTTGGAATATGGACAAATATACTATGATACAGAAACTAGAAGGACATCACCATGATGTTGTAGCTTGTGACTTTTCTCCTGATGGAGCATTACTGGCTACTGCATCTTATGATACACGAGTATATATCTGGGATCCACATACTGGAGACATTCTGATGGAATTTGGGTGGGTACAGCATGATTTTAATCTGTAATTCATCTCTGGCTGTCAGAAAAGCTTTTAAGAAATTACATGAATGATTAGGATCGCTGACATGTGAAACCTAAAATTGCAGTCTTTTGTAATTTAAAATTTCAGTATTGTTTAAGCCCTTTAATAATGCAAAGCTTTAGATATAAATTCTAAAAATAAATTTAGCTCTCTTGATACAGGTCTTATTTAATAGTACATGATTCTTTAGAAGTAGTAATTATATTTAGAGTTTTATGTTGGGGAAAAATAGTTAAAACTAAAATTGGACTTAATTTTAGTGTCTTAAACCACATTGTAAAAGATCAGTAATCCTTTTCAAGTCCCTTTGATTTAATTTGGATATATCACCTTTTAAGTCTTAGTTGTGTTCATTAAAGCCACTTTAAATATTACTCAAAGACAGACGTACTTTGTTGCTGGGTAGTTTTGTTTCTTGAAGTGACTCATTTCCACAGAAAACATGTGTTTTGATCTCAGGCACCTGTTTCCCCCACCTACTCCAATATTTGCTGGAGGGGCAAATGACCGATGGGTACGATCCGTATCTTTTAGTCATGATGGACTGCATATTGCAAGCCTTGCTGATGATAAGTAAGTATGTGAATTACAGCTTGACCCGATTCATTATTGTCTTTTTAAATTTTCCTTTCATCCTTTTACTTTATGAAAATATTCTTAAGACTAAAAAAAACAAAAGGCTTTCTGCAGTTTGGTTTTTAATGTTTCTTTCTCTAGAGAAGACCTTGGGAGATGTTGGTGTGTCTTAAAGAATATCGACCTGAACAACAGTATCCATATAAACTTTGTTCCTTTCCCTGTGTTCCTTGTTTGTTAACTAGTTTAGGCAGACTGGTAGATTTTAAGCTTTTAGTTTAGCTCACAGATTTTTTTTTTTCAGTAATATCTTACAAAGGCTGAAGCAGAAGGATGTTGTCAAAGTGAAATAGTAAAATGAGTAATTTGTATCTACTGTGATTGAGACTATAAGATGAAATGTCACATGAGTGAGATATGTTGCTTATTGGTAAGAAGCAGAAACTAGGTGTAGCCATTCCATTTTCACATGCTTTTATCATACAATGTGGATGGATTTGGCATTAAGAAATTTGGTCACATTAATTCAGAAAGCAACATTGTCATCTTTCCAGAATGTTAGCAAACATACAGGAAGAATTCTTTTTTATTTGCCAGCAAACATTCTTTTCTCATGTGCTGAGATGGATTCTGAATGTCAGTTTTTTGCCATTCCTGAACACACTCTACGTAGGTGAAAAGGCTTTTTGAATGTCTTGGAAAGAGCAAAACAGATCAGACATGATTGGGTTGTAAGTGTAAGAAAGTAAGGAGAAAGCTTTCAGTTGTGGGCGTTGTAGATCTGAACTGGAAAGAGAAGGCAGACATGCATTATAGTCTCTTTCAGTGTGAGTTGATCAAATTACCAAATGATGTAGACTATAAAATACTTTATAAGCAAGTTACAGTAATTTCTTGCTGCAGTGATTTGTGTGTGTGTATATTTTATGACTCAGAAAACAATGGCATTTATTTCTCAATTTTAAAAGTTACTTTTACCTTAAATTTCCTACTAGATTCTTACTGGACAATTTATTTCCTTTCCAGAATGGTGAGGTTCTGGAGAATTGATGAGGATTATCCAGTACAAGTTGCACCTTTGAGCAATGGTCTTTGCTGTGCCTTTTCTACTGATGGCAGTGTTTTAGCTGCTGGGTAAATCGATTTATCCTTTTTTTTTTTTTTCCTTTTCTTAAAAGAGACAATTTAAGGTGGTTTTTGGTCAAAGCAGCCAATATTTAATGTCAGTAAATCTTCCATAAGGGTTTTTTATAATACTGTTACTTTGTCATAGAGGAGATCATTGGTTAGGTCACTTTGATTAGGTTTTAATGTGCATTTTGTTACTAATACACAGCCTCGGATGATAGTTGTTTGAGCTGTAGGATGTTGAAATACATGTACTTGGGTAACTGAGCTTGTGATTTTTTTAATTTCTGTTTAGGACACATGATGGAAGTGTGTATTTTTGGGCCACTCCAAGGCAGATTCCTAGCCTGCAACATTTATGTCGCATGTCAATCCGGAGAGTGATGCCCACCCAAGAAGTCCAGGAGCTACCGATTCCTTCTAAAGTGTTGGAGTTTCTCTCCTATCGTATTTAGAGGACTGCCTTCCCTAGTAGTAGGGACTGACAATACCTTTTATACAAACCTCAAGCTTTACTGACTTCAAGTATCTGTTTTTCAAGGTTTAGAAGATTTATTTAATTTGATACATTGTAGTGCATTTTGATCAGTAGGGCTTTTAAACATTATTTATAGACTATAGAAGTATTGCTGAACATATGTATATTTTTTTCTAAAATTTAACTGTGAAAACATATATACATGTACATATTTAGATATAAGCTGCTATGTGTTGGATGGACCCATTTGCTTTTCTAAGTTTTAGTTCCAACATGTATATATTGCTTCACTAGAGTCCCAATATGTATCTTTGCTATAAAGTGGAAGGAATTTTTTTTTATTCTGGGACACTGAGTTTAGAATGGTAAATATTGATTCAAGAAAGCTGAATTGCCTCATATAAAATATTTGTTTGGGGGTAGGGCATGGTCAGACAACTGACCTGCAGATAAAACAGTTTTTGTCTAGGGAAAGGATTATGTTTTCCTTAGGAATGGCTTCTGAGAGGTAGAGTTTGAATGTGACATTATTAAATTAAAACAGAGCCAGGATATAACTAGCAAAAGGATGTCTTCCGGCCCCCCCTCCCTCCCCACCACTTTTCCTTGAACTATTGCTACAGGCCTTAATTTTGGAAATCAGCTTGCTACTTTATCCCTTTAGTATAAAGTATTATAAATTTTAGTCAATTTGAAAACCCATCTACTGTATTATTGCTAAATATTTTGTTTGTGTTAAGGGACAATTATTTTAAGACCATGTGTTGTTTTTTTTTTTTTTTCGCTTGGGTGCTTTTTTTTTTTTCTTCCTCTTTTTTTTTTCTTTTTTTTTTTTTCTATTTTTTAACATATACCCAATGTTTCTGCAGGGGATAGTATTGGTGACTTGCCAAAGAAGCAATACAGTATACTTCCTTTTGCCTTCTGTTATTTATCTTACCTGCAGATATTAAGAATGTATACGTTATGTAAAATACTTGATTATATATTTTTGTTGAATTTTTTAATTAAAGACTTGTAGAAAAACACTGTCTTCTGTAGAAGTTTCTTAAATATGTTGGAAGGTTTAATACTTTTTGTCTGTCTCCGTTGTAAGGTTGTTGGAGCACCAAAAGCAAATTAAGCAAGAAAGGGAATGAAGAAATAGAACAAGTATAGGGCACTACTTTAGAGTTAGTACTTCATGAATTCAGCTTTTACATTGACTTGTTCTGGGAAAACTGCTGCAATAGTGCTTGCTTTAAAAACTCTAGAACAAAGGAAAATAACTAATAAGCAAAAGAAAAATAAGATCTTTTAGAAGAACTAACAGGCTTATGGTAAATCTGGTTAAAGTAGCCATAAGAAAAATCTAGTGATGTGGGCCTTTATGGAGGCAAAAAAAAAGCAGAACTTTTACTAGCCATGTGTGCTCTGGGAGACTTGATGGTTTCCACTAAGAAATTATTTGGAAATTCTTACAGTTGGCTCTGTTGATGGTACATAGGTGTAGGGTATAAATTTGAAAGCCGGTGGAAAATTTGCCAAAGTTACTTACTGAGAATTGCCTATATTTTATAAAAAGAAGCACAAAAGCACCTTATCTTTAAACCTGTTTAAATTTTTTTTTTTTTGCAATTTGTAGTATATCTACTTTGTAATGTTAAAATAAGATGTATTACTTATTCACACTGTTAAATTATTTACTCTCCAACCAATTTATCTGGCCAAGTAACAGTAGCATTTTTGGATGATACATTCTCTGAGAATGCCAGTATTGCTTGCTACCTCTTCCAGTGAAAACCATAGTTCCAAGATGAAAGTAAGATTGCAAATGTGAGTGAAACACACTTATATTTTCCATTTGTCTCTTGTGAAGAAGGTAATAATAGGATGGTAATACTTTAGCCTGAGTGAGCAAAGCAAGGGAAGTAGGGGAAAAGTGATTAGATTATTAACAAAAGTCAGATTCTAGCTACATGATTTAAAAATGATAATGCTTCGCTCAGATGGATCCAGAAATGCTTCTGGAAGTAATATCATGATGGCTGCCCAAGGAAAACCCGAAGTTCAGTTCAAACTTGAGATGATTGGTGATGGTGGGCCTGGAAAAACTACATTTGCGAAACGTCATCTACTGGTGAATTTGAGAAGTTGTATGTATCTACCTTGGGTGTCAAAGTACACCCCTTTATGTTTCACACCAACAGAGAGATCTGGTATGAATATGTGAAAACATCCCCATTGTGCTGTGTAGCAACAAAGTGGATATTAAGGACAAGAAAGTTAAGGCAAAATCAGTTGTCTTCCACTGAAAGAAGAGTCTTCAGTATTAGACATTTCTGCCAAAAGTACCTACGACTTTGAAAAGCCCTTTCTCTGGCTTGCTAGAAAATCATTTGGAGACCCTAACTTGGAGTTAGTTGCCATGCCTGCTCTTGCCTTACCAGAGATTGTTATGAACCCAACTTATTAAGCAGCACAATATGAGCATGATCTAGAGGTCATTCAGACAACTGCTCTGCTGGATGAGGATGACAGCCTGTGAGAAAGTGAAGCTGGAGCCCAGTGTCAGAAGTCTAATTATATAGGTAACTGTCCTGTGATGTCACTGGTGCAGCATGTTCACCACTTATTATGTAGCTAAGCAGAACATGTACTTAGTCTTTGGGGTGCTGAAGAAGATGAATGGGCTTCAGAGAGAACATGGCATTTACTGAGTTTAAATAAGACTCCTAAGGTCACATCACAGTATTCAGTGGTGAAATCTTGTTTGTTATTATCATTCCCATTCATTTTTGTTTAGAATCAGAATAAAGTTGTATTTCAAATATCTAAAAAAATAAAAATGATACTGCTTCTTCCTGTCTTCTAGTCTGCCACAAGCATGTCCTTTGGAGAACTGGCAGGAGATCGTTTCTGTTCAGATTTGATTTCCTAGGTTAGTGTATGTGCAAACATAGGAAAATGACTCACTCAGCAGCCAAGCTATCTTTTCACAATTTCAATGGACTTTAAATCCTGTAAGTTGATCTTAGGTTGGCAAATTTTAAATTTATGATCCTTGAAATTCCCTGCTTGCTTGTGATTGAGGCAAAGTTGGATTCAACTGGTTTGCACAGCCCTCAGGACAGCAAGACCAAAAATGGCTGGACTACACCAGAGCATGCTTAGTGGCTGATGTGGCAGAGGACTTGGCTGTCGGCCAGCCTGCACAAGGATAAGAAAAGTATGAGCAGGAAAACCTTGTCTCACAAGCCAAACACCATAGAGACAGTGAATCCAACCTAAAGTTTAATCAGTGAAGGTTTGTGGGTGATAAACATTTTGTCCAAGTAATTCTGACCAGGTTCTGGCCTAAGAATGCATTTCAACTATACGTATATATCTTAAACATAATATTGTAGAGTTGTACATGGATTTACTATTATATGTCCGTTTCTAAATCATAGGTAAAGTATCAGTTGGAGTACACTGTTTTAAGTTCTCTCCCCTCAGAAGTAAGAACTGTTGGTAGTGAACAATAAAGTGCAACTTGGAGAAACAGTCATTGTAACCTTGGCTTATGTTTGTAGTAGATGTTTGGGAGGAATGAAGATTAGTACACAATCTCAACCTGCCCTTTGCTCTGTAAAACTTGTCTTTAGCCAAAAGCAAAGCATTTGGTCTGAATCAGGTGTAAAGTGACTTGTTTATTACAGGTGGTTAGGTAGCTTTGTGTGTTTGTGGTTTGGTATTGATATAGATTTAACAGTTGAATTAGGAAAAAAAAAAGAATGAGGCTAGGATTGAGGAAAGAAAAGCAATTTAATTCAATTTAGATTAACCCCAGCATTAATTTCCCTAATAGAGACAACTATGATTATCCTTGTAGTTTCTCTTTTAGAATAATAGATGTCCAGGAACTTTTTTCACCTGTAATACCACAGAGAAGTTGCTTTTCTAATGTGAAAATAAACCCTAGACTTTGTTGAGGATAAACTATAATACAGTGATGCTGGCGACAGGGTTTTTTGTTTATTTTGTTTTAAATAATTCTGAAACACTAATTTCTCTTTTTAAAAATTGTTCTCCAAAAGTAATGTGAACTGTAGAAATCATCTAATGTAAGTCAGGAAACTAGAGCTGAAATGACTCGTAATGAAGATAGATGAAGTGGCAATTCCAGTAAGTTGTTTTGTATATATTATTAATAATGAGACATTCTTACAGGAAAAAAAAAAAAGGATGATGTATATTAAAAGATACTTGACAAAGAGAAATGAGGCTAATATAAAATGGGAACCATAAAGACATACATTTGCACTAAATGAGCCAAATATTTGGCTCTGACCTAACAAAATGGGAAGTCTACCTGGTAAGTCATGATTTCCAGTGTCTGTCTCATAGCAATTGTGAGGAAAAAAATCACAGTTAAAGCTTACTGTAGGACCAGCAAGAATGCTTCCTCAAAACTTCTTAAATAGATGGAAGCTCTGTTAGATCACATGGCCATTTTTTGTATTCCATAACCATCTCCCCAAGACCCCTAGGATGATTTGGTAGGAATTACATAGTTTTCAAGTTCTCTCTTGAATGATATCAGTTGAACTTAAAAGAGAATAAGCAAACATTCCTATGGGCCAACTTTATTGCAAGGGTCTGCAGCCCCAAGTCAAAGGTTGCCCCCACTGTCCCCTATTTTGTGACATCAGGCTATGTCACTCATTCTAATTTCATGACATTCCCAAATCTTGTAGGTTTTTGAGTTTATGACCAATAGCCTCTTTGGTGGTTATAGACAAGCAGCCTCAGCCCCAAATGGTCTTTTCCCTTTCTTGAATTCCATCAGTCTTATTTAATTTCCACACTGCTTCCTTGGCCTTTCAAATATGCCCTGTTGCTAGTTATTCTTTCCTAAGGATTGGTGTCTCATTTAGAAGTCAAATGATGCCTGGGTAGGGAGTAGTTCTCTCAGCCTTCTCTCATGGGGCTCTGCCCCTGCCTGGCACTTGGATCATAGTGACTGGTTTTTGGAGTCATGCCAAGGTGAGAGACCAGCCCCTTGTCAGCAGGAATGGAAGCAGCCCTGGGTTGGTGAGTTTGGATTAGAGGCAAGTGCCAGTCCATCCAGCTTGTGCTGTAAGAAAACAGCTACCTCAGATTGTCTGGGTCATGCAGCTCGACACCTGGCAAAGACCTAGCCTTCTAGGCTTGGCCCACCTGGCTTCAGACCAAGAAGATATTCATATAGCAGGCTGGCCCAGTTTCTCACCCCAGGGCTTGCTGCCCAGAAAACTGCAAAGTGCTGGCTGAGGCTGCAGTCCCAAGAAAAACTTGGATGATTGCTGGCTTGGCTGCTTAGCAGCTTGAAACTTTGGGAGCTTTTATATAAAAAAATGCTGTAATAATGCCTCTGCTACGTGAATAGTGTTAGCTTTTCTTTCATATCTGCACAGTGTCAGTACATGGTAGGCATTCGACGTTTGTTACTATTAGGCATTTGTTGAGCACTGGCTGTGTGCTCATTGCTATTCCTGGTGCTTCCCAGCAACTCTGAAGTATTATTATCCCTGTTTTATGACTCTGGAGGTTCAGAGACCAACTCACTCCTCAAGGTCATACAGCTAAGAAATGACATCTGGGATTTAAATTCTAGTTACTGTTTCCAGAGCCCTGTTTCTCTCCATAATGGCCATGGATGGGCACTATAGTAATGACACTCAGTCAACATCGGACTCCTAAATTAGTCCCTGCCTGCGGGGTCATGCATGATGTCAGGCTGAACCTTTCCTAACACACCCCACCATTCACTGAATTATGGAAAAAACAAAGAAGGAATTACTCCAAATATAATTGGGTAATCAAAACCCACACAGACAAGAAAATGACTATTGAGCTCTGTCCTTTGCCCACTGCCTGAGGAAATTACATTGGATGTTGGTTAGCTTTTTTCTTCACATTGCCCTCCTTAGGAACTTATCTCAAACAAATAATTTTTATTACCCATCAGAATAACTCAACTCAGGCCGAAGCAGGAAGCAGCAAAACAGTCACTGGAGGTAAGAAGGTCAGGTGACTTCACAGCCACGGGCTTTAAAGATTAACATTAGCTCAGGTTACAAGCTGCCAAATCCAGGGGAAACCTGGATGTGTTGTATTTTCCACCAGCTGTGTGGACAAGGTTAGACTCACTTGTCTGGAGCTAACCCAGCAGGACACCAGCCACTGGAGTGGCACTGGCACAGAGTCCTGGAGGCCAGACTGAATTGGGTGGAAGACTTATTCAGGTTAACTGATGCATCGAAGGAGTAGGAACAGTTCATCGCCAAGCAGGGCCCAAGTCAGGAATAAAGAGAGCAGATCACTCTTACCATATTCAAGGATTAAAAGTTACACTTTTATCCCTATACATTTGGACATCTCTGAACTTGGGATGTATTTCAGAATTGATGGTATCTTTAAGTTTTTTTATTTCTTAAGTGGTTTATACTATAATGGTACAGATTATAATCAGTGCCATCTAGGATTTGATGAACTACAGAGTCAGTGGAATTTATATATAATTAAAAGGTCAGTTGGTTGTTATAGATAATGTCAGGAATAGAAGACACCAGGGACAGGTAGCAAATGAAGTGTGAGGTAAGCAGAGGCAAGTGAAGAGATATAACATTCATGAGCCCTTCCTGAAAAATGTGGATGAAATCCAGGCAATGAAAATCTATTAAAAGTGAAAAATAGCTAACATTTATAAATATTTACTGTGATCCAGGCATTGTTCTACTTGCTTAACCTGTATAACTTAATCCTCACAAGAACCCTGTGAAGCAGATACTGTTAAATGAGGAAACTGAGGCACAGAAAGGTTAATTAACTTGCCAAAAGCCACCTGATGGTAAGTAGTAGAGTCAGGACTCAAACCCAGGCCTTCTGATTCCAGGTCCTGGAATAAAGACAGTAAAACACTCGATGTGCAATTGAGCACAAAGTTCAACTTTGTTCCTGGCAGGCAGAGCAAAATAAGATCTAAAAGTAAATACGTTCTCAATAAATATAAATCTCCACATGTATTTTTAAAGCAATGTCTTCATGACTTTAATGTTTTTAAAGACAAATGTTGATGATTTTGTAAGGTCAAGCTATATGAAAAAGTACAAAGATGACAAAAAACTACATACAATTCCTTCTCCCAGAAACAACACAGGAGATCCCATTCCTGATATCTCACTTTGCAAATAAGAGAGAGAGGAAGAGAGAGAATGGGAAGGAAGGAGAGAGAGAAAAAGAAGTGGAGTGCCCATCTGTAGCTTTTCTGTGGAAAGTAGGTAATTTTTGCCTGTTTTCTAGGCACCAAATAAATACTGAGAGGCCACTGGCACATCCTCAGAGTCTGGTTATACATACCTATGAGACCATCAGCTTCGGGGTCAAGAAATGCTTGTTTTAAAATCTTTGCTCTAACTACTTAGTAGCTGTGTGACCTTGGGCAAGTCTGTTAATTTCTCTGAACCTCCTCTTCCTCACCGGTGAAATAGACATCATCATAGTACCTAAGGCCAAGGGTTATCAGGATTAAATGAGATCAAACCCCAAAAGCACTTAGCATAGGGCCTATCTTAAGGCAGAAAGTTATTATTATGCCTAAAAGATCACATCTCCACAGCAACAGGGACCTTGGGTGTTTATGATAATCCCTTCCCCCATACAAATTTGAGGCAAGTCAGAATATTTTTTAGTGTGTTAAGCAGTTGTTTTAAGTTGGTTTTTTTTTCCCCCTGTTCCTGCAATAAATACCAAAAGCCTTAAAAACAGCCACACCTCGCTCTGGGCCTCATGTGAACAGTAAGATGATCAGGGAGAGATGAAAGGGAGGTGGAGGAGTGGATGGAAACTGATCTTTGCTTCTTGCCCCCAGGACACAAGCCCTAGAGGCCTGGGAAGAGCCTCCTTCCACTGCAGGCAAGGAGCCTGCAGGGCCCAGGAAGGCTTCAGCTCCAAGCTGAGGATTTCCCTGCAACGAGTACTTGAACCACCTTCTGGAGGTGGGCTGTTTGCAGAGACTATCCAGAAGACACTGCTTGGCTACCCCTAGGATATGAACCAATCAGGGCACAAAACCACTCCCTCAGCCCTGATTCTCACCTCTGCCCGTGCAGTGCCTGTCTTACCTTGGTTTCCCTGCACAGGGTGCCTCCCTCTATCCCAGCACTCATCATTCTCACACACATACCTTCCTTCTTTCTTTCCTTCCTTCATTAGTGCATTCATTCACTTAGTAGCACTTGAGGGCTTGCCCTATGTCACACCATGCTAGGTGCTGGAGATAACCAAAACATAGTTCCTGCTCTCAAGGAATTCCAGCCTAGGGGGCAGATGAAAACAGACCTGCAAACCACCAAACAGCTAAGGAAATGACAAGCTCATGACGGCCGTAGTGGGCCACATGTGGGATCACTGGCATAGCCTTATTTCCTGGGCTTATCACAGTGAGAAACAGAGTTGGCTAACAGCAGAGTCTGCAGTCAAACTGCCAGGGTGGGCACCCAGTTCTCTACTTACCAGCTGTGGGAACTTTGGGCAGAGACTGAGCTTCTTTGTGCCTGTTTCCTTGGCTGTAAAATGAGGATAATAATAGTTACATCTTCATAGAGTCATTACGAGAATTAAAGGACTTAATAGTTATAAGGCTGGAATAGAGCCTGGCATATCACATAATATAAATGTTTTTTTACTACGCTGCAAGTTCATGGTATAACATTTGGTTAGCACCAGGGTTCTATATCCAGCCCACCCCAAGCTCACAGTGAGTATGCCCCATGGCCCTCACCAGAGAATGGAGGGGTGACAAGGGACTCCAGAGATGAGCTAAGGCCGGTGCTGACCGTAAGTTACTTGTGTAAGTTATGAACGCATACCTGCCAGATCCCTTCCCTGGAGATTCTGAGTCTGAACCACAACACATACCATACTGAAAAACATTGATCTGGTTCAAACCCCTTAATTTTATTGAAGTCAATCAACTTGATCAAGACAAAGTGAACTTAGTAGCAGAAACTGGACTGGAAACTAAGGAGCTATTTCCTTTCATTCCTATTGTTGAAACCATTGTCCAGCAGTCCCCATAGCAAATGGGACCCTTAAAAGGGCCCATAGAGGAGAGCACAAGAAACCAGGGAGGATGCTGGGAAACTCCATGTGGGGCGGTGCCACTCTTCTTTCTACCTGACCTCTCTACCTAATATCCTCACTACCTGGCTCTTACCAGTTCAGAACACACTTCATGGCCAGTCCCCTTCTGTAGTTCTAGTCTCACTCCTTAGCAATGGTGCCTGCCCTTGGGTGCCTCAAGGGGAAAAGGGGCCACTGCACTGGCTTTTCAATGGTTGAAGGATGAAAGGGAGAGATCAAGGGCCGAGGAAGTCATTGCTAGTATTTGTATGCATGGCTGTGTGTAGCCCAGACCCGGAGGGCAGGCAGGGCCAGTGGCTTGTCTCTTGATCCAATACTTATGAATCAGAAAGTGAACAGCAACGGTCATGTATGTGAAGGAAGGAAGGCTCTCTCTGGATGTAATGCTAAGTTTGGTGGGTGAGTATTTTGTCGGAGTTGGATGAGAAGGGGACAGTATAGAGGTGCGAAGCAGCTTCTAGGCATTTTAGGGAACTGAACAGTAAAGGCCCAGCAGTGCGGTTACAGGTTACAGCTATGTGACAGCTGAGAAAGAATGTTCCAGAGAAGGCAAGGCAGAGGCAGGGAGAATGAGGTGGAGACCATGACTTCATTAATATTTTTTTACTTTGCTACATATTATCATCATTTATAATCACCACATGATATTTCAGGTGTTTTGGTTTATTCAGTGATAATAATGATAGCTAATATTTACACTCACTTATAGTTCACATATTTTACCTTCTTTAATTCTTATAATAATCCCACGAGATTAGTCCTACTCTAATCATCATCCTCATTTCACAGAAGAGGAAATTGAGGCATGTCAAGGTGATAGAACTTTCTCCAGGTCACACAGCTAGTTAGTGGCAGAGCTGAGACTTGAATCAGGCAGGCTGGCTCTTGGAGCTGTCCCTCTAAAGACTATACTGCGTCTCTGAGCTCTGCTGACTCTCGAACATTCACTGAGGGCCTGCTCTGAGCCACAGCCTAAGCTAGGCTTCATGCAGAGGAAAAAGCCCCTGTATCAAAGAAGCTTTCAGTCTAATGAACAATTTCCTTCCAGTCAGACATTCAGAGTTGCTTTCTCTTTTCTCCTATTAAAAATAGCTCCCCAAGGAACAAAGCTTTTGTAATCCCGAAGATGGACTAGTGAGTCAAAAGTTATACTGCGTCACTTTGTGCATGGTACCAGACTGGTTTTCAAAAGTGTAGAGTCCATTTAAATCATAAGGAGCAGTATTGTGGGCATGTAACAATTTCACCACAACCTCACCAACACTGGGTATTATCTTGCCCCGAAAGATTTGGTATCCAGCTTGTTCAAAAGGCAGCTTTTTCCTCCTTGAAGTTCACATCTCCACCCCAGTCCAGGAATGAATGAAAGAGCTCATAAACGATAAATGAAAAAATAGCTTAATGAAAGGACAGAAGATTTATGCAGGCCTGTGAAGGGGCCAGAGTCATGGGTTTTTGCATTTAGACTGGGAAAGTTACTATTTTTGTCTAAACTAAAAATGTTTCCTGAAGCAATGGGATTTCAAGAACAAGAGGTACAGGCAGAGAACACATATAACCTTGAGCTAAACGAGTAAAAATGTGCAAATAAAAAAGAAAAGAAGGTAAACTAGGCAGACATCATATTCTCCTCAAACATTTCACAGATAATAAATATTTTACATCATCATTTAATGTCACCAGACTCCCTCCTTCCACCTACCTCTCCTCTTGCACCTATCTCATTGTATTGTAATTGTTTACTCATCTCTCTCGGTGACCAGATTGTGAGGCTAGACTTAAGGGCAGGGACATTTTTCCATGTAGTTTCTGGAGTAGACAGTGAAACATGGCACAATGGACCCAGAAATTCTCTGAAAATTCTCATGGAACTAGTCTGAACATCTTGCACTAAAATATGATGCTGGTTACTAACACTCGTGTTACAGAGTAATTGCAGAAAAAGAATCACATGAACTCCTTTTTACAGGGGAGGGGCTGGGTGGGAGGGAGGCAAAGCTCTTTGAAGCAGTGCTGGGTTGGGTGTGACAGCACCACGGTAGCATTCCTAGTGCACAAAGTACTGGGGAGAACAGGGTTAGAATTTATGTCCTTTATTTCTTTTCTCACCCCCAGTGCCTGGCTCAGAGCTGAGTGAAGACAGCCTCCATGAAAGTCTACTGCTTTACTGACCTATGCCACTCACCTAAAGCCCCCCCGACCCCGGAGTGAACCCCAGACCCTACATTTAGACAATAAGAAGACACACTCCAAGTAGAGCTAGGCCCAGCTCTGAGGTAGCGGGGCCGGCCTGATTTGCATTTGGAAACAAACTGTTTTTCTATCTTTGCCACTGCCTTAAAAGGAGGGAAAAGAGGATTTGAAACCAAAGTTCGCAGGCAGAGCTGCAAGGCTGCAAGAAGGAGACTGCAAGTTCATGGTTGAATGGGTGGTTTTCTATGGTGGGACAGTTGTTGATTCTGATAGCCAGAGGTTGGTGGATGGCAAACAAGGGGGTGTGCAGCAGGGGTGCTAAAAGGCAGAAGCTTTACACTGGGCTGCGTCCTGGCTGGAGGGTGAAGGGCAGGCAAGGGAGCAGGGGAGCAGGTGGTCAGGAGGGATCACTGGAGGCTGACATCTGGAATCGCTCTGGGTGGTGGCTTGACGCAGCCTGTCCTGCCCCTGTCAGCCCCTTGTAATTACAAGCTTTAAAAGAGACTAGCAGAAGCATACATTTCCTTCATTCTCACAATTCCACTTTTAGGAAGTTATTCCCAAGATGCTCCCAGAGTGCACCGAGGAAGTGCACCTGTAAAGGTCAAACCAGGCATCTCCCTCACTGTCCACCTGAAACGGCCGGGTCGACCACATGGTGAGAAGTTAGGAGCCTTTATAAGAAGGTCATTAGACTATAGGAAGGGAACAGAGCAAGTTCTAGAATGTTATGGTCAAGTTTCATTCATTCATTCATTCATCCGTTTGTTCATTCATTTATTTATAGTTGGAAAAGCTTAGAAGAATTTGTACCAAGCTGTTAACAGTGAGATGTGAGCTGGGGGAGAATTGTGCTTTCACTTAGATTCTATTTTATACATTTCTATATTGCTTGAACATTCTATAGCAAACATTTTTTTTAATTTTTAAAGAATGCTAAAGGAAAATTGGCACCTTCAAATCTATGAACAGGTCATCCAACAAAAGCAAAGTGTACCCACTCTCCTATTTATTCTGGCTGCATCCTCTGAAAGGTGGAAGGTGAGGAGGCCTGGGAATTAATCCCATCTGCCACTCTGCTGTTTCCTGCTGAGTCATTTGGCCTCAGCATGTCCACTTGTAATGTAGGTAGAGCACCTCTGATGCTTGGGAGCCACTGGAAAGCAGGGCTAGGGGTAGAGGGAGTGGATAAGATGACACTGTTATCAATTCCATGGCTATACTGCCATGTGGTTCAGTGTCAGCCTCGACTTCAAGGGATGGCGGCCAGGGAAGAGGAATGAAAGAGAGGGGATAAAGAGCTAGCTAGCTAGCTGCTCCTGAACTCAGCCCCTCTTCCATCTGATGCTCTTGCTGACCTCCGTCCTGGCACAGGTCTTCATGCATGCCACTAGCCCAGTGCTTCTTTTCTCTAATGCTTCCCTGTCCTTCACCAGAAAGGTCCTCCCTTCCTGGGTCTCTTCAGCCATCTCTAGCTACCCACCTGTTCAGCCTCCAGTAGTACAGACCTGTACAGGCTGCTTCTAGCTATGTTGAGATCCAGCAGCTCACACCTTTGGACTAGGTGACAAAAGTGTGCTTTTTATGAGCAAAAAATGAAGATTTTGGAGAGAGAAAGAAAGCAGTCCTCGGACATCCAGGGCAGAGTCAGAAGCAGAAGACTGGCCAAGCTTAGGTAGGCATGCGAGGCAGGTGGCCTTTGCAGGCTGGGATACAAACCCCAGCCCTAGGCCTAAATAAGCAGGAAATGGGGGAAGGGGGTCAGAATAAGGGCCACTTGGCTGAGCCAGTCACAGAGGTGGGGCAGCATTAGATCCCAAAGAATCCAGTGCCAGGATGCGGTGTTCCAATTTCGGCAGCTGAACTTGAGATGTGGCAGGGAGACCAGTGATTTGGGGACCTGCCCAGTCAAGCCCAGCCTCCAGGGTCCTGAGATTACACATTCTGAACTCATGTGGCTCTGGCTTTAGAAGTTCACCAGAAATTGCTTGTCAGAGTGCCTCCTGACCTGCCTGGCACTTGGTAGAAACTCCTCAGATATTTGTCACATGAATGGGCCAGGGAGTAAGTGGAGATGCCCTACCTACTCACCTTTTGCCATTGGCCGCTGGGGCTAAACAGCAAACTAGGCCATTGGCCTGACCCAGTTTCCCTGTGCTGCTGGCCAAACACAGGGAGCAGCAGATGCTCTGGAGCAGAAATCAGGGTGACTCAGAGGTGCCTGCCCTATGTCTCCGCTCCCCCGCCTCTTTGCTGGCGCATTGGATCTCGGCAGTTGCTGACATTTGCCTCCGCTGTGACTCATCTCCGGGAGGGGAGGAGAAGAAAGGGGCTTTATGGTCTCCCTAGCACTGGCATCGCCGCCTCTGACCAAGACTGGCATGTCCCCTGGGCAGCACTGCCCCCCTGTGGCCATGGCTCCCCAGGTCAGTAGGCTGCCCTGGGGGCCTCTGCCCAGCTCCCAGCTTTCTTGCTGTGCAAGCAGAAGATCCAGCTCCCTGGAGCCCACTGTCTGCCCTGGTAAACAGGGAGAGGAATCATATCACCACCTCCCTGAAGGGCCATGGGCTTTGCTCTGGGTAAAGCCTCAACAAAGGATGCGATTGTTTCTCCAGCGCCCTGGGAAAGGGCAAGCTTGGTATCCCAGACACCTAGTCACTGGGCAGCTTCTCATAGAGAGGGGCCAGCAGGCCACTGGCCCCCAGCCGGAACAAGGGCCTTTTCTGTTAAAAGCCCGGGTTATGTTCTTGTGTTCTGCATCCCCCAAACCATGTGCCTGCTGCATTTTAAAAATAGATGCTAACATCTGCCCTTCTCCATTTGTGAGTTGCCTATTCATCTCTTTTGTGCATTTTTCTATTTTCTATTTTTTCTCTTATTGATCTGTAGAAGCTCTTAAAATGTCAAGCCTGTCATATATGTTACAAATATTTTTCTAAACTTGGAATTTACCTTCTGATTTCGTTTTTGGTGATTTTTGACACATACGCTTTACATTTTTATGTGGTTTGAACTTCTGATGTTTTCCTTATCCTTTCTGCCTTTGCTTTTGGCCTTTTGCTCCCTTTGCTCATTTGAGTGTCAAATATTTCCCTGATTTTCTTCCAGATCTTTATTTATCTTTTCTCTTCCTCCTTCTCCCGTCTTCCTTCTCTCCTTCCTCCTACTCCTCCTTCTCCTTCATTTAGCTTTCTAGAATTTAATATAAGGTATGAGGTAAAGATCTAAACTTATTTTTTCTCAAATAGTTAGCCAACTTCCCAAATACCACTATTCATCCTTTCTCTTTTAGTAGAATATTTCCTCACTGATTTGAAATACCTCCTTGATTATAGACTAAATGCTTGGGCCTGTTTCTGGCCAGCACTCTGATCTTATACACTGAGCCAAAGGGTAGAAACTTCTTTAAAACAAAACAAAACAACCAAACGTATTAGACCACTGATCATGGATATAAGACATATTCACATCCTCCTTTCAGGTCCAGCTAAAAATTCAGTCTTGAGTGAAACATCTGCACATGAAAACTGGATAGGAAATATTTCATTTAAAAGGGCATGAACATTTTAAGTTTTTATGATATGAAATGCCAAATCTTCCTCCAGAACGGCTAGACTAATTTATATCTCACCAGACGTGCTAAGGTTGAGAATTATTTGTATAAACATGTCCAAATTTGAAAGGCAAAAAAAATACCACTTCATTGTTTCTCTCAATCTGCAGTCCCTTGATGAGGACTCCCCTCCTCAGCCAGCGCTCCAGGCTCAGACTCCCGCTGGCTTGTATGAGACCTGCATTTGACTCCTCTCTCTGCTCCTTTTGGTTAATGTGACCATGACAATTTCTTTTTAATTAAAGTGAAATTCACATAAGATTAACCATTTAAAGCGAACAATGCATCGGCATTTAGTGTATTTACAATGTTCTGCAACCATCACCTCTATCTAGTTCCAAAGCGCTTTCATCACCCCCAAAGGAGACCTCGTGCCCATTGGACAGTCACTCTCCATTCCTCTCTCCCCACAGCCTGGCAACTGAATCTGCTTTCTGTCTCTATGGATTTAACTATTCTGGATATTTCATATAAATGTAATCATACATTATGTAGCCTTTTGTGTCTGGCTTCTTTTACTTAGTGTGATGTTTTTGAAGTTCATCCTTCTTGTAGCATGTATCAGTCAGTACTTCATTCCTTTTTATGGCTGAATAATATTCTTTTGTGAGTATACACCACATTCTGTTTATCCATTCATCCATTGACGGATATTTGGGTTGTTTCCTTTTGGATATTGTGACTAGAGCTGCTAAGAACATTTGTAGAGACTATGATTTTTAGAGTCTCCATGAATTTTATTTTTGAATAACTGGGTAGCAATCTTACAAAATAAATGTTTTAATTTGTGAGATTTTTAATGTGAAAATATCATGATGTTGTAACAGCGAATCACATTTTGATGTATACTTAATGAAACCAATAATATTGATTTCTAGGAATGTCTGGATTTTATTTTTTAAAAAAAGTACTTATAGAGAGAAATGAAGAAAATGAGCATTTGTCGAGCACCCATGTATCAGGCCTAATTCACCATAGCAACTACTGCTCTGCCTATTTCCCTGGGCCACCTGGAGTCACCTGCAGACAGTATCTTATGAAGGTGGCTACTTGCATCTCTGCCTCGGGACATTCCTCGGGACATTCACTGGGGCAGCTCAGAAGCACCAGGGAATTGCAAATAACCTAAGCATGACCCTCAGCCAGTGAGAGGCATCCTCACCCTTTTGCCAAATCCTGATGTATGTTCTGTTCATCCTCTCAGCATGTCCCCGGTGAGGGTGAGCCCAGCTGCCCTAGTGGTAACTTGCTTATTAATGTTGACTTCACCACTTTCCTCCCCTTTCTGTCTTACTTCTCCCCTCCCTCATCACATGTTGGATTTCCGACTTTTCTCCTTGCTATTTTTTCCCCTTGAGCAAATTCTTAAACTCTGTGCCTTAGGGACCTTGTTTATAACATAGAGATAGTCACAGAACCTGCCACGATGAGAACAAAATGAGCTAGCATATGCAATGTGCTTAGAACAGTGCTTGGTACATAGTATGTGCTCAAAAATGTCAATCACAATTACATAAATAGGACCAGCATGGGCTGTGGGAAATAAAACACACCTGGCTCCAGTTTTCTTATTTGAAATGTAGATTAAAATGCCTCTTTTGGGAGATGTTGGCGAGAATAAATGGAATGACATAATTTATGTAAAGTACGAAGCACAGAGCCTGGCTAGAGGTGAGGACCAATGCTGAGCACACTGACTGCGTTCTAGGCATCAATGGCTGAGCCGTTGGGAGAGAGTGACCTCCCCCAAGGAAAAGGGGCAGGTGTTGGGGTGCAGGCAAGACCATTTCAGAGAACACTTCCTCCTCTACCTCTGGAGAATGGTGTGATCTCAGTCAGGTCATGCCCTTAGGCCTTAATTTGCACATTCCTGAAAAGAAGTGGTGAAATTTAGGGCATTTCTGAATGCCCTACAGGCTCTAAAGATCTGCGGAGAGTCCCTGTCCTGGGATGGGGACACACACACACACATATGCACACGCATTCACACGTACACACATGCTCTCACGTACACACAATGCAGAGAGGAAGTATCTGCACGTTGAGTCACCTCTTGGAGCTTTAGTCCTCAGGCTCTGCTGGCCTTGAAAATCACCCCAGAGAAGAACTATGTGTCTGGAAAAAACTCTCAGGCATTTTCATGTGTGAAGCAGTTTTCTTCCTCAGCCTCTCCTCCTTTTTTGATATTTTTGTTACTTTGCCAAATATCTGTGGCTGCTTTGCCAAGTCTTGGGATCAGGTCACATTTCCCTGTTGAGAGCTGTGTTGGGGGGCATGGGGAGCCTCAAAAGACCAGCCTGCTCTATCCTTTCCCACCACTTTCCCTAGCTCCTGCAAGAATCTAACCCTGAGGAATAAGGAAACAGCCACGCAATGTTTTACAGGGGTCATAAAAACATGGCTTCACTCTCCAGAGGAAGCCAAAGTTGGGATGTAACCGCAGAACAGATGGGGCCTGGGGAGGAGGCAGCATTAACTGCAGAGGCCCAGATAAAGCTGGAGGAGGGGCCGAGAGGGCAGGCACAGCCCCTCCTCCGGCCTCCCTCCGGGCCTTAGATCCACAGGCTGTGTCTTCTCTCAGTTCCCACACCCCTCAGGGGGGTGAGAAATAGAACTTTCTCTGTTTCATACAAGTGTGCCTCATATCTGATTCTGAGTCCCTTTTCCATCAGGCTGGTGGGGAAAAATATGTAACTTCTTCCAGGAGTCATGCCATCATTCTGAGGTCTTAATGCAGTGCTCCATGGAAGGAGGATGGCATTTTGGTCCTCAAAAAACAATCCCCAAGTCACTGCTAAGGCTTTCCATGCCCTGTATGTAGGGCCCCTTCAGGTCCCATGTTTCCCTGTTGCCTTAGATGCACCCCCAAACCATTTGCCCCAGGCTCCACCTGCCTCCCTGAGAGCTGCTCTGGGGCCCTCTGTCATTCCTCTTCAGGCCGGGGCCCCTCCTCCTGGTTCTGGGTGAGGAAGGGCTCCTCCCTTCTCCCCACTACTTCTGGCCAAGGTACATTGAACACTCGCACAAATCCTCTTTCCCTCTGACATTGCCTCTAGAAACTCGCTCAGTTCTCCTGAGGGCTTAAGCTCTTAAAAAAGATTTTTAGGTTGTTTCTGCTTTCCTTTCTCTTCCTCTCCAGTCTGCTACAACCCTCAAAACTGCTTGAATGGGGGAAAGAAAATGGAAAAATACATAGAGAAAAATGAGCGTCGATGAGTGTCTCAAAATCATATCTAGCCACATGCATTAGTCCATTTAATTTCACCACAATCTCCTGAAGTTACCCTCATTTTATCGATTAGGAAATTAAAGCTTAATAAAGTCACATAAGTAATGAGTGTCCTTCCCACATAGATGCCCCAAAACACTTTGTCAAATGTGTGTGCACTAGGTCAGTGAACTAGATCTCAAACTGTTTGTTGTTGTTACACAGACAAACTCTTCAAATAGAACCTGCTTTGGAAAACCTAAAAGTGTGTTCCCGTTCTGGTGGAGGGCGACTGGGCTGGGAGCTCAGAGCACAGCCTCCTCCCCCAACCCCATCACTCCTTGGTAGGCACCGAGGGCACATCTGTGATGTCCCAGGCCTAGGAGCATGTTTGGAGACCTCTGAACTGTATGGCCTCCAGGCCAGCTCTACAGCCAAACCCCCAGATCTGGATTGTGACACTTCTTGGTGCCCGGCCCAGTGGGTTTCCTTGGAAGACACTGGCTTACTGGTACACACAATCAAAACTTCCTGCTTGGTTCTTCCCTTGAGGCTGCTGGGCTCCAGGCCCGGACACCATGACAGGGCCAGATCCATGGCTTCTGAGAGGGTTTGGAGGTTGGCCCACCCCCTGCGGCCCAATCTCTTCACTGTATCCAATGCAATCAACCGGGGCTGCATGGGGCCAATTGCTTTAAATAAATGTTAATCCTGCTCAGAGCTAGATTGACAGGGCCTTTGGGAAGGTCCAGAAGAAACAGGGCTACAATTTGTCCCCTGAGACAATTATTTTTTTTTTCTTTTTGGCAAATCTCTTCATTGAGATTGCTGCTAGCTCATCCCCTTTTATTCATAAAACTGATGTTTCAAGAGACACGAACAGCCCTTGGGTTTTCAGAGCTGGTTACTCCCTCCACACACTTACTGCATAAACATTAGGTAAGCACTTACTGAGTACCAGGTACTGTGCTAAGTAAGCACCAGGGTGCAAAGATAGGAAGATGCATCTCATTCATAGTCACAGTTTGCAGTCCACAGTGCATGCCTCTATGCTTTCCTAGCCCTAGGAAATTGTAGTGGACATTTGCTAGCTCTTGGCCACTCAGCATTCATTTCCCCTAACAGCATTCTGGCTTCCTTTCCCATGACCTATCCCCCATGAGTACAGCCTTGGTGAGACAATGAATCAGGGAATCTTGCCCTCCCCTTGAGGAAGCCCAAAGGGTATCTGGTGGTTTTCTCAGCCACAGTTCTTCCTCCCTCTGCCCCAGTGAGACCAAAGCCTGGACAGGCAACCTAAGTGCTTCCAGTCAGACTCTCTCCTAGGACTTTGAAACAAGATCGGGAGAGGAAGTTGGCTTATTCACCCCAGCAGTAAAACCTTACTGCCAAGAAACTTCTTTTCTGCTTCCTGTACTATTTCCAAGCCTCCTTCTCCAGACTTCCTTTAGATTCTGGCCATCCCCATTTCTTTTCTTTTCTTTTTATTATTATTTATGCCTACAGCACCTGGTTTTCCTAGGTGGTCTCCCATCCAAGTACTAACCAGGCTTGACCTTTCTTAGCTTCTGAGATCAGACATTGGGCTTGTTCAGGGTAGCATGGTCATAGACCATGGACCGTGGCTCCACTGGCGTGCGAACTCAGGACCTTCTGCGTGTAAAGCAGACATGCTAACTGCTACAATATGGAACCACGTCCCCCATTTTTTTTCTTTAAATTAGAATTGGTTTCCGTTGCTTGTAGTCGAAGAACCCTGGCCAACACACCAGGTTCCAGCTCTTATTTTGGTTGCATCCAACATGCTTGAAACATATGTTGCTGAGCACCTGTTCTGGGCCAGGTGTTGTAGATACATTGATCTGGAGGAAGATAGACAAGCGAAGGACTTAAAGTGTGAATATGTTGTGGAAGTGCAGGCAACAAGGGAGGAAGAGGTCCACCTGAGGGTACGCCCTAGCTGGGAAAACTTCATGGAGCAGATCATCCAAGCCTGCTTTTGATCCTTGTCCCTACCCTCATCCCCTCAGCTTCCTTATCACAGCAGCTGCAGGGGTCTTTTACAAATCAGATCAAGTCACTGCTGTGTTTGAAACCGTCCGATGGCTCCATGTCTCACTCAGGGTGAAAGCCAAAGTCCTATGATGGTCTACATGCCCTATATGACCTAGTTTCCCAGCATGGGTCTCTGTTCCCAAGCCCATGTACAACTGGCTAGGCCACAGGGAAAATCTCTCACCAGTGGGATGGCACTGAAGGTGGTAGAGCATATTCTTACCTTATTTGCCTAAGAGGAAGTTCTGAGCTTGAATTTGTTCATTTTTCCTTCTTACCTCTGACCAGAATGGCCACAGTCAGAGCAGCCTAGAAGTCACAAGGTGAAGGTGGCTCGTGAATGATCATGTGGAGAAGGGCTTCCTTCTCCTTATAAAATGCAGAGCCATGCCTCCAAGGTTCTAGAAATGATAGGCCCCATACTGCTGCCCTCTTATATTCCT